>JBBCBC010000014.1:28011324-28211324 GCA_037126765.1 Stenogyne calaminthoides | reverse complement strand
AAAAAAATACATTACCCCCTAAAAATTGTGACGAAAAAACAAAAATATATTTTTACAATATTGCGATATATCGCGAGATATCGCGATATATCGCAATACATCGGGATATATTGCGATATATCGCGATATATCCACGATACTCGGTAAAAAAAAATTGTACCCTCAATATTCATATCACACTTACAAAATATGGGATATATCGCGGATATAATCCGAACATATCGGGATATTTTCATCCTTAATTGAGAGCATATATTAATATTTACTTGCATTATACCAAGTGGAATAGATCAGGTGATTAGAGCATCAATATTTATGTCGTGAGGTCATGAGTTCGAGTCACCATTTGCTCCAAGAATTTAATCATTGACGATCCAACCTATCAATATTTATGTTATAAAGTCATGGATTCGAGTTACCATCTGCCCTAAAAATTTAATCATTGACGATCCAACCTGCAAAGCAGAAAAGTACAAGAAATTTAATCATTGACGATCGAACGTGCAAAGTTGAAAAGTACAATGAAAATTAGATTCGGACGAAGAGAAGACGGTGAATTTTTCGAATAAGAAATGAACATACAAATATACAATACAATTCTTTGGAGAAAAAATTTGAAAATTGAGAAGCCCTAGTTTTCAGCAATTATAATTTATGAGAAATTTAATGCTATTAAATTATTAGTTTACTTTTTTTTTAAATTTATTTAATCATTTTGCTCAATAGAATATTGTCACATGTATTATAAATTTATTATCTTGATGACACATCATCATATAAATATAATTATGAATTCAATCAGGAAACAACACATAGATGTAATGAGTAATAGACAATTCGACATCTAAGCAAAAAATAGGCGTCAAACCCCCTGTGCTTAAAAAATTGTGTGAAACTCCCTTATAATTTTATAAATGTGGTATGAAACCCCCATTTTTGTTGATATAATAAAAAGTGTATATTACACACTCCGTTTTAGTGTTTTTTTCTACCTTTTTGTTGGAAAATGACATAATTACACTTCATTGACTATATTATAGGAGGGTTTGACGTCAAGCCTTCATATTTTTACAATTTAAATATGAAAACTTGACATCAATATCACCTTTAATATAGTTAATGGAGGATAATTACGTCATTTTTAACAAAAAAATAAAAAAAATAACATTAAAAAGCGAGCGTGTAATACATTTTTCATTATCTCAACAAAAATGAGGGTTTCAACGTAATATTAAAAAACCACAAGGGGGTTTTGCGCTATATGTATAAAACCTCAAGGGGTTTTCACACAATTTTTAAAGTACACGAGGGTTTCATACCTATTTTGCAAACCACAGGGGGGTTTGTCATAATTTACCCTTTCATTCAAGTAATTAAGTTTATTTCGTTCACATTCCTATATATATTGGAGAGATAATTATAGCATGTGTAATTTTCTTATTAATTTTGTCACATGTCAATTTTTTTTATATTTTAAAATTTTAAATATTTATTTTTATTAGATATATAGGGATAAGCTTGTCATAATATATTTGATATGATTTGTTATTCGTCCCTAAAACTATATAAAATTCTTTAGAATAAGTAAAAGTAGAGTATTCTAGAATAAATTCTAATTTTTTTTATGATATGTAAGGAATTATTAAATGTTCGAGAGAATTCCTCAGAATGGTTGGATAAAAAAAATTAATCGTACATTAAGTATATTAGTATAAATAAGAGTAGTGGACTATTGGTGTTGTAAAACTTCAAAATTCTAAATACATTCATTTTACTTCTTAATTATATAATGTTATATTTATATTACCTAAATATGTAAGTGCAAATTACATAAAATTCAGCTTCATGGGCTCAATGTTAAACGCTTATAGTTGTTCGAAAGTATGGACAAAACTTTACCTCTGTTCATTCATAATTTTTTTCGCCTATTGAATGTTTGTGATTGAATTATGAACAATTATAGAGAATGCTCTTATAAATAGTAAAAGAAAAATACATTGTTCGGCATGAACATACTGTTGTGATATTGAGACTTTCAAATTCATAATAATAACTTGTAGATCGACCGCGATAGTATCACCTTGAAATCAGAAAAGTATCACCTACTGATCTAAAAGGTATTAGTGCAGTGATTGTGTAAAACTTGTAAAAACACACAAATTTAAGTGGTTCGATCAAGATGATCTACATCCACTGCTGAGAGCTCTCATAAACTTCCACTAGTTCAATCCCTAAGACTATACAAGAATTACAAGTATATGCACTCAGATTCACCCTATGAACAAACAGTTTCCCCTCAACTGAGTCACACAAAGTACCGAAAGAAATCCTCTCTCTAATTTGCTCGTTCTCTCACTCAAACTCGAATCTCATCCCATTAATCACTCCTTGGATACTAGTATTTATGGAACGAAGCCCCCACTATAATCTTCTAGAATTATCCAGAGCAACCGCTCAATCGTTGCCTCCAAGTCGTCGACTAGATACTAACAGTATTCTGTTATAACCGAATCCGTTACAACTGATTCCTCAGCTTGCTT
Organism: Stenogyne calaminthoides; assembly: GCA_037126765.1. Classification (NCBI taxonomy): domain Eukaryota; kingdom Viridiplantae; phylum Streptophyta; class Magnoliopsida; order Lamiales; family Lamiaceae; genus Stenogyne; species Stenogyne calaminthoides. Next base: position 28,208,784 of record JBBCBC010000014.1, on the reverse strand, counting down.
CCTTGCAAGTTAATCCTTCAGTTTGTCCATATTGCAAATAAGTCCCCACACTTGTCTCACGTAGGGGTGGAGGAAATACCGAAAATACCGGTATACCGCACTTACCGTACCGAAAAATATCAAAAAATCAAAATTTTCGGTACGGTACCATACCGTACCGAAGATAACGGTATGAAAATATAGAAAATTTTGGTATACCGAAATATTTTCGGTATACTGAAAAAAAAATTAGGTATATCGATATATACTGAATTTTTGGTACGGTATCGGTATGCAATATTGACATACCGAAATTTCGGCATACCGAATTTTCGGTTCGACAACGGTATGACATTTTTCGGTATCGAAAATTTCGATACAGTAAAGGTATGGCGAGAAAATTACCGGTATGCCGTACCGTCCACCCCTAGTCTCACGTGTGTATTTGAAGTTATACACTTACAATTCTCCACCTTAGCTTCAAAATACAACCTGACTCAGAATACCAGATAACTCCCAGCCCTGATCTCACCAGAACAGCAGTCATGACTGACCAGATCATCCTTGACCATCAGTACCAGACACCAGATCAGAACCTCAGTCCAGATCTGTTAGTGTTAGTGTCCTAGAGACAATCTACTGCAAGGACATAATACTCGATGATATTCAGTTTGATTTAATATTATAGTTCATTTAATATTAATGTATGGCAATACACTTGTTTGAATATTATGTTTGATTGTTTGCATTTATTCATGCAAGTGTTCCCACGAGTCATTGTTGTCATTGAGGTTGTGAGAACTCAGATGACTTAAGCATGATTCTCAAATGGCTCCGATCAAGGATCATCAAGAATGGGATATTGATGATGCAATTGAGATTGGTGTGTGATCTGCATCATACTCTTAGAGAGTGTAGTTGTTGGGAAATTAATTGCCCGGATCTATTCGGGGTGAATATTTAAATACAAATTTAATTCTAACAATTATTACTAGCATGAATTAATCCTATATTAATTCAAATAATAATTCAACAACAAATCATGCATACAAATTCGTCACATAAATCCTACGCATGAAAAATTGCTAGGAGTTTACGTGAACTAACCTCTAGGAGTGACAACCGTTGAGAAGATGGATATCCCGTTTGACACGAACAAACCCAAAGAGCCTTCTCAAGTATTCCCTCGTCCTTGTTCAACAATCCGGTGGAAGGATGCTCGCGAACAATTAACAAAAGGAAAAATAAAATTATGTTGCACCACCTTTGTAGATTTCTAATTTTTCCAACAAATGGAATTGCATGGGGATGAAAAATCCATCCCCTATTTATACTAAGGGGTGGTGGTCGAAATTTTGGTGAGGAATAAGATGCGAAAATCTTTTTCTTGGTCTCCAAGAAATCTTGAATATATCTCATATATTCTTTTCTCCATATTTAAAATATTCCACAAAAATCCCACCTCCTCTTATTATGGTTATTTTTTAAAAATAAGGTCCAAGATTTTCAAGATTGGGATTTTCTTGAATTTATGAGATATTCTTGTATTCTAAGAATACATATCTTCCATAATATCTTTTCAATAAAAAATTTTCCTTCCTTATTCTTTCATTATTTTCGAAAATTTACAAAATAAATAGCCAATGGGAGATTTCTTGAATTTAATGAGATAAACTTGTATTCCAAGAATACTTATTCTCATTCCATAACAAAATTCAAAGAAAAATTTTCTCCCTCTTTTATTTATTTATTTTCGAAAACTTAGGAAAAATAGACAACAATATTTTATTTAATTTTAAACACTTTTTTAGTTATTGGACTATATCTTTGGGCTACTTGAGGGGCCTTTAAGAGAATTAAAATTAGACCTTCTAATGGACCTTGAATTTCCAATATTGAGCCACAATATTATTCAAGCCCATAAATATTAATTAATCTCACTACATAATTAATATTGCACTATCCATCTTAACCCATATTACAGTTAATATGGCTCCCGGTTAATATTTCCCGTGTTTAAGATTATCCAGTCCATTAATTAATTTAAGCCACTGAAATAACTTCACATTAATTAATATTTTTTTTCTTGGTTCAGGAACGGCTCAACATTATTATCCATACCGAAAACTAATTCCACTTGCAAGATTTAGTATGATAAAACTTATGAGTCTCCCAAGGGGACAAATCAAACAAGACGCACTTGCACACCGATTCTCTGTATTAAATCTTAGCAATTGTCATGTAACTAATAATATTGCCCAAGATACAAGGTATTGAATCACATTGATTCTCTACCCATCATAAGTCAAAGCAATGGTTATTAATTTCACACGATCCTATTTAAGGGATGGGGATTCAGAAATAACTAACCACTGAGATCTAATTCTTCTATATTCAGGTGATTAAGAAATAACTAACCACTGAGGTCTAATTCTTCTATATTCAGTACTGAAGAATTTATCCTCCTGTAGGTCCTCTTCAGCACATCATAATGCACTAGTGCAATCTCTTGGTCAAGACAAGTCAATCTGAGTCTTACACTTCAACCTTTCACGATGAATTGTTCATTTCCATCTAGGTTGTGAATTTTGTACTTTTAGTTACAAAGGACTGTTAATTTAATCTTCTGTGATCTGGTATCACTAAATTAACTACAATGTAACACGTACTAATTATTGAACAGTTATACAGTAAATATATGTAACATTCAATGATATTTAAAGCAACAGTGATAAATAATTTATTTCAGTAAAATAAGACAGAAATTCAATTTGTTTATACAAAGTAAAAAGCATACTTTCCAGTATAACCCCAACAATCTCCCACTTATACTCAAAGTCTGCTTTTAAGTATACTACAACACGTCTCGTGTAGAATCTACGTGACATCTAATGTCACCTATACGAACCTAATAATATCTCTCCCACTTATACTCAAAGCAAATTGGCAACGGTCTTGACAATCATTCCTTCCACATGTCTCTCGAATGTATTCTGAGGCAGACCCTTTGTGAATGGATCTGCTAGGTTGTCCTCTGACACGATCTTTGCCACCTCTATATCTCCTCTCTTAACGATTTCTCGTATAAGATGATATTTCCTTTCAATGTGTTTGTTGGCCTTGTGGGCTCTTGGTTCCATTGAATTTGCAACTGCTCCGGCATTATCACAATAAACCGCGATTGTGCTGGACAAATTCAGAACTATGTCCAAGTCCACTAGGAAGTTCTTGAGCCAAACCGCTTCCTTCGCTGCTTCACAAGTAGCTACATACTCGACTTCCATGGTATAATTGCAATGCATTTCTGCTTAATGCTTCTCCATGTCATGACTCCTCCCCCCCCCCATGCAAAACACACTACCCGAGGTAGATTTTCTAGAATCTAAGTCTGATTGGAAATCCGAGTCCATGTAACCAATGGGAATCAGACTGTCTGACTGATAAACCAACATTCTATCGCGAGTTCTCTTCAGATACTTCAGAATGTTTTTAACTGTTGTCCAATGTTCTTTCCCCTGATTACTCTGATATCTTGCCACCATTCCAACGGCGAAGCATATATCTGGCCTCGTGCACAACATTGCATACATGAGGCTTCCGACAGCCGAAGCATAAGGAACACCCTTCATGTCATCTATCTCCTTTTGCGTGTTCGGGCACATTTCTTTGGATATATGTATTCCATGTCTGAAAGGTACAAAACCTTTCTTGGAATCTTGCATACTGAATCGCTTCAAGACAGTGTCTATGTATGAAGCTTGCGATAAGTCTATCATCATTTTCTTACGATCTCGAGTGACTTTGATCCCAAGGATGTGACCGGCTTCCCCTAAGTCCTTCATATCAAACTATTTTGACAGCCAGGCCCTTACGTCTGACAATACCTTTACATCGTCTCCGATGAGCAGAATATCGTCTACGTATAGTACTAAGAATACCAATGCAGTTTCGACATGCTTCTTATACACATAACTTTCGAACTCGTTTTGATCGAACCCGTAAGACTTTATAACCTGATCAAAACATTGGTTCCAAGCACGCGGCGCTTGCTTTAGTCCATAAATGGATTTCTTGAGCTTGCAAACTAGATGTTCTTGGTCTTTTTCAATGAACCCTTCGGGTTGTTGCATATAGATTTCTTTCGCAAGACTTCCGTTAAGGAAAGTTGTCTTGCCATCCATTTGCCAGATCTCAAAATCGAGATGCGCAACTATCGACAAGAGAATTCGGATGAACTTGAGCATAGCTACGGACGAAAAAGTTTCCTCATAATCGATCCCTTCTTTCTGAGTGTAACCTTTTGCCACAAGTCTAGCCTTGAAGGTTTCTACCTTCCCGTCCGGTCCTCTTTTTCTCTTATATACCCACTTGCACCCAATGGGCTTGACCCATTACGTGGTTCGACTAGCTCCCACACCTTATTATGATCCATAGAACCCATCTCGACTTCCATTGTCGGTTGCCAAGAATCTGCATCCTTGTCTTGGATTGCCTCATTGTAAGTCCATGGGTCCGATTCATCTTCACAGGGGACCAAGTCCGATGACTCTCCTATCCCCATGAATCTCTCTGGTTGTCTAACAACCCTTCCACTACGATGAGGTTCCGGTTGTGTAAGTGTGTCGTTTGGTATGTCAACTTGTACTGTTGGCATTGAGGTAAGCCCTCTTAGCTCATCTAAGGTAATCTCACTTCTGAGCTTTTTATCGTTCATATAGTCTTTTTCCAAGAATTTAAAGTGCGTACTAATTACCACCTTTTGATCTTCGGGACCATAGAACATGCACCCTTTCGTTCCCTCGGGGTACCCTATAAACAACCTTAATTATGATCGTGGATCCAGCTTACCGGCTTCCTTGTCCAACACGTATGCCGGATACCCCCAAATTTTCATGTGTCTTAAACTGGGCTTGCCCCCGGTCCACAACTCTTTAGGAGTTTTGGGAACCGATTTGGATGACACCAAATTTAGACGTATTCCCAAAATGATTTGGGTAGATCCGCATAACTCATCATCGATCTGACCATTTCTAAAAGAGTTATGTTTCTTTGTTCTGCAACCCCGTTTTGTTGAGGGGTTCCGGGTGCAGTCAACTGGGATATAATCCCTTCATCAGACAAGTAGTTCAAAAATTCATCGCTGAGGTATTCACCTCCACGATCAGATCCTAGACACTTGATACATTTTTCCCTATGATTCTCTGCTTGAGCCTTAAATTCCTTGAATTTATCAAAGGTCTCAGATTTATGCTTCATATGATAAATGTATCCATATCTTGAGTAATCATCGATAAAAGTAACGAAATACCCATAAACTCCTCTTGCTTTGATTGACATTGGACCACATACATCGGTGTGAACGATTTCCAACACTTCTTTGGCTCTATTCCCCTTGGCTCCGAATGCCCTCTTGGTCATTTTACCCTCCAAATATGATTTGCAAGTTGGAAATGGTTCAACCTGGAGAGATTCAAATTAACCATCTTGAACCAACCTTTGGATCCTTTTTGGATTAATATGACCTAGTCTCAGATGCCATAGAAGTGTTTCGTTCACATCTAATGAACGTTTTCTTTTATTACTCGAAACAGTCGATGTGTTATAGGATGCTTTTCGTGAGTGGTGTGCACAGTCAATCGTGTAGAGATTATTCGACAACGTTCCATGACAGATAAACTCATTATTTAGAGCAATGGTAACAACTTTATTAAAAGTAAACGAATATCCATCAAGAAAAAGTTTAGAAACTGAAATCAAGTTCTTTCTAAAACTAGGAACATAAAGAACATCTCTCAAAATTAAAACTGTCTTCAAAAGACAACAAAGACTTCTCCCATCGCTTCAAATTTCGCCACGCCAGAAGATCGCCCAAAGTGATGAGGATCTCACTCCCACTAAGTTGTCGGGTCCGCTTGAACCCCTGTAAAGTGAAACAAACATGATCAGTGGATCCTGTATCCACTACCCATAAATGGGTAGCATACGCCGCTAAACAAGTTTCAACAACTAGTGCATGAGAATACCTTTCCCTCCATTCTGCTTGGGTATGGAATAGGCAGACCTCCAATGTCCTATTTTACCGCATTCCAAACATTTCCTCATGCTTGAACTTTCTTTCTCGTTGTACGTTGAGCCTACTTTGGTTTAGCCTCTTTCTCTTTTCATCATTCTTACCACCATCTGGCCTAGAAAGAAGAGAAGACCCCCTTTTTCCCAAGTTCTTTTCCTTGCGCTCCATTTCCTCTTCAACCAATGTAAGGGCATTTACTAGATCATCCACAGTAAAATCTATATCGCTCATCAGATGTTCTAGATAGTGATTATCATAGCCTTTTGGTAGAGAATGGAGAATGAGATCAACTTTAGTTTTGAAATCACACTTTTCGCTAAGGATCTCAAGTTCCTCAAAGAGAACCATAACCCTAAGAACGTGCTCCCTTGCGGTCGTTCATTTTTCCATTTTTAATTCAGTCATTTCACGCTTCACGCTTTGGATTGCCATATGGGCCGGATGTGCAAACATCGCTTCGAGATTTCGCATGATGTCTGCAGCTGACTCAAATCCTTAGTGAAGGCGTCTTAACAAATCTGACAGATGTGTCAAAATTGTATCCTTCATCAATTCATTTGTCAACTCCCATTCACCATATTGCATCTCGTCCCATACTCCGGCACCCCTAGCAGGTTTTTCAGGTTTTGGTGTATCAAGCACCCATTTGGATGGTTGTGCAGCTAAGACAAGTTTCATTTTATAATTCCAATCAATATAATTTTCACCAGTAAGCATAAGATCCTTGAGTTTATACAACAGTGGATTAAAAGGTTGCGACATGTTGAACTGAAATAAATAACAATTGTATAAGCAAAAATTATCACATAATTCGATCACATGAATCATATTAAAATCTAAAAAAATATGAACATGCATCTGCCAACATATCAAAATAGTTTAAATAAGCCACGTGGGGTGGGTCATTATTTAAACAAATTCAAGCAGGTTACAAACAAGAACAGTTACAAACCTTTAATGTCCAGATTAATAGTTGGCTCCCACTTTGACCAATATAAAATTGACAGGGACTTCGGGGAAGTATATGCATATCAATTTTATACCTAAGTAATAACCATGATTAAATACAGAATTATTATTTCACTTTGAACGAGCCTCGTAGGGAGGGCCATCGTCGCCACTAATAATAATCCACAATCATCCCTTCAGAATTTATTCATGTGAAAACCATCTTTTGGTCGTCCCGTGTGGGGAATTTCTCCAAAAGAATTCAAAAATAAAAAAATTATGGAGGTCAAAATTAATTCAATTTTATTATCCGGAATAAAATTGTTAATTAATTATTTTCAAAACATACTTAGTAATTTTCGAAAGTGAGATTTTTCCAAAATAATTTCTCATGCATCGCATATTTAAACAAATTAAATAAGCACGGAAAGATAAAGCAAACATAAAAACAAAAAATTAAACACATTGGGCACATATATCCAATTGTCACGGTTAATTTTTGTCATGTCTTGATCTTGAGAAATTGTCTTCATAACATTCATCGTTCGTCTCGAAAAGCTCCCACTCGACCGCAACATGTTCTTTAAAATGTCCTCCGTCTAGGTCGGAGATGACGTCCAGCATTGGGTAGCTCACGGCCCGGATCACGTATCTGCGTGCGCCCGTGCGCACGCCTACGTCCAGCCCGGCCATCCCCGCCCATCGCTCGATAGCTCTCGGCAGGTGCACGGATCCGCGCGCGTGCCTGTGCGCTCGTGCCTGCCCTACTCCACCCGTGACTCTCGGTAGCACGGCCCTGCGCGCACGCACCCTTACGCGTCCAGCCCTTGGCTCCTGCTCGCGTCCGCCCGTGCGCGTCTCTACACGCTCCTGTGCGCGCGCCCGTGCACGCCTCGCCCCAAGTTCCGCCTGGTGCTCGACCACTCCTGGGCTTGCGCCCGCGTGCGCCGAGCGCCCCTCGGTTAGCCCCGTATGCAACCGCCTAGCACTTCGTGCCTTGGATCGCGTACGTCCGGGTACTTAGTCACCCGTTTTTAATTCTTCGTCATCGTTCCCGATCCGGTTACAATTTATTTACAAAAAAATAAATAAACCTAGATCTAGACTAGTCTATTACATTGATCAAATCAAATAAATCTTAATCCACTTGTGGATTTTCTCACGAGGCAAAACGAATTCGAACGAATCGAATTAAAAAACCACAATTTATATGCATGCATAAATAAACATTCATTAAATACCATGACAATTGGATACCTGCAAAAAAGATCTAGCAATTCTACTATCCAATTTCAAATTTAATAAAAATGAATTAAATTACAATTTAAAATTCAGAGCCCGAAACCAAGGCTCTGATACCAGTTGTTGGGGAATTAATTGCCCGGATCTATTCGGGGTGAATATTTAAATACAAATTTAATTCTAACAATTATTACTAGCATGAATTAATCCTATATTAATTCAAATAATAATTCAACAACAATTCATGCATACAAATTCGTCACATAAATCCTACGCATGCGAAATTGCTAGGAGTTTACGTGAACTAACCTCTCGGAGTGACAACCGTTGAGAAGATGGATATTCCGTTCACACGAACAAACCTAAAGAGCCTACTCAAGTATTCCCTCGTCCTTGTTCAACAACCAGGTGGAAGGATGCTCGCGAACAATTAACAAAAGGAAAAATAAAATTATGTTGCACCACCTTTGTGAATTTCTAATTTTTTCAACACATGGAATTGCATGGGGATGAAAAACTCATCCCTTATTTATACTAAGGGGTGGTGGTCGAAATTTTGGTGAGGAATAAGATGGGAAAATCTTTTTCTTGGTCTCCAAGAGATCTTGAATATATCCTATATATTCTTTTCTCCATATTTAAAATATTCCACAAAAATCACACCTCCTCTTGTTATGGTTATTTTCGAAAAATAAGATCCAAGATTTTCAAGATTGGGATCTTCTTGAATTTATGAGATATTCTTGTATTCCAAGAATACATATCTTCCATAATATCTTTTCAAGAAAATCAAGAAAATCTTTCCTTCCTTATTCTTTCATTATTTTCGAAAATTTACAAAATAAATAAACAAGTGGGAGATTTCTTGAATTTAATGAGATAAACTTGTATTCCAAGAATACTTATCCTCATTCCATAACAAAATTCAAAGAAAATCTTTCTCCCTCTTTTATTTATTTATTTTCGAAAAATTATGAAAAATAGGCAACAATATTTTATTTAATAAACACTTTTTCAGTTATTGGACTTTATCTTTGGGCTACTTGAGGAGCCTTTAGGAGAATTAAGATTGGACCTTCCAATATTGAGCCACAATATTATTCAAGCCCATAAATATTAATTAATTCCACTGCATAATTATTATTGCATTATCCATCTTAACCCATATTACAGTTAATATGACTCCCGGTTATTATTTCCCGTGTTTAAGATTATCCAGTCCATTAATTAATTTAAGCCACTGAAATAGCTTCACATTAATTAATATCTTTTTCCTTGGTTTAGGAATGGCTCAACATTATTATCCATACTGGAAACTAATTCCACTTGCAAGATTTAGTATGATAAAACTTCTGAGCCTCCCAAGGGGACAAATCAAATAAGACACACTTGCACACCGAATCTCCGTATTAAATCTTAGCAATCGCCATGTAACTAATAATATTGCCCAAGATACAAGGTATTAAATCACATTGATTCTCTACCCATCATAAGTCAAAGCAATAGTTATTAATTTCACATGATCCTATTTAAGGGACGGTGATTAAGAAATAACTAACCACTGAGGTCTAATTCTTCTATATTCAGGTGATTAAGAAATAACTAACCACTGAGGTCTAATTCTTCTATATTCAGTACTGAAGAATTTATCCTCCTGTAGGTCCTCTTCAGCGCATCATAATGCACTAGTGTAATCTCTTGGTCAAGACAAGTCAATCTGAGCCTTACACTTCAACCTTTCACGATGGATTGTTCATTTCCATCTAGGTTGTGAATTATGTACTTTTAGTTACAAGGGACTGTTAATTTAATCTTCTGTGATCTGGTATCACTAAATTAACTACAATGTAACACGTAGTAATGCACAATCAGAATTGATGTACTGTCCTCGCAAACTAACACGGATCTTTTCTAGCGTGCTTTGTCCTCACTCGCACGCACCCTGAAAACTTCCCAGGGGGTCACCCATCATGAAATTGCTCCAAACCAAGCACGCTTAACTTTAGAGTTCTTTCACAATGGACACTAGAAAAGAAGATGCACATTATTGGTATGAGTAGTACTAATCAATTCCTTTTTAACGTGTCTTGTGTTGAATGCCTAGCCGTGCTACGATCAGACCTTAATTCAGGACTCGCATCATCTGGCACACGACCTTGGCTGGGAACTGCTGGAACCCATATCCCAACAACCCCCCAGTAGTTGCCAGCGTGTGAGGACTAAAGGTCTTGCCGGGCAGGATTCACCCTCATTTGACCAACAACTACTGCCACCGGGATTCGAACACACGACCCGCGCTCTGATACCACTTGTTGGACCGGGAGCACAATCAGAATTGATGTACTATCCTCGCAAACCAACATGAATCTTTTCTAGTGTGTTTTGTCCTCACTCGCACGCACCCTGAAAACTTCTCAGGGGGTCACCCATCATGAAATTGCTCCAAGTCAAGCATGCTTAACTTTAGAGTTTGTTGGGAAATTTATATTAAGTTTTGATGGAAGTTCCAAAACAGGTTGTAATAGGACCAGTCAGATCTGTTAACTGACTGATGATTTAGAATCAGATTAAGATGATCAGCTGAAATGTATAGATAGCTGATGTAAAAGGTAGATCACATATTGAGGGGAACTCAATATGTATAGGTCAGGTCAAATTATCAGATGACCAGATAAGATCAGATGATCAGAAGACTAAACAAGTCAGAAGACAAGAAGATGTCAGATGATCAGAAGACTTGAGAAGTCAGAAGACAAGAAGAAGTCAGATGATCTGGTGAAGACATAAAGCTCAAGTTCTGAAGACCTGAAGATCAGATGACTCAAGAAGACCAGAAGACCTACATCAGCAGAGTCTGCAAGTTGTGTTAAGACAACCTGCATCAAAAGACTCTATCTGGTAGACTAATCAGCTATCTGATCAGGTCAGCTCACTCCTGGTGTTAACTAAATGTTACACCAGAACATACGTACCTTCGGGTCAAGAAGAATGTCAAAACTTTAGTTGGTGGAACAAATGATGAAGTGTTGTACTTGTTAACCAATGAGAGCGTGACACGTACGTAAAAAGGCTGACACTGTGGGATTCGGCGCTGCAAAGTCAAAACGGCTACAAAAGACACTATTCACGCTTTCGGCCATGCCGTCCCTCAGCACGTCAAATCAATCCTGTAAATCTACCAAATATAGTCGGAAATTCAAATTGCTCTCCAACGGCTCTTTGATTTCATGGTCTATAAATATGAGATTACCTTCATAGTGAAGAGGACGAAAATTATCAAGAAGCTCATACTATAGCAAGATTTCCGCACAAAGAACACAACCTTGAAGATTTTCTAAGTGTTCATCTCATTGTTCTTAGCATAGAAATCTCATCCTCTAGCTTTAGGCTACACAAATACTAGGATAGATTTCCAGTTGGAACAACAACAAACCTTTACCAAAACCCAAAGTTAGGTTAAGTTTGTTTTGCAAGATTTCAGACTATGGTTTCTAGTGCTGATTTTTGGGATCGTTGAGTGAGAACTCTATAAATATCTGTTGGTGTAATGTGTTTGACTAACACAATAAACTAAGTCCAAGTTGGTTAAGTTGGTGCCCCTTGTGATAGGGAAGAGTGGACGTAGGACTGGTTGTCCGAACCACTATAAATCTTGTGTGCATTTACTTGTTTAATTAATCGCATTTACTTGTTTAATTAATCGCTTTACACTATCCATAGCGGTGACACAACTTTGCTTAAATCAGATACATATTCTCGAAAGAGGATCTTTGATCGACTCCATAATACCGATTGAAAACACCCCTCCCCTTAGACGATCCGACCGATTGACTCCATAAATCATACATCGACCGATTGAAAACATCTTATTTGTTATAAAATCTTTACGATTTGTTATAAACCTGATTTTCAAACTCGGTTTAAGATTGTGCGATGTGAGAGCAAAACAATCAAAGCAAAGAAGGCACAAAGATTTATAAAGGGTTCTATTAAACCAGTCCCTACGCCCACTTTCCCCTTTCAAACCAACTTAACCCATCCGACCGACTAGATTAGTGTGTTAGTCCAACACAAGACACCAACAGATGTTTTAAGAGTTCTCACTCAACCGATCCCGTAAAATCAAGATTAGAAACCCTAGATCGAATTTGCTAAACAACTTATCCTAACTTGGGGGTTTGGGTAAGATTGTTGAGGTTCCAACTATGAAATCTTTTCTTCAAAGTACCGATAGCTAGATGAAAAGATTTCTTGCTAAGAACTTATGGGATGAACACAATATAAAATAAGCTTGTTGTTGTTTCTTCGCATTCGACTATAGTTTGAGCATCGTTGTTTGTCCAAGATTTCGATCACTCAAGGATCCCATATTTATAGACCTTTGAGATCAAAGAGCCGCTGGAGAGCAATTTGAATCTCGCTCTATTTTAGGTTGAAAACTTGATGTGACTTTTCAAATCTCATTTTTTATAGCCGCTTGAGAGAGCAACATCGTTTTCAAACTCACAATTGAACGGTTGTTAATTAATTCATCTTGTTCAGATCGCATCATCGGTTGCCTCTTAAACTTTTCCCGAATCGATCGATCCACCCGATGGAGTCTTCGCGCTGTTGACTTAGCTTCAACCGGCCGGAAGAATCCGATCTTTATTTGAGCTCACTTCGGCGAAGTTTTACGACAAGATCGATTCATCGATCTTCCGATCAATTTAGCATTCTCGCCTCGCTTGATAATTCTTCCATCGATGGATACATATTGAGTTCCCCCAATATGTGACCCATCTATTACATGTTTTTCAAAATCATTATCAACCGGTCTCCTATAGCAAGGGTCCGACCGTCCTATTACATGTGTTTTTGGAACTTTCATCAAAACTATAAATTTCCCAACATCATCGGTTCTTGAGGAAGAACCTTTGTGGTCACTTGAACTGATCTTGAAAAACCTTTTCAAATCTCATTTGTTTACAAACTCACAATCAGCGTGGATAATACTTCGGGTATGTATCATGATTTGCCTAAATTTTCCATTGATGAGTATGCAGACTGGACTATATACATGAGCAACCATCTGGGATCAATAAGCAGCAGAATGATGGAAGTTCTTGAACGAGGACCCATCATCATCTACCACGACAACCCAGCTGTAGGAGGTGATCCAGACTTTCCAGTTGGAAGCCTTGTCAGAAAGAGTCCCGCCCTGATGGATGCTGAAGAAAGAAAGTTGTACACTCTGGATACAATAGCCAGGCACATAATCATGAAGACGATGGACAAGATAACCAGAGAAAAGATAAAGTATCTCAAGACAGCCAAACAGATGTGGGATACGCTTTGGTTTAAATGTGTGTAGGAAATGATCCGATTAAAGATAGCGATCGCAAGTTTAACCGTGAAATTTGAGAAACTTAAGATGCTACCAAATGAAACCATCAATGAGCTCGATGGAAGAATCACCATGTCACCAACAAGCTACGGAACTTGGACGAAAATGTCGATAAAGACATCAACTACAAGATCTTGAGATCTCGACTAAGAAGTGGATATGAAAGTCACCAGAATAAAGGATTGTCAAAATATTGCTAAGATGAAGCCAAGCAACCTGTTCCTGAGCCTTAAAGCCCATGAGTTCTATCTGATCGAAAAGAGGGCAAGAAGAAGAAGACGAGTCGCTCACGAAGCCACACCTCGCCACATCAAAAATCAATTTGATTCAAAAGCGAAAGAACTCAAAGTCTACTAAACCTGTTGGAAATATTATAAGCCAAACTGAACAGATTGCTTTGCTAACCAGAAAACTTGAAAAATCTAACATTCAACTTGGTAAGTATCGTAGATTTTACAGGGATTATCGAGCAAAGAGAGGAAGATAGGAGGACAAAATGACAAATCTCCGTAAAAGGACCAGATCTGATGATCGAAGAGATGATCATAGAGAAGATCACAGAGAGACTAAGAAAATAGATGATCGATCTGATGAAAGGAGAGACAACAGATCAGAAAGGAGAAACTCAGACTACAATCAGACATGTAAGTCACCTGACAGATTCTACAGACGAAATGACTCACCTGGCAGAAGGAGTTTTGTGGAGCATGGAGCATGTTTCAACCGCCGAAAACCAGGTCATTACAAAGGCGGTTGCTTAACCTAACTCCAAAAGAAAGAGAAGACAAGTGGAACAGACGAGAACAAAGATACAGTGACAGAAAAGCCATAGTTGCTGATACATCTAGGATCGATGATTCTTATCTGCCTTCTGAGGATTCTGGCTACTCATCTGTAGAGGACTTCTGTCTGATAAGCAACGCTGATGATTTCTACCACTACGATGATCTGATGTTCTCATCTGATGAAGACATCTGTCTCATGGCTAAGGAGAAAGACCAACTGAGGTAACCTCTAAACCTTCTCGTTTTTTCGGTTTCCACACCAAACCATGATTAGCACACCGCCGAGAGATTGACTTGCAAAATTATTCGAAAGCAATTGCTTGATGAACTCTCTACTGCAGTAGACACTTATACAATAGTGGAAGCTGAAAACGATAAGCTAAGGATTGAAAATACTCAGCTTGTTAAGGAAAATGTTGTCAAGAAAAGAAAATTTGAACTAAAATCGGTTTGTCGCCGAAGATAACCAAGAACCGAAAGTTCAAAGTTAATTCTTCCGATCGAGATGCAGATTAAGGAACAACTAGCTATCAATAAACAAATGTCGATGATTTTAAAATCCTACAAGCCAAGTTTGATGAACTCTTCCGATCGCATGAGAGTTTGAAATTAATCGAGGATAGTTTACGAAGAAAATACAACAAAATCTTCTAAAACCGCTTCGTGATATGAACAACTATTTTCGCATTTACAACTAATAAGAAGGAATTGGGTATGAAAACCCTTCTACATTCTCAAAATCCCGCTCCCGATTCACTTCGTAAAAGTGTAATCAAACGATTTTTTCGATATAGATACACATAAAGTAAAAATCAGATTCCGATAAGGGAAAGAGACTCGGCAACAAGTAAGGCAAGTGCCTAATCGAAAAGGGAACAAAATGGACCATGGCCGATCAAGCATCACCGAGGAATCAACAGGACCCGCTCTTCTTAAGAGACCTCAACTTTGATCGGCAGATTAAGTATCAGAAAAGATAACCTCTCAAAGAGAAATCTAATCAAACCTAATCGGTCACCGCCTAACAAGCAAGCTAAAGGTAAACCGCTAAGACCATCTATGCCAAAAAGATATGAATCTTTTAATGGTAGCAATCGTGATCTACCCTTACAATTAGAAACCTAGGGTCGCCTTTTGAGCCCCATCGGGTTAAAAGAAGACAAACAAAGAAGAAAAAAATCCCAAGTCTTCGATTCACCCAAGGCTCGCACAAATAATCATACCGATCGAAATGCATATGAAGAGATGTATGATTATGTAGATGTTTATGGGAGACAAATCGGGCCTTCGATCTATCCGACAATAGAAGTGCCCTGTTTGTATGGATCCCTAAAACCAACTCTAACCCTCGGGACCCAATCCAAAAGGGGGTACCTAAAGCCCGATTTGATTGCAGTTCGGCGGGGTTTGACCAACAAGGAGGTGTACAAGCAACTATCTGGTACATCGATAGTGGATGCTCAAGGCACATGACTGGAAGCAAACATCTCCTTAGCTCTTACATAGAACAAGAAGGCCCACGTGTACTCTTTGGTTATGATAACTTTGTTTTACCAGAGGATTCGGAACCCTAGAGAATGATGATGTACAGGTTACAGAAGTCTAGTATGTCGACGGTTTAAAGCATAATCTGCTATTAGTATCTCAGTTCTGCGACAACGGATTCAGTGTTGAGTTCTCGACTAACAAGTGTACTATTAGGAATCGAGCTACTCAACAAATCTTGTTAACTGGTTCAAGAAAAGGTACGATTTATACAGCAGATTGGAACAGTTGTCCAAGAAATGCATGCCTGATTGTTAAGAGTTCAAAAGGTAGCAGTTGGCTCTGGCACAAGAGAATGAGCCATATGAACTTTAAGACTCTTAACAAGATAGCAAGGATGTCCTTGGTTGAGGGACTCCCGAATGAGGTATTCTCTAAGGATCAGACATGTGTCGCATGTTAGAAGGGAAAAAAGGTTAAAGCCTCATTCAAGGGAATCCCTGGACCAGCATCAAATAGAGTATTGCAACTGCTCCATATGGACTTATTTGGACCAGTTACACCAGTCAGTCTCAGTGGACGCAAGTACACTCTAGTGATCGTGGATGACTATTCCAAGTTCACCTGGGTGGTATTCTTATACAAGAAGAATGAGACTACAACAAAGATACCCGAGCTGCTCAAGAAGCTACAGAATGAGAAGGGTGTCAGTATAGTGAAAATCAGATCAGATAAAGGTACAGAATTTTTGAACTCTTTTATTACTGATTTTTGCACTAAGTTTGGAATACAGCATGAGACATTAGCTGCAAGAATGCCACAACAGAATGGAGTAGCAGAACGGAGAAACAGAACACTCAAAGAAGTTACTCGCACTATGTTAGCTGAACATGCAACACCAAGCCGTTTCTGGGCAGAAGCCATCAATACTGCATGCCACACTCATAACAGATGTTCTCTGACTAAGGCTCACTACAAAACACCCTATGAACTTTGGAAGGGCAGAAAATCTCGTGTTTCTTACTTCCATGTTTTTGGGTGCAAGTGTTTCATACACAACAATGGGAAGAGTCAGTTGAAGACTTTTGAGGCCAAGTCAGATGAGGGTATCTTCTTAGGATACTCCTCATCCAGCAAGGCTTTCAGGGTATTCAACAAACGAACTCTAGTTGTTGAAGAAACACCTCATGTGGTCTTTGATGAGACATCCTCTGAACAAGAGAAAGCTGCCTCAGAACAAGCAGTACCAGATCAACAGGTACCTGATGCACAAAAAATGGATCAGCTAAGTATCAAGGAAAAAGGATCAGAACACGTAACAGTGTATATTCCAGAACTTGATCTTGCTGATTCACCAGGTCAAACAGACCCAAAGGTACGCACAACTGTCAATGAAGAAGCTGGTACAACTGAGACAGTATCAACTGAACCATCTGGTTTAGGGGGAACACCTGATTCTCCCACGGACAGACATCAGCACATGATGATTCCAACATCAGCTAAGACGTGTCCTTGTCAAGTGGAACCTATTATTGCACCACTCCCACCTGCTAGTGACTCAATATCAGATGAGGATGATGATATCCAAACTGATATAAATCAGAAAAGAAGGACTTGGCTATCTGGTCATCCAACTAATCTGATAATAGGCAATCCCAATGCCCAAGTCCAGACTAGACATCAGGTTGGTGAAAGTGCCATGTATTGTTGTTATCTGTCTTTGAAGGAACCAACCACCATTGATGAAGCTCTACAAGATGCAAACTGGATCTTAGCCATGCAAAAAGAGTTAGAGCAGTTTGAAAGGAATCAAGTGTGGAAGCTGGTGGACAGACCAACTCATCAGGATGTGATTGGCACTAAGTGGGTCTACAAGAACAAGAGAGATGAGAATAACATAATAACCAGAAATAAGGCAAGACTTGTTGCTAAGGGATATTCACAATCAGAAGAGATTGATTATGATGAAACCTTTGCACCAGTCGCTCGCCTAGAAGCCATTCGGCTATTTCTGGCTTATGCTGCCCACAGAGGGTTTGTAGTGTATCAGATGGACGTTAAGAGTGCATTCTTAAATGGAGTACTAGCTGAGGAAGTTTATGTTGAACAACCTCCTGGCTTTGAAAAAGGCGACCAAGTGTACCATTTAAGAAAAGCTCTTTATGGCTTGAAACAAGCTCCTCGAGCCTGGTATGATACACTATCTCAGTTCTTAGTAGACAACGGATTCACTAAGGGAACAGTGGATAGAACCTTATTCAGAATAGATGATGGAAAAGATATTCTGATGGTTCAGATCTATGTGGACGACATCATCTTCGGATCTCCCAACAAGGATCTATGTGACAGATTCAGCAAGCTGATGCAAGGGAAGTTCGAGATGTCCATAATGGGTCAGATGAGTTACTTTCTGGGTTTACAGGTTAAGCAAAGTACAGAAGGGATATTCATCTGTCAGGCGAAGTATACTAAGAATTTACTGATCAAGTTTGGAATACAGAATAGTAAAGAGTCCAAAATTCCTATGATGACCGGATTCAAGATGGATCCAGACGAAAACGGTCAGAAAACTAATCATAAAGAATACATGGCTCTCATTTGATCTCTGCTATACCTGACTGCCAGCAGACCGACATAACCTTTGCAGTAGGTGTATGTGCCAGATTTCAGGCAAATCCAATGCAAAGCCACCTGGATGCAGCTAAGCAGATTCTTAAGTATTTGAAGGGGACAATAAACCTTGGTTTATTCTACCCATCAGATGATAATCTAGAGCTTAGTGGGTATTCTGATTCTGATTATGGAGGTTGCAGAATCGACAGGAAATCAACCTCAGGTACATGTCAGTTCTTAGATAGTAAACTGATCTCTTGGTTTTCAAAGAAACAGACATCAGTTGCCACATCTACTACTGAAGCAGAATATATGGCTGCAGGAAGCTATTGCTCCTAACTGCTCTGGCTTAGTCAGCAGCTGAGGGATTATAACATTATAGCTACGAACGTACCTATATTCTGTGACAGTAATAGTGCTATTGCAATTACTCATAATCCAGTTCTACATACAAGATGCAAGCATGTGGATGTCAGACACCATTTTATAAGAGATCATGTTAAAAAGAAGCACATCAGAATGGAGAAGATTCATACTGATAAACAAAGAGCTGATATCTTAACCAAGCCACTAGCTGAAGTCAGATTCGGAGAACTCTGTAATAAGCTAGGGCTTCTGGATCTTGGAGAAAATACACCAGAAATGTTTGGTGGACTGGTCTCCAGAACCAGCTGGTTGAGAGACTAACCAGGTTAAGAAGGATCAGTTGAGTAAGATACCTCAACTGATCAGCAGATCAGTCAAGGAACTGATCAGAGAAAGCCTTATCAGATCAGTCAAGGAACTGATCAGTTTGGTTATTTCATATTTCGTAAGACGATTAAGCTAATGTTCAACAAGCGAGTTACAGAAGATTAAAGCTTCAATCACATAAGGAAACAGAAATCACACAACAATGAAATAAAAGAACTTTTCATTAATAAAGACCCGGAGGTCGAATTTTCATTACAAGTTACAAGTACAAAAGACCCGGAGGTCAGCACATAAACCCTAAACCATAAACCCTAACCCTAGAGGGGGTGAGAGAGGCTTTAAAGATTTTAAAGCCAGATGCCCCTAAAACCCCAATCCTAAAAGGGGTGAGAGAGGCTTTGAAATAATCCTAAGCCACCCTCAGAGCTTCGGAGTGAGGAGCGAGAGCGGCATTGAAGGATTTCTAAGCCAGAAGCCCCAAGTCAAGATCAATGGGTTCTCCAGCTATTAAATGGACACAAGTGCCAAACATGTGGTGCAAAAACCACATGGACACAAGTGTCACATGCAAATATTGGGTTTTGTCTGATCAAGATCGATCATGTCTGATCAAGATCGTATAAACAAAACCCATGTTACATATCAGACTGAGTCTGTTGATGCTAATTTCGTCGTCTCGATAGGCACACAAGGCGCATACGGTTAAGAGAAGTGTTTTCTCATTTGCGATAGCAGATTCGCCGCCTCGGTGGTAGAGAAGCTTGGCAATAATCGTATGAGTATTCTTCGATGATGACGAAAGCAGGAATAAGGGAAGGACAGGGTTGATTTGAGAAGCAGAAATCATTTGAAAAGGGTTGAAGGTTTTTGCCAGAAGTTTCACCGGAAATAAGGGTTCACCGGAAAACATGGAGTATAAGCTAATAGAAAGATAAAGAAGGTGAATGGTTTATGTTGTGTGTATAAAACCCCAGTTCTATTTATAGAAGAAAAACAGGGGTAGAAGTGCAAATTTAATTTCTCAAGGCCTTTTAGAGAAATTAGCACCGCCAGGACAGCGCGTAAAAAGAACGCGACTGATGGTTGGATGAGTTTACGGCGTGTGATATCACAAAGTATCCAGACCATCATTGAAGACTGTCACATCACGCCGACTTAGGGAATCGAGGTGACTTTTTGACTCCCCAATGTTAAGGCTTTGGCGGGAGTGTGAACATAAATCCCAAGGAAAAATGGTCTGAATGGAAGAAGACTGAAGTTCAATACAGCTGAATATCATAATGGCCTGAACGAGTCTGAAATCCTGAGTCCTGAGTCCTGAGTACTGAATTGCTGAATGTTTAAGTGGATCAGATAAGTAGATCAGATAAGTGGATCAGATAAGTAGATCAGATAAGTGGATCAGATACATGAATCAGATAAGTGGATCAGATACATGGATCAGATAAGTAGATCAGATAAGTGGATCAGATACATGGATCAGATAAGTAACAGATTGGATCAAGCAGGAATCTAATCAGATGAGTGGAATATTGTTGGGAAATACTAAGGGATAGGCTACCATCAGTAAGGTCAACACTAATCAAGCTAACCAGATCAGATCACAGTGGTAACTGATTGATTACAATATCAATCAGTCAGATATGTTTCTTATTTATCTCTTTCTGATCATTTTATATATGCCTTATTTAAATTAAATAGTTTTTACTAATGTTCTCTTAACTTTGTGATGAATGCACTGCAAAACATTAAATGCGGACATGGGAATATGTATTTAATGCGATTTATTGCGAGTTTTCGCGTCCAAAATACGAGAGGACTACTTTTCTCAACCACTCGATTAAAACACTTTACGGCCGATGAATCTCAGCTATTGATTTCAAAATACGGATAATTGAGTTCTTATGGGAAGTTGTGCAAAGAGGTTTCCCTCGCATAATATAACCCCAACTCATTCTCCTAAAACCTCTTTCCACTCTTTCTACTTATCAGTTTCTTAAAAGATCAAACCTTCCAAATCTTCAGAATTTATTTTCCAAATCGATTGATTCTACTTTCACATTTATTCAAACCTACGAATCAATATCTGGTAATTTTCTTTTAAGTACTTAATAAAATCACTCCTAGTGGTTTTAGGTTTACAAGTCGTGCTGGTGTGTGTCTGTAATTCATATCTGTTATTAAATGCACTGATCTATATGCTTACATGCTTAATTCATGATTAGATTGTTGGTTTGACTGAGTTTATTGAAATATTTCACTCAAACTTATATCAATTTGCATATAATACAGAAATGGCACATCTTGTTGCACGAAAGGGCCAAGGCAAAAAGATCTGCAATTTCGCATCAATGAAGAAGGATATCATTGATGAGAAACACGTAGTATTTTCGATCACCTCAGATCCTGAATCATTGGAAATTCTTGAGTGCCTGCGAGCGTGTGGTCTTGAACAATACTGTTATAGACATCAAAGCATAGTCCACACTCAGGAAGCCCTATTATAAATATTATGAAGCAACAAATAAAGGAGTACCTGCTGGACCTGTGCCCAGATTTGGTTCAACACCCTGGCATCCAGCACCAGATAGAAGAGATTGTGTTCTGGAGAGATATCAGATTGAAAAGCATCGAGGAGTTTCTGATCCTCATGGAATCTCTGGGCTCTGATTTTTTTGTGGATCTGGAGATGAAATGTTTGGAGAGTGTTGGGATTGAGAGTGCTGTTGAGTTGGCCTCGATGATGATATCATATGGTTAATTCATGACAGGTTTGGGATTGCTGAAGATAAGGAGGAGACTGAAGAACCTCCTCATCCTACAAATCTTGAGGGACCTGCCGATGAGCCAAGAGCGGGTGCTGCAGATGAGACCCAGCTTGGCAAGACATCAACATCCCACTGCTATCTTTGAGCTCCGATACCCTAGGGATCTTAGTTCTCATGAAAAATTCGTGGATGGGGTAAAGGTCATCGTTTGAAGAAAAATTCACAGCTCTCACAGCAGATCTGATAAAGCGTTTCGAAGAAGAGCAAAAGAACCTAGTTGACAGAGAACGGAAGCTAACAGTTGAGAAGCTCACACACATGCATTTATCCTCTCTGATGTGATGCAACTGGTTAACCCTCTTGCTGATAAGCTCAATCTCCAGTCTGATAAACTCAAAATTCAGACGAACATGCTTGGTGAAACACATATTCTACTGGAAAGTGTCTGGGCATCCCTGGAAAAGACTGACACTCACATGGATCTGGGTTGGAAGCATTTTGTGGCTTCTAAAGAACGTGCCAGGAAGGAAATTGAATCTGCTCTTAAACACCTTCTACAACCGCTCAGATCACTCCTCTTGCTGTTGAGGAACTCAGGGAGGAGATAACAAGGCAGTTTAGTGCTCTAAATAACAGGCTGTCCAAACTTTTTGATGTAACCAAAAAGGGGGAAGGACAAGAGAAAGAAGAAAAACAGATGCAAATGGTAACCATTGCGTCTTTACCAGAAGCCACTGTATCTGGCTTGCCTGAAGCAACTCCATCTGTTGATCTTGTTACTCCACCTGATGTTGTTGTTCTAAAAGAGACTGTGGAGCAACATAGCAAAGAGCTTAAGGATCAAAGGAAGGAGATCACTGAGCAGAAGATAGCCCTTTTAGATGTTACTGCCAGAGTGGATAAGATTGAAGACTTCTCTTCTTCTGTACAACAAAGGATGGAATCTGATGATCAGGCCAAGAGCCTTGAACTTGCGAAGAAACTAGCAGAAGAAGACGAACAAGATGAACCTGAGCAAACTCTGAAGAGAAAGAAAGGTAAGGGCAAGATGTTGAAATCTACTGCTGAAGTTCAGAGACAAGGGCAAATATCCTCTACCAAAAGCCAGATGTCTCCTGAACAAATTCAAGAGCAAACCAGACAGAGAGTAAAAGAGGTTGCCATTAAGAAACTGAAGTTGACAGAAGCTAAAGGTCTAAACACCACATACATTCGGAGGAAGAGAAAGAAGGAAGCTGCTGCAGAGGATATTGCTTGGGAAGAGAAAGCCTTTCCGGCGCCTGTTAAAGACATCCTCTGTGCCCGGATAGATCTGCTTCTACAATGGGATCAGATCAGAGCGGAATGGTTATGTGACGTGTACATCTTGGAGAGAATTTCGATTCATCAAGACCAGGCTACAAATGATGATGAATTCCGGAACTGGTTAGAAACGAAGTACCCAGACTTCTACCAGATTGTGATGAAGGAAGGGAAGATTACGACATTGATACCTGAAGCTCCTCCCTTCGAACAACTTCTCCCACCTCTGCGTCCAGATAACAAGCTCGATACTCTCAAGTTCAAGAATGCTTATTACGGATTTACCGAGAAAGGAGGGATCAACAGAAGAGAAGATCTGTACAAGTTGATGCAAAGGATGTACAAGTTGTTTGGTATTCCCAAAGAACTTCAAAAGTTCAGGCACATGTGAAGAAGACACTTGGAATCAGATGATAGGTACTTTTTATGTAATCTGTAATGTTCATACCTATCTGAATAAAATATTTTATCTTTCTGATTCTAAGACAACATCTCATTGTCTTCTGAAGTGTGCACCGTTTTACATTATCTGCATTTCTATTTATGTCATCTGTTTTTTCTGATTATGTGTTTTGGTTCCATCAAAAGGGGGAAATTGTTGGGAAATTTGTATTTAAGTTTTGATGGAAGTTCCAAAACAGGTTGTAATAGGACCAGTCAGATATGTTAGCTGACTGATGATTTAAAATCAGATTAAGATGACCAGCTGAAATGTATAGATAGCTGATGTAAAAGGTAGGTCACATATTGAGGGGAACTCAATATGTATAGGTCAGGTCAAATTATCAGATGACCAGATAAGGTCAGATGATCAGATTAAACAAGTCAGAAGACAAGAAGAGGTCAGATGATCAGAAGACTTGAGAAGTCAGAAGACAAGAAGAAGTCAGATGATCTGGTGAAGACATAAAGCTCAAGTTCAGAAGACCTGAAGATCAGATGACTCAAGAAGACCAGAAGACCTACATCAGCCGAGTCTGCAAGTTGTGCTAAGACAACCTGTATCAAAAGACTCTATCTGGTAGACTGATCAGCTATCTGATTAGGTCAGCTCACTCCTGGTGTTAACTAAATGTTACACCAGAACATACGTACCTTCGGGTCAAGAAGAATGTCAAAACTTTAGTTGGTGGAACAAATGCTGAAGTGTTGTACTTGTTAACCAATGAGAGCGCGACACGTACGTAAAAAGGCTGACACTGTGGGATTCGGCGCTGCAAAGTCAAAACGGCTACAAAAGACACTATTCACGCTTTCGGCCATGCCGTCCCTGAGCACGTCAAATCAATCCTGCAAATCTACCAAATATAGCCGGAAATTCAAATTGCTCTCCAACGGCTCTTTGACTTCATGGTCTATAAATATGGGATTACTCTTCATAGTGAAGAGGACGAAAATTATCAAGAAGCTCATACTATAGCAAGATTTCAGCACAAAGAACACAACCTTGAAGATTTTCTAAGTGTTCATCTCATTGTTCTTAGCATAGAAATCTCATCCTCTAGCTTTAGGCTACACAAATAATAGGATAGATTTCCAGTTGGAACAACAACAAACCTTTACCAAAACCCAAAGTTAGGTTAAGTTTGTTTTTCAAGATTTCAGACTAGGGTTTCTAGTGCTGATTTCTGGGATCGTTGAGTAAGAACTCTATAAATATTTGTTGGTGTAATGTGTTGGACTAACATAATAAACTAAGTCTAAGTTGGTTAAGTTGGTTCCCCTTGAGATAGGGAAGAGTGGACGTAGGACTGGTTGTCCGAACCACTATAAATCTTGTGTGCATTTACTTGTTTAATTAATTGCTTCATAATATTGCACACAACTTTGCTTAAATCAGATATATTCATAAAGAGTTAGGATCATTTTCGCACCAATTGATCGGAAACGTGTCGTTTCCGTTATCGGGTATTCTTGATCGTATTGATTGACTCCATAGTAAAAGTTTATCGATTGAAAAACAAATTTCGGAATCTTGATTTGTTATAAACACCGTTTTTCACACCGGTATAAACTTCCTTTTTAGCTTCCTTGTGTTTAATGCCTAACGCTAAACCGATAGACATCGAATTGATCTTGGCGGCGCCTATCCCAGAGTAACATTCAATGATCAAAAGCAAGTTAAATATCACCAAAATTGATTCATGCGGTTATACAAAGTAAAAAGCATATTTTTGACAAAGCAACCCGCCATCACACCGATGATATTAGGTTTTGATTTACACGTTAAAAGTTTTTTGTTTGTCTATTCACCCCTCCCCTTCTTTGTCAGAGGTTGTGAGAACTCAGATGACTCAAGCATGATTCTCAAAACCAGGATCATCAAGAATGGATGACCTGCAGATTAGTTCTTTCACAATGGACACCTTTCAAAAAGAAGATGCACCTTGTTGGTATGAAGTACTAATCAATTCCTTTAACGTGCCCTTTTGTGTTTAATGCCTAGTGATGAACTTTGCTACAATCGGGCCTTAATTCAGGACTCACATCATCCGCATACGACCTTGGCAAAGAACCGATGGAACCCATATCCCAACAAAGAATATTCAATGATATTTAAAGCAACACTAATAAATAATTTATTTCAAAATCGGTAAATAAAGACAAAAATTGTTACATGCGTTATACAAAGTAAAAAGCATATTTTTTGTTAAGACTTGTTTGATTCTTTCGATATAGAGACAATCTATTGTAAGGACATAATACTTCGATGATATTCAAATTGATTTAATATTATAATTCAATTAATATTAATGTATGGCAATACATTTGTTTGAATATTATGTTTGATTGTTTGCATTTATTCATACAAAGTGTTCCCATTTAAGATAATCTTTCCCTATATAGTCATTCATTATTTAATTGAGGTTGTGAGAACTCGGATGACTTAAGCATGATTCTCAAATAGCCACGATCAAGGATCATCAAGAATGGGATATTGATGATGCAATGGAGATTGGTGTGCGATTTCGCATCATACTTTTCGAGAGTGTAGTGAGATCTCACTTTACTACGATACTAGGTATCTCATGATGGATGCACAAATACCTTAGAGGGTATTGGTATACCCATCCGAGAAACCGTTTGATGTAGTTCCACTATATGTGTCTACGGGTGTCTCGGTTAGTGGGAGCGATGTGATACTCCTTTGACTTGAGGTCAATACGCACGACATGTGTTGAGTGATGAACTTTGACCATGACCGACGCTTGCACCCTTCCATGGGTAGATATGACTTGGATTGGGTTCATCACGAAGTGCATGTGCGTGGTAGTTGAGCCAAGAAAAGGATTCATTCCTCAAAGTGAATTTAGATAGAATACTCATTCTCTCATCATAATTGGATCAAAGTCATTGGTCAATGCACGTCAACTTGGACTTTGTGGCCAAGTGTGATATAAGTGATCAATTAGTGATTGGAGATAAATTGATTAAGTATTTGAATAAACACTTCATCATGTTCAAGACTAATCGAGTATTCGTGAATGAAAGGAGGAAATCGTAATAGCCCATGTTACAATTACAGGTAGTTGCACGTCTCTCGCAACGTACCTCATATATTGAGAATGTCTGGTTTATTGTCTAGGGTTCAATTAAGACCATTAGTTTGACTAATCGCTCGATATATGAGGGCATATAGGTCACACAACAAGTAATTCCCAATTGCGGATTATAGTTGATTGATTAAATATTAAATTGGATTTAATATTTAATTTATGGAGAATTAATTAATAATATATTAATTTGGAATTAATTATTATTACTGTTTAATTAAATTAGATTTAATTAAATAGAAATCTCAAATAATATATGGAATATTATCGTAGGAAAATATATTTAGAGAAATCATATCTAGGAGATATGATTTGCAAGATTAGAAAATAATCTTCCTAATAAAGATTGTTTAATCTTTAAGTTGGGCTTCCCCTATATATATGAGATCCTAGGGATTCATTAAACACAAGACAAAACCTAATTTCTCCATAAAAATTTAGAGTTAGAATTTTTCTAGCAAATTCGTCTCGGGATTCAACGCTAGCGAATCTGTGCAAGTCTGTGAACGGGGATTACGTGGATACCATAGTTTAGAAATCTGTCTACGAATTACTGTAAGGATTCTCTTTATGTTTAACGTAATCTGTTTATGCAATTAATTGTTCGTTGTTGGTGAACTATTTATTTCCGTTGCGCATGTATTACGTGTTTACATATCTCTAAATTCCAACAAGATCAAACTGACCAACAGTCCAGATCAGTTAACTCACCCAACTGAACACCAGTTACATATCAGATGACTTCCCCCACTGATCACCAGTTCTGACCAGTTGCCTACCCAAATCAGTGAAGTCCGAAGAGACTAAGACATAGCCCGAACTTCGAGCTAGGTAATGCCTTAGTAAAACAGTCAGTTGGATTCTCTTCTGTAGCAATCTTCGTCACCTTTACCACTCCCTTCTCAGTTACATCCCTCACAAAATACAACTTCACATCTATATGCTTAGTCCTTTCATGAAAACCCTGATGCTTGGATAGATAAATAGAATTTTGATTATCACATAACATAGTAACCCTCTTCTGCACTACACCGAATTCCTTCAGAATCCCCTTCAGCCAGAGACTCTCCTTAACTGCTTCAGTCAACGCAACATACTCCGCTTCTGTTGTTGACAAAGCTACCACAGATTGATGAGTCGACCTCCAACTGATAGTTTTCCCAAACAAAGTAAACACATAACCAGTTAATGACTTCCTTGTATCAATGTTAGCTGCAAAATCTGCATCCACATATCCCACTAAAGGTGAACCTCTTGCATCTGATTTCTGAAATCTCAACCCTTTAGCCAAAGAACCATTCACATAACACATTACCCATTTGACTGCTTCCCAGTGTGCTCTTCCCGGATCACTCATATACCTGCTTACCACATTCATAGCATGAGTTAGATCAGGCCTACAACACACCATCGAGTACATTAAGCTCCCAACAAAGTTTGCATACGGAATCCTCCCCATCTGATTTCTCTCTTCTCTGGACTTAGGAACCTGCTGCATAGATAGCTTAATATTCTGACCTAAAGGAGTAGTAACTGCTTTAGACTGGTCCATGTTGAACCTTATCATAACCTTCTTCAGATATGAGTGCTGACACAAATCAATAGAACTGACCTTCATGTCCCTACTGATTTCCATACCCAGAATCATCTTTGCTTCTCCATGATCCTTCATCTCAAATTCTGATCTCAGCAGACTCTTCACCGATTCTATACCAGTTAATGACTCACTGGCAATAAGCATGTCATCTACATATAACAAGAGAAATGTACAAGAGCTTTCACTTCTCTTGAAATAAACATAATTATCATACATGTTTCGACTGAACCCCACTGAAATGATGAACTCATCAAACCTCAAATACCACTGTCTGGGGCTTTGCTTCAACCCATATAACGATCTTTTGAGCAGACAAGCCTTATTCTCAACATTAGTCACAGAAACCCCTTCTGGTATCTTCATGTAAATCTGTTCTGACAAATTACCATGCAGAAAAGCAGTAGTAACATCCATCTGATGTAACTCCAGATCGAACTGAACCACCAGAGCGAGTAGAATCCTAATTGAACAATGTTTCACCACTAGAGAGAATATCTCATTGAAATATATTCCTTCTCTTTGAGTAAACCCCCTAGCTACCAGTCTTGCCTTGAACCTCACTCCACCTCCTTTATTGGCTTCAGGTTTCTTCTTGTAAATCCACTTACAACTGACCAGTTTCTGTGACTTTGGTTTATCTACAATATCCCAGGTTTCATTTTTGTGTAGAGAAAGTAATTCTTCTTCCATGGCAACTGCCCACTTCTATTTTTCTTTACCTCTTATAGCCTCACTGTAGGATTTAGGACTCCACCTCAATTGCTGCACACAACGCAAATGAGACCATATTTGTATCTCTGAACCTCAGAGGTGAATGTATAGTTCTTCTCTGCCTATCTCTGGCTAACTTATACAAACTATACTCAGTTTCTTCTTCTTCTGATTCACCATCAGAATTCTCATCAGAAGAATCATCAACCTGTCTTATGATCTCATGATGCTCCACCTCAACCCCAGAACTCTGATTCTGATCAGATGAATCAGTTGACTTCAGTGGCGTCTTACTCTCATCAAAAGTGACATCTCTGCTAATAATACACTTCTGATTTCCCGATTCCAAACACCATAACTTGTAACCTTTCACACCTGGAGGATAACCAATGAACACACATTTCAGTGTTCTTGGCTCAACCTTGTCCTGCTTGACATGAGCATAAGCCAGACAACCAACAACCAATCTTGTAATCAGCAGGATGTCCGGACCACATCTCTTCTGGTGTTTTGAACTTCAATGCAGTAGAAGGACTTCTGTTGATCAGATAAGTTGTTGTAGTGACTAATTCCCCCCAAAATGACTTGGTTAACCCTGAACTGCTCAACATACACCTTACTCTCTCAAGTAAAGTCTGATTCATCCTCTCAGCCAGACCATTCTGCTGAGGTGTACATGGTACTGCCTTGTGCCTCACAATACCCCTTTCTTTGCAGAAACTGTTAAACTCTTCTGATAAATACTCTAGCTCATTGTCAGTTCTCAGATGCTTCAACTTCTTACCACTGATGTTCTCCACTTCAGTAAGCCAATCTTTGAACTTAACAAATGCTTCAGCTTTTGATTTAAGAATATAAACCCAAACTTTCCTAGAATAATCATCAATGATAGATAAGAAATATCTACCCCCACTTCTTGGTGTTGTTCTTAGATAGCCCCCACAGATCAGAGTGCACATACTCCAAAATCTCCTTAGTGGTGTGAGTACTAGTATTGAACTTCAATCTCTTAACCTTACCATATATGCAATGTTCACAGATCTCCGGCTTAGAGACCTTCTCTCCACATAACTGATTTTGTTTAGCTAATTCTGGTAATCCTTTTTCACTCACATGAGCTAACCTCTTATGCCATAGACTAGTATTGTCAGTTCCTTTAGAAACATTAGAATGTCCTACAACCAAGGGTGCAGAAGTCGGAAATTGCTAGGTGGGCGAATTCTGGCTGCCTAGCGCCTAAGCAGCTTAGTCGGCGACTAGGCGCCGCCTAGTTTTTTTTTTTAATACATAAATAATTTTATATCTAATAAAATAAATAATAATTACATTTTGAATAGAACCTACAGACCCGTGAGCAACCTTCACTAGTTGTCTAGTCCTAATCAGTAGTCAAGTACGCTTTTTTTCATTATTCCTATCAGTAGTCAAAGACTGAAAATATGCCTCAAACAACTATATTTGCTAAAACCAAGTCAAAGATTCAAATAAACTTTCAAAAACTAAATCCCTAGAAACTAGTAAAATCAAATCTTCATCTGGCGTGATTCAAAATAACTTTCAAAAACCAAATCTTAAAAACTAGTAAAAAATCAAATCTTCATCGCATGATGGGCGACGCAGGCGGCGAGCGGCGGGAGATGCAGGCGGCGGTCGATGGTCGGCGGGCGCGATGGGCGCGGCGGTAGGCACGGTGGATTTAGGGTTGGATTTTTTTTCTCTTTTCTTCTCCCTGAACGTGAACGAAACTGACTGGATTTCTCTTCTTCTTTTCTTTTTGAATTTTTAATTTATTAAAAAAAATGCCTAATTCGGCCGCTTAGGTGGCGTCTAGCGGCGGGGATGATTTTCTTGGACGATTATGCAAAAATTGGAGCGGACGACGGCCGCCTAGGCCGATTTCTGCTCCCTTGCCTACAACAGTACTTCCAACAAGAAAGTATATATCATGTTTCCTCTCACCCTTCAACACCTCATTAGGCCCTCTAGAGACACTAAGCTCACCATTCTCAGATTCAAACTTGTACCCCATTGAATCTAACATGCCATGAGAAATAAGGTTTCTTCTTAGATCAGGAACATACCTCACATTTCTCAGAATTCTTGTGACTCCATCAAACATTTTCAGATTAATAGATCCAGTACCCTTGACTCTACAAGTCTGATCATTCCCCAACAACACAGAACCACCCCTCTGATACTTGAAATCTTGAAACCATTCCCTAATTGGACTCATATGGAATGAACAGCCTGAATCCAGAACCCAATCTGTACTGATCTCTGCAGAAGAGACAGACAAAGCCTCAGCTGATTCATAACACGTATAAGTCGTGCCCTCAGTCTGGTTTGCCTGATTCTGAGGTTTAACTTGTGCAGTATTCTGATCCTTGTTTTTCTGAGCCTTCCACTTCGCACAGTTCTTCTTGAAATGCCCTTGTTCATGACAATGAAAACACTTTATGTTATCTCCTTCATTACCATCACCATATTTCTTATCAGGTTTCATGTTCCCCTGACCTCCCCCAGATTTCTTATCCTTGGTCTTCTTCTTATGAAAAGTGTTCTTTACCAATAACCCTTCCCCAACTGCAGCCTGACCCTACCCACTAGCCTTCTGCAACTCCTTTGATTTCAGGGAAATCTGAACATCTTCAAGAGAAA
This sequence comes from Stenogyne calaminthoides, assembly GCA_037126765.1. Classification (NCBI taxonomy): domain Eukaryota; kingdom Viridiplantae; phylum Streptophyta; class Magnoliopsida; order Lamiales; family Lamiaceae; genus Stenogyne; species Stenogyne calaminthoides. The sequence continues at coordinate 28,176,993 of JBBCBC010000014.1, read as the reverse complement.
TAGAATCTTGTCTTCCAAACAAGATGGTATCCTTGAAATTCTCGTAAAATTTTGGCAGATCATAGCCTGATCTTCATCTGCAAATTTTGTATCGATATTCTCGAGATCATCTAAGATCTTGTTGAATTCATCCAACTGCACCAACATAGACTTTTCATCAGACATCTTGAACGCATAAAGCTTTTGTTTCATGTACAACCTGTTAGCCAAGGTTTTAACCATGTATAAGCTCTCCAGCTTCTTCCATACACTCCTTGCACTTGTCTCTTTAGAAACTTCCCTCAAAGCCTTATCCCCAAGACACAGAATAATCATACTGTCTGCCCTCTCAAGAATATCCTCAAGTTTTGCCTTCTCCTATGGTTTAGAACCAGAAGCAACCTCGGTCTCTTCCTTCAGAGCATCTGATAGACCTTGCTGAATTAATAACGCCTTCATTTTGATCTTCCAAAGACCAAAATTAGATTTCCCTGTGAACTTCTCAATATCAAATCTGGTAACTCCCATCTTAATTGACTTCCTCTACTGCTTCCCACAAACGGCCCCAATTGTTGTGAATTTGAAAGTCTCAATATCCCAACACATACGAAAAATGTGAAAGCTACCAAAAGAATAAAAAATGTAACTAGCGATCATTTATTGCAAATGTTTAAAATTAGTCAATGATATAAAAAATATATGTTGTTTATAGCACGAGCATGAGAAAATGTGAGAGTGGTCGAGAAAAATAAGAAAATGTTAGAATGGCCAAGAAAGTAGGAAGTGTAAGTGGTCGAGAAAAATAAGAAAATGTAAGAGTAGCTGAGAAAATAGGAAGTGTATGTCATTTGTTTCAAATATTTGGCTTGGTAAAATTTAAATTTAAAATATTAAATTCACGGGATACAGGAAGTGCTCGATACGAACAAGAGAGGATACATGAAGTGCTCTTATATTTTAAAGAAAAAGATCTTAAAAGAAAAGATCTATACGAAGATAAAACAGTAAGAGCAATGAAGAGAAAGGAAGTATCGGCTTGGTAAATTTTAATTTTAAAATATTAATCAACAAAAGACGAAAGAATATCCAAACTGTCGATTATTTTTAGAGAAATATTCAAAAAATAAATTGTAATGTTGTTATGTTTAAAATGAAAAGTTAAATTTTAGAACACAAATGTCATTTAATGTTAATTTTTTATGAGCCCAAAATTCAACAAAATTATTATTAATTTTATATCAATTTAGTGACAGGCATCATATATTATTTACAATTTATGTTTAGTTTAATTTTATATGAGAGATCTAATATTTAGCTCCTTATCGTTACTCATGTAGTATATTCATGTCCGTTTACATTATTAATCAACCGTACGAAATAAGCATAATATGTTACTTTGTGATGTGAATATATAAGATCAATTTTCCAAAGTTCAGAAAATTTGATATGCAACTTCGTTTTTGTATTTTAATGAGTTTGAATGATGTGAAATTTGTTCACCGTAAAATTAGATTTTTTTTTTTTACAGGCATGACTTTTCAGTTATCACGATTAATATTATTTTGTAATATAAGTCACACCCTTCAATTATCACTACTAATATCATATGTTGTAATATAAGTCACACCCATCAGTGTTATGGGTAATATCTTTTATAATAAAAAGTCACACCCTTCAATTATCTCATAAGTCACACTCATTAACCTAATACCCTCTGTTGTAATATAAGTCACACCCATCAGTGTTATGAATAATATCTTTTATAATAAAAAGTCACACCCTTCAATTATCTCATAAGTCACACTCATTAACCAGTTTCACAGGTTCTTATGTGAAACTTGTTCACCATATAATTTGTCATGTTTGATTATTTTCTTATTTAGTAAGAAACACTCTTTATTAATACGCAATAAGTTTGACAAAAAATTTCGTGAACCCGAGTTCACGTGAATTTTTTTCTTCTTCAAGTATCACTATTATGCATACACATTATTATTGTTATGCCTACAAAGTATCACTATTTTAAAATCACTTGATAAAGAGTGACAGTGACACTATATATGCATAAGAGTGATAGTACATATGCATAACAGTAATACTCGAAAAAGAGAAGTCGCGTGAATTCGATTCATAGGACACCTACTCAATAAATATAGAGTTGATCTTATATAATATAGTGTTACCAACAACTAATATTGATATGTTTTATTGAAAGTGACACCACAAACGTTATTTGAAAAAACGCACAAAATGCAAATCAATTGTACAAAATTTGTTTTATTGAAAGTGAAACCACAAACGTTATTTGAAAAAACGCACAAAATGCAAATCAATTGTACAAAATTTGAAAAAGTGACTATACATTATTCCATAGAGTTGGAAACACCCCTAATCATGTGAGAAGTGAACCGATAACAAAGCATCAAATAAGTAACATGCATTCATCCAAAGCCACTTGATCGGATTAGGATCAAAGATTGCATACCTGCCAAGTTTTGACACAACAAGCTGTTCTTATCAATTCTTTCACACATAATTTAAAAAAAAAACCACAATTTCTACTACCTAAATATAATGAAACAATGGCATCATCAAGAATATATATTACTAATGCAAATTACTAGAACAAAATAAATAACTTGGGCATGCTAAGCTCCTCTGCCTGCATAAAACGTCCCAGTAATGCTTGAGACATTTATATATTCAAAATTCTCAGACTCAGAACAAAAATCCCGCCACAACAAATTAGAAAATAGATTTATTAAATGAAAAAAAAAATACAGATGCCCTAACTCCAAAAGTAAAGAAACTAAATCGACAAAATTATTGGAACGAATCACCACTTCTACACTACACATAAATTAAATGCTTCCCATATTGCCTCCTCACATCTGTATAAGTTATCCCGCACAAGGTACAACAGACAGAAGAAAGTGTATTCCTATCTGCGTTATTTTTCATGTCACGTTATCACTGCTGGGGCTATTATCGTTTAATTCCTGAAAGAAGACTTTTGCAGCTTCATACGTAGACCAGCAAACTGCAGCAGCGGGAGCATGGAAGAGCATTCTGGGCATCCATCCTCTTACTAGACCTCTATATCCCTCTTTCTTTACAATTGTTCGAAAAACATCCCGAATCGAACCACTAACAAATATATCGCATCCACAGACACCCTGCAATAACTCAATTAATTAAGAGGGCAAAACAACTAATACTATTCAGCGAAAATGACTAATACCTTTTAGTAAAATAACTATGTAAAAAATGCACTTGAGTTGCATGGTGCAACTGATGCATAGAAGTATATGCCAAAAGGAAAACAAGCCTCCGCGCTAATCAAATTTTTTTTAACAACTTTTATCAACATGGGGTTTTCTAAAAAGAATCTACAATGTTCATACTTGTTTTTAAGCTGACTTGGAAAGAAAATGAAGTACCAAGAGTCTCTTAAATTGTTCTGCCCCATTAAATTTTGTCCCAAGTGTTTCTATTGAGCAAGTTCCTAGGAATGAATAAGTGGTGCTAAATCAATAGAGAAAATATCTAGGGAGGGGGAAAATGTGGTTTGTAAAATGAACCAGAAAGACACGAAGTGAAGAAAGATGATGCCAATACATGAATAAGGAGGAAAACAAATAAAAATCAGAAACTCGACCAGATCATCTATGACTCTAAAAGAAGGGCGAAAGACTTCCAAGAAATGACTGAAAATAATAAAACTCGGTATATATTTCTTAAATTGATTTTAAGCCTAGGTAATGCAGGGCTTGGGCTCATGTACGGAAAATAAGTGCCTAGCAAATTACACAGATACGAGATCTGATTTTAAAGAAGAAACACGTTTCTATCATATACTACATGAGTCCAATCCAATATACTTATAGAAAGTGGAGATAGAGAATGCATCACAAAATCAACAAAGTTCATAGTGTGTGATACATCTATAGTGAATTATGTGAAAGCATGGAATCCAAAGGTCATTCTGTTAACAGCAAAAGATAAAAGAATAAAACATCAAACATGACAATAAACTTCGCAGCAGAGAGGGGAAAAAGTCAAAATATAAGAATACACAAATTTTATTCTCATGAATAGCACATTCATATCCCATTACTTGGGAATGGACAATTCCTCCACCTTTTGCGAGGAATGACTTGATTTCTTACAAAAAATAATGTTAAAATTTTATATCCGACACATTTTAATAATGCTGTGGCTAATCACACGAGTTTTTGCTCTACACACCCATTACTATACACTCCCATTTTAATTTTTATATTTTACTCAACTCACACATTGTGAATGATCTATTTTACCCCTCCTATAAAATGTCGACTACACTGGCCAAATTTTAGGAAGGTCGGCCAATCTTGCCAATTTTTTAAAATGTCAACCATTCTTGCCGATTTTGGAAAATGTCGACCACTCTGGTTGACAAAACAAAAGGTCAGCTCTGGTCAATCGATATTTTTGCGATTTTCAGTCGCAATTTTTTGACACTAAACACGCAAAAACTTTATATATCTATCATTTAAACTTACGAAATGCATAAAAAAACTTACAAAAACTCTATTAGACGTAGGGTTTCTGAAGGGTTAGGGTTTATGTTTTTTTCTTCAAATTTCAAGAATGGTGTAAATGAGTTGGGAAGATGATGTACTTGGGTTTAGATTTGGGGTGTATTGAGTAAAAAAGGTTTTACAATTTTAATATGATAATTGATAAATATAAAATAAGGGTATCTTAGTCTATTTACATTTATGGCATTTTAAACATAAAATTATTTTGGTTGTGTAAAGTAAAACTCGTGTGTTATTAGCCGTGACCTTTTAATAAAACAACTCACCTCAATAGGAATGATAGTAATCCATCATCATCAACCAAATATCACAATTATAATTAGTATATTCATTACCATTCTTCCTACTATCACTATCATCTCATTGAGGTTCCTCCCTCACATACCAAACACTCTCTAACTGTACTTGAATTGGATTTGGACATCTCAAAGAGAGCAAAACTAATTGAATGCTTCTTTACATGGATCTTGTCATCATTTTTACCATGAAGTAATATTTTTCGCACATGTAGCAAGCTTGTACATTATATTTTGCACACATATAGAACACATTAGAAATGAGATATAAGGTGTTAAGTTTTCAATAACCAATGGAAACTACAAATGATCGAATAACATTGTAGATTTGGAAAAGGAAAGCTATACAAATTATGAAAGCCATTTTAGACAGCTATACAGCTATATGAATTCAATGAGCCCTTTAAATACATTGGTAACCTTGGAGAACCCTACTCCCTTTACTGTGATGTCGGAGTGACACTCATTTAAACTGATATTTGATTGAAAAAGTCATCCAACAATATGTTCATCAGCCAGTTTGTCTCTATTCATGAACATATTTCATGAAGGAAAACTCGAATTCAAGAAAACACTTCAAACACAAGTCTAAAGAGATTAATGTATGAAAGCTTAATCCATCAACACAGGTTCCTTTTAAAACATCTATTACCATTTACCCCAATGGATTTCATTCGCACAAGAAAATCAAAATTCAAATCCAAATACACCCCAAGCAATTTCATTTACACAAGAAAATCAAATTAAAATCCAAAAATACCTGACACTGCAATTGAGTCTTCACCACATCAAGAGGAGTCGTCACAGCAGCAGCCAACGCACCAGCTGCCGCCCCAGCCGTAGCATGAACAACCAACCTCTCATCACTGAGACTATCCGGTGAAATCTCCATCATACCCCTCTTCGCCGCCTCATACGCTGCAAAATGCACCGCCGTAAAAGGCGCGTTCATCAGCACCGTCGTCCTATACGACGCGTAGAAACCCCGAACCCCATCCTCCCTCAACACTCTCACAACGCAATCCCAAACCCCTTTGTACGGACTACTCCCCAATTGCAGCCTCTGCTTCACCATATCCATTGGCGTAAGCACCGCATCGCTCGCAACCGTTGCGCAGACACCAGAAGCCGCGTGCGCCGCGTGATTATCCGGATTACCGCCGGAGAATGTCTTCTTAAAAAACTCGTAAGCAGAGAAGTAAACGGCGTGCGCAGGGCCCGCGCCGAGCGCCATTGCCCCGATCCCTCTGTAAAAACCTCTAGGGCCGTCCGATTTCAGAATCGATTGAACTGATTTTGTGACGCTGGCGTATTTGATTGGGCAAGATCCTAGGGCTTGCATTTGGGTTTTGAGGGTGTCGACGGGGAACATGGCCATGTGCTCCACCATGCCGGCGACGGAGCCGGCGATCATGAACTGCCAGAAGTGGAGGCCGTCGTGCTCAACGGCGGCGGTTTCTGGGTGGTATTCGGGCTGCTGTAGCACCGGAATCAGCTCCGGTTTCGGGGAGGCGCCGGTGGCCATGGGAGAATGAAACCTGGAGAGGATTCAAGAATTCTTGTATTGTGAAAAGGGTTATCGTCATGGTTTATATCCAAGGATTGGAATTGAACAACATTGGGAAACTGAGAAAAGTAATTCGATTAAAGGAAGTAAATATCAATAGTGGGGGAATAAAATAATAAGCTACAATTGCACTATTTGATAAAAAGTTAAATAAATAAATAATTATAAGTACAACATACTGGAGTACATCATATATTCAATCTTATATATATATTCACAAAAATAGTAAAACTTGTTCAAATTATTTTATTAAATTTATTGAAATTTAAGATTAACTTATTAATATTAATATGTCACTAGGCAAAATATAGGGTGAACATATGTAAAACTGGTTAAGGAGTGTGATTTATATTATTGCATTCGTCCCTAAAAATATGCTCTGAGGGCTGAAACAGTAAGTTCTGAGGGCTGAAACAGGTTTTACAAAAGGTTGATTAAGTTCATTTATGAATAATATAATTGAATATGAGTAAAGTATAATAATAACTTTAGTAATTAGGTGATTGTTGGGCTATGAAGATAAAAAAAATTGTGTCCATAGACGTACTTAATCTACATTTCCGTAAAATTTATTTCAACCCTCTGAGCATACTTTTGAGGGACGGAGGGAGTACTAAAAGGTATTAGTTGTGATAACGAAAGGGTATGACTTTTTACTATAATGGGTATTACTCATAACACTGAATGGTGTGACTTATATTATAGTAAGGGGTATTAGTAGTGATAACTAAGGGTATGTTTGTTTCGGGATTTAGGTGGGCGGGGAAGTCATGACTTCGAAATTCTATGGATTTGAAAATCTTGGTGAATAGTAAAAAAATATGTGTTTGTTTTGAGATTTTGATAGGGTGGGATTTTGTTTTATGTCAAATCAATGTTTAATAATGATTTATATGATATTATTATATTGTATTGAGAGTGGAAAAAATAGTGATGTGATTGTATTAAATTTTGTGAAAAATAGCGGTGTAGGTGTACTTTATAGGAGAGGATTTTGAAGTCTAATTTTAAATCTCAAACTATAATGTGACGTGGTTTTCAAAGTCCTAGTCCATCCGGGTGAGTCCCGAAACAAACATACCCTAAAGGGCGTGACTTATATTACAACAGGGTATTAATCATGATAAATGAAGGGTCATACCTGTAAAAAAAAGAATTAGTTTCACAGTGAACAAGTTTCACAGCATACCAACTCGTCATATTAAAGGCTAGTTTAGAGCATCCACAATGGTCATTCATAAAGATGTTTAAAAATTGATGAATATTGATGTTTAAAACTATTGTGAGTCACTTTTAAAATGGAGAGAGACTGTTATCCAAATATATGGATAAGAGATAGAAAATACTTTTGACAAAGAAATTGGTAGAATGATGGTGAGACGGTCTCATAAAAGATGTGTGTATGGATGAATAATTAATAAACAATTATAAAAATGTGTTTAAATAATTGAGTATTTAAAAATAAATGATGTGTAGATAAAATGGAGGAGAGGGAGTGGATGGATGAATGGAAATCCATCTATCCATGTGGATGTTTTTATTAGGAAAGATTAAAAAAAATTTATAACTATATAATACACCAACATATTACTATTTTTATTTTCCCGCTCTTTTTTCTCCACCGTTAGATCTTCAACAATCAATCTCAACCATACATTTGTTACACAATTTATTCATAGTAGTTTTGATAAATACATAAATGAAATTAATTGCCTCTTTATTACTTGCTTATTCCGAGGACAAATTTTTGGTTCTCCAACCTATATAAAGAGAAGTTTTACACTCCAAGTTTTACTCTACATTTTTTTTCAATCTCATTAGTAGTAGTTCCATTTTATTTTTTGTGTATTAAGAATTAGATTTTTTTTACTCTTAATTTTAGGACAATTCTCAGTGAGTTAGGAATTTTGTCAGTTTTATATGATACTAATGAGATTGAAACCGAGCGTGTTCCTATTTCCAAGCAAATTGTTTATCTCAACGACATTTCAAGCCAATTATTTATCTCAACGACATTGACGATTTGCATGTCGTATATGGTGAACTGTGTGGATCCTCTGAAGAAGCTGAAGAAAATTAAATACTTGAAGGAAGTCTGTAATATTAGGGTTATAGATTTTAATTTTTATTAATTTTACTGCCCAACAATCGTTTTTATAAAAATAATCTTATCATGATGCTTTTTTATTTTAGCAAAGATTATAGTTGTGAAGAAGGAATTAGACAATTATGTTACTTTTGATAATTAGTTTGTTTTTATAGCATTACTATTGTAGTAGTTTTTACTGGATATCATTACTACTCCATATCAATAGATTTGTTTGTACAACCATTTATGATTATAATTGTGAAGATTTGGAAAAGAAAGAACGTATCAAATACTAAACGAAGATTTTCAGAAATTTACCGAAACATATTTGGTCACAAATTCTTAATTCACAAATACTCGAGCTTCTATTGTATGATAAATCAAGCAATTCATTTTATCTGTGTATATGGTAAATCAAGCAATTCATCCTCTAATACTAATTGATTATTGGTTAGATTCAATCAAACAAATCATTATGCCACATATTATTTTATGAAAATTGTATGTAGATTAATTCTTAACAAAAGCATTTGATGATCATTATTAGTTAGCTTCAATCAAGCAACTCATTTTGTTTGTGTATATAATGAACCTTATAAAATTAAAGTAGTTAAGTTTTTAAGATTTTACATATTTCTCAAACTTATAGTATTATTTAGGTGTTTAAACATTGTTAGCATAGTCATATTTTAGATTGCATTACTTGATATATTTAAAAAGTATATTATTCTTAATATTAAAAATTGTAAATTTTAATTTAGTGATATATAATTATTTCCCTAAGTTTTCATTTTATGCATCTCATCCTCTAATACTAATTGATTATTAGTTTGATACAATCAAACAACTCATTATGCCACGTATTATTTTATGAAAATTGTATGTAGATTAATTATTATAAAAAGAAGCTGATGGTCATTATTAGTTGACTTCAATCAAGCAACTCATTTTATGTGTGTAGATGATAAACCTTATAATATTAAAGTAGTTAAGTTTTTAAGATTTTATATATTTCATAAACTTATAGTATTATTTAGGTGTTTAAACATTGTTAGAATGTTCATATTTTAGATTGAATTGGTTGATTCATTTAAAAATTATATTATTCTTAATATTAAAAACTGTAAAATTTGATTTAGTTATATATGATTATTTGCCTAGATTTCAATTTTTTGCATCTCATTCTCTAATACTAATTCAGTATTGGTTCTCTTTAATCAAGCAACTCATTATGCCATGAATTATTTTACGAAAATTGTATGTAGATTAATTCTTATAAAAAATGAAAAAAATGAGTTGATGATCATTATTGGTTGGCTTCAATCAAGCAACTCATTTTGTTTGTTTATATGGTAAACTTTATAATATTAAAGTTGTTAAGTTTTTAAGATTTTATATATTTCTCAAACTTATAGTATTATTTAGGTGTTTAAACATTGTTAGAATTATCATATTTTAGATTGAATTGCTTGACTAATTTAAAATTTATATTATTCTTAATACTAAAAACTGTAAATTTTGATTTAGTGATATATAATTATTTTCCTAAATTTCCATTTTATGCATCTCATCCTCTAATACTAATTGATTATTGGTTTGATTCAAACAAGCAACTCATTATGCCACGTATTATTTTATGAAAAATGTATGTAGATTAATTCTTATAAAAAGAAGTTGATGATCATTATTGGTTGGCTTCTATCAAGAAACTCATTTTATGTGTGTGGATGACAAACCTTATAATATTAAAGTAGTTAAGTTTTTAAGATTTTATATATTTCTCAAATTATAGTATTATTTAGGTGTTTAAACATTGTTAGAATTGTCATATTTTAGATTGGATTGCTTGATTCATTTAAAAATTATATTGTTCTTAATATTAAAAACTATAATTTTTTTGTTTATATATAATTATTTTCCTATATTTTCATTTTATGCATCTCATCCTCTAATACTAATTGATTATTAGTTGGATTCAATAAAGCAAATAATTATGCCAAGTATTATTTTATGAAAATTATATGTAGATTAATTCTTATAAACAGAAGTTGATGATCATTATTGGTTGTCTTCAATCAAGTAACTTATTTTGTTTGTGTATATGGTAAACCTTATAATATTAAAGTAGTTAAGTTTTTAAGATTTTATATATTTCTCAAACTTATAGTATTATTAAGGTGATTAAACATTGTTAGAATTGTCATAATTTAGATTGAATTGTTTGATTCATTTAAAAATTATATTCTTTTTAATATTAAAAGTTGTAAAATTTGATTTAGTGATATATAATTATTTTCCTAGATTTTTCATTTTATGCATCTCATCCTCTAATACTAATTGATTATTGGTTGGATCCAATCAAGCAAATCATTATGACACATATTATTTTATGAAAATTGTATGTAGAATAAGTGTCCTTCAACAAAAAAAACCACCTATTAAAACAAAAATTATGATGTATTTAAATATAAATTTTATATAATTTATTTTGTTTTAACATTTTTAAAACTTTCAACACTGTAAAAATTATTATTAATTAAATTAAATTAAACTTATAAAACTATGAAATTTCAGTTAGAAAATTTAACTACCAATGAGTAGGTAAATCATTGAAAATATTATAGAGTATATTTTCACAAAAGTTTTACATAAACTGATTTCAATCAAAAATATAAAAATATATATATATATATATATATATATTGTATAAAAGACATATATCTAAAAGAATTAACTGAAAGACAATAAATATTTTTTTTATTTTAGCAATAAAATATTTTTTATTATACATATAGCCTATATAATATGTGATTATTCCAAGTATTATCAAATTAAGTAATACATACATTTAGTTTTTATTTTATGTAGAATTGACGATGACCGATGAAAAAAAAAACAGTTGTCTTATAGAAACAGACAAAATGTTGAGGGTTGTAAGCAAGGCTCTGCAGTAATACTTTGAAGGTATGCCTATAGCAGACTCCGACTCTAATTATTCACCTCGAAATAGATTGTCAACGATGAAGTTTGCAGACAATAGATCAGATTTGAAGAATGATTTTGAGTATTTGATGAATAGACTTAATGATGAACAACACAAAGTTTATGAATCAATACTCAAGACCGTTCATTCTGGAAAAGATGAAATATATTTTGTGTACATATACGATGGAACAGGAAAAACATTAATTTGGAAGACATTGTCTGCAAGTTTAAGGTCTAATGGCAGAATTATTATTAATGTAGCATCCAGTGGTATAGCTTCACTTCTTCTTCTAGGGGGACATACCGCTCATTCTAGGTTTGTCATCCCAATAAAGATAATAAACTTTAATTCAATAAAATCACCAAATGGGATCATATCATTTAAACACCATGTAATATGCCAACAACCATATTAAATTTAATACTACATATTAAACATAATTACTTCTAAATGATGTTCATGGAGACAAAATTTTGTGCATTAAATTTGTCTTAATACTTTATTTATACCAATTTAAGAGCAGCACACAAATTTATATAAAATTGTTCAATTTTTAATAATCCAACATAACAAACCACTTAATATTTTTTTGATCTTGATTAATGTTTATTGATATAATCCACACGCCCGATTAGTGGATTAAATTAAGAATACAATGACTCTACTTTATAATTTTACTGACAATCTCGAATTGTCTCTCCATATAATTTTTTTCTCAATTTGTTTATTTATTTATTTGATTATAGTATTTTCAGTTTATTGGTTTGAATTCATTTGTTATATTCGTCTGATTTGGGATTAAAGTTCTGTCACGTATGGATTTTTATGTGCATATGAATTTGTATGTTCATCTAGATTCTATTGCATTGACGATCTTCACACTTTTGCTTAAAATCATCTCAAGGTCTTTTTACAGTTTCCAACGACAGTCATTGAATCTTCTAAAAAATTGACATGGCTATTCTATTGATTTAGGTCCAGTTTGCTTCGGTCGCTATTTCATAATGTCATATTTTAATGGAATGTAGTTTTTTCAGCCTACTTCTTTTGCGTTTAAGCTTAAATTTGAGAATTGTAATAGATGTTAAATGCAATTAAAAAATTGTATAACGATTTAGTAATGTGATACTGATAATTTTATGTCGTATTTGTGTTGTCGTAAAATCTCTTGGAATGTAATGCGTTATTTTGGAATATGTATATATGAATTTTTTTTGTTAGACAGACGAGCAAGGAAGAGAAATTGTTTACGCGTTTTGAGATTTTTTTTTACCATTGCAATAGCATCCTGACTATTGTGTCTCCTTTTTTTTTTCTTCTAATTTGGAGGCAATATATTGCTAATAAATTATGAGTCAATCAACTGTCAAATAGGCTAAAATTTTGATACTGTAAAAATAACTATTTTGTTGTAAGAATTATATATTGTTATTTTTTAAAATTAAATAATCATAGGAATATGTTATTATTAGTTAGTCTTATTTAATACAATACTATAATTTTGAGCATAAAATTAAATTCTGCAAAATAGCCTATAAATATGTTTATTATTAATGATATATGTAAAATATTGCCCTATTATCCTCTTAATCCTATATTTGGGACATATGTTTTTTTATATAAAGTTTCACTAATAAATGTTCATTAGATTCTTGAATTGTAAAAATATACATAAAGGGAATTTAGATTTCATATGGGTGTTAATTGACTCATAATTTATCATTAAACATTTGAACTCATGATTTTTCTAATAAAATTGAAGTAAGTTTTGGTCTCATTTAAGTTCTTTTATTATTTTCAATTTAGTCAGTTTTTAGCCTTCTTTTTTTTCCATTTTGGTCCAAAAGGACTAAAACTCAGTGCAAATTGTATAAAGATCATCAAATGGTATATTAAACATCTTGAAGAATTTTCTTAAAAAATTATTTTCTAATGTGAAAGCAAATAAAAATAGGAAAATAGGTTGAAAATGGAGGGCAAGAAGACAACATATATAGATGAAGTGTGACTAATTGAAACTTGGGGAAGATTCCATACAAAATTTTGCTTCAAGAATGTGATCGTCAAGAATCCAAAATTTTGCTGAAAGAATGTGATCGTCAAGAATCCAAAATTTTGCTGATGTTCAACTCGTTGACCAGTCTAAAATGGATATTGCCAAAAATTTATAGTTGTTCAACAATTGTTTGATAAATTATTTAATTGAAAAAAACCTACACCAGACTCTATGGTTGTTTGTTAATTTTTTTTTTGAAGAGTTTTGTTAATTTGGTTATTATTTTTCTTGCGAGGTGTAAAAATTAAGATGTCAAATATTTATTAATTTTCTTTGTTGGGTATCAATCTTTTTTATTAGTTTGTATTATAATAAAAAAAAACTAAATATAATGATTATAATGTATAAGTACTTAAAAATATAATTATAACTTATACAATACTATTAAATATGTATTGAAATAATACTTTAATAAAGTGAATACAATAAATGTTGAACCAACATGATATACAATTGCATATATATTATATTTAAGAATACATTTAGTTTATAAATTAGAATAAGAAATTTAAATATATTGCATGCACAATATTAAAAAATAGTATAAAAGTATTTTTTTTTCTTTATCTTTCATTAGTTTTGATTTAAGTCCGCTAGCTTTTTTCAACTTTTTAAATATCCCTTAAGTTTACCAAATTCAATCTTTTTGTCCTTGAACTAGCTAAAATAGGTTTATCGAATTCAACTTTTTCGTCCTAAATTCTAACCAGCTAAAAGGATGAAAAAGTTGAATTTGTTCCTTAATTTCCGTCCATGTTAAATATCTTTTCCCCTTTATTTTCATTTATTTTTTTATTTATTTTGTTGGATTAAATAAGATACGTCGACGATTGGTTTTTCATATAAAATAAGATTAAGGTTCAGGATTATAATAATCATAAATTTTCTTTATTATTTTTTACTTTTTTTTATATACCTAAGAAACCAGTTTATGTAAAAAAGTTAGTCAAGTGCAGTTCTTTATGAAAAAAAAATATTTGAAACTTAACATAAGATTCACAATCTAATTTTAGGTGTTAAAGACTAATTACTTTGTTTCTGTCATGGAATTTTTTCATACATTTCACCTTATTAAGCATTCATAGAAAGGCTCTCTAAGAAATTTAAAATTGGAATGTCTTTGGATCAATCAGAGTGGGAGAAATGAACAATACAAGAAAATTCATATATTTTTTTCTCTTAATTTGCCTCTAAAATAAATGTGAGACTTTTATATTCTTGCAAATTCATGACGCTTGATTTTAACTCTTATTCTTTAACAACCAAATATTTTGGAAATTTCAATGTTTCTGTTTACAAGTATTTTTTAATGTCAATGTCGCAGCTTGAGTTCTTACTGGGCGATGAAAAATTATTCCAAATTTGAAAATGGACACACTTAATTTCATCTTTGTATGTTTCTTTATGATTTTTTTAAATCATTTATGCGTAAATTTGTGTTTCCAATTTTAGCACATAAATTGATTTTTTTTTCCGATTTTGTGGTTTATTTGACGCATGACATGAGATTTTGGCCCTTTAGACGTACACTAAGAAAATATGCAAGTGACACTTGGTTGGTTGAGCCCTTGAAAAAGAGATGCAAGTGCATGATTTGATCTCCAAAATGGATGTTTGTTGGTGTTGGTGAGTCCGCGAGAGAAGTCAACCCTTTTACTAATTTGTTTTTTTTTTGGAAAGTATGATGAAGTATCATTTCGATCATTCAAAATTGACGTTGTTTTTTGTACAATTACGTTTATCAGCAGATGTAATTTTTTTCTGTATAGTTACTCACTTTCATAACTTGGTTATTAATAGGTTTTGTAGTAAACTGTTCCAATTATCACAATAACTATTAAATTGAGGGAGTATGTCTTATGAATATTTCAATGTTCTTAAATCAATAGTTCCTTGAAAAATAAGTCAAAGTGAAATAGTAATATACTAAATGGTTTTAATTTACAAGACTTTTATCTCGCAAACCATCTGAAGTGATGTCCTCTTTTAGTCAGGGTCTACTCAGTATTTTCTAAAATCTCTAATTAAAATGAAAATATGTCGATATACATAAATTTTAATGTTCATAATTAATTGTGTCTTTCTAAATTTGATATTGTTAGATAGTATCAAGATCCATTTCATCTATGTCGCTACAAAGGAAATAACTACACAAGAGAATCAAGATCTCGAACATCTTCAAATTCAAGATGTATGATGCAACTTTATATTTTTATTGAATTTTATGGAAAATAATTTGAATTCTTTATTCTGAATAATTATATCTTTCAATGGTGCCCAGTTTGGTTGTGGCTTCAGTTTTCCTTAAATAGAACGCTAAATGCAATCTCATATTTAGAAAAAATTAGAATCAAAATTCCTCACAGTGAGCTTGAAGAATGTGTCTGTGAATAATTCCAGAAAAAAAAGAGCAGCGTTTGTTGGTGAAGTTGTCCTAATTACTGACACAAGAATTAGTTTATGAATCCTCGCTTTTTCAAAGCAAATGTCACCATTGGTAACTTTTTTTTTCTTTTTCAGTATTGCTGGTTCATTTATTTTATATTTTCACGAAAAGAAAAGAGATATGAAAAAGATTTTGCTTATAACACGAAAAGCATTAAATTATGAGAAGACGGAATGAAGAATTGTGGGTATAACCAAATTAAGAATTTGGATTATTCATCAGCTATTTTCAATTGCACATCCATTATAGATTTCAGTTACATATTTTTTCATGTTATTCTTTGTGAATGATTTCAATTGCCTATTTTTCTATTTATGAATCGTGCATCTTTCGTTCTGTTAGATCAATGTACTAAATGAATATTTTTTTTCACCTAATACCATATTTGTTGTGCATTTCTATCCCATTGTTACATTCATCCTAAAAGGTGATATCTGCATAAATCTTCTCAATTTGTTCATTTTTTTTAAAAAAAAAGCTTGATTGTGAGGCTATGACTTAAAAAACTAACAACATTCATTTTAACGTTTAGTATTCTCCTAAAATGTTTGCACTCATGATTTTGTAACAAATTTGAAGCAAATTTTGGTGTAATTTTTATTCTTTTATGATTTTCAATTTTAGTCCATTTTACATTATATTTTTTCATTTTTGGTCCAAAAGGACCAAAATTGTGAGTAAAATGTACAAAGACCTTTGAATGGTATTTTGCATTTTGGAGAATTTGCATTAAAAAATATTTTCTGGTGCGAAAGCAAACAACAAATAGGAAAAAAAAGGATGAAATTAGAAGATGGACAAGAAGACATCATATATATAAACGAAGTCTGACTAACCAAAAAAATGGGGAAGGTTCCATACAATTTTTTGCTGAAAGAAATTTGATCGTAAAAAAATAAAAAAATTTAGAATGATGTTCGACGAGTTGA
This sequence comes from Stenogyne calaminthoides, assembly GCA_037126765.1. NCBI lineage: Eukaryota > Viridiplantae > Streptophyta > Magnoliopsida > Lamiales > Lamiaceae > Stenogyne > Stenogyne calaminthoides. The sequence continues at coordinate 28,160,062 of JBBCBC010000014.1, read as the reverse complement.
CCAACCTGAAATGGACACTGACTCAAAATTGATAGTTGATCACCAAGTGTTCGATAAATTATTTAATTAAACAATAACTACAACAACCTTTATGATATTTTGTTAATATATTTTTTTTTTTTTTTTAGTTTTGGAGTTGCACGTTATTTGGTTATTATTTTCTTCTGCGGGTTTAAAACTTAAGATGACATGTGCAACACAACTAAAATACATTTTGGATATTTATTGATTTTCATTGTTTATTTTTTTTATAATTTAAATTAAAATATAATGATGATAAAGCATGAACATTTAAAATTATAATTATAAATTATACAATATTATTAATTATGTATTGAAATAATATTTTAATAATGTGAATATAACAAACGTTGTACTAACATAATGTACAATTGTATATACATTGTATTTAAGAATACATTTAGTTTATAAATTAGAATAAAAAATTTAAATATATTGCAAATATACAATATTAAAAAATGGTATAAAAATGCTTTTTTTTTTTTTAACTTTCATTAATTTTGATTTTAGTCCACTAACTTTTTTCGACTTTAGATATAGTCCCTTAAGTTTACCAAATTCAATTGTTTAACCTGGAACTAGCTAAAATAGATTTACCAAATTCAATTTTTTCGTTCTTAATTTTAACTGGCTAATAGGACGAAAAAGTTAAGTTTGGTCCTTAATTTTCTTCCATATTGATTAATTTTTTTCCTTTCCATTTTCAACTATATTTTTATTTGTTTTGCTGAATTCAATATGATATGATAATAATTGCACTTTCCTATAAATTGAGATTAATAATCAGGATTATAATAATCTCAATTTTATTTTTATTTTTTTGCCTTTTTCCCCAATTACCTAAAGAATCCATTGATGCACAAAAGTTTAGTCAAGTGCAAGTTCTTTTTAGTAAGATGTCCACTTGAGACTTAAAAAATAATAATTCCGATCTGATTTTAGGTACTCAAGACTAATTTGGTTCCGTCATGAAAAATATTTATACTATTCACCTTATTGAGTCTTCATAGAAAGATACTCAAAGAAACCTAAAGTTGGAAAGTCTCCACAAGAGCTCATTAATATTGAGAATGACAGAAATTCCATAGTGACTCGTAGAGAGAAAAATAATATGCTGCAAATAAACTCTAAGTCTTTAGACGAATCGCTAAGTTCATACTTGATAGAGGAGCAACATAAGATTTTTCCAAAAACGAGCAGCAAGAGACGAAGCTACTGGGAGTTCTGGTCTATTTGGCTAGTTACTCGATGAAACTTTCCCAATCGACCCTGACTTTCCTTCGTACTAGCATGTTTCCATGCTTAATTGTGAATTTATGTATCTCGTTTTCCTCATTTTGAGTTCACTTATTTGAGTTGTAGGGATAAGTTATTTATGTTTTCATTACTTGATCTAATTCAAGTGTGTTGTATGTTTTAATATGCATTTTAAGTAATTATTGTAGTCTTTCGTTAAAAGTACGTGGTAATATTTATTTTGTATGAGTTATTATCATGTAATTTAATGTTTTAGTTCTTATTTGAGAAAGCAAACAAAAATAAAATAGTAGTATACAATCAAGAATTTTCCCTAAAATATGATACCCTGGCCTTAATTCTAAAAAATTGTATAAAATGCATTTATTATTATAAAATAATTAGTCTAACTTTTAATGAAAAGTTGATGGTGTAATATACCATTTAACAAAAAAAATTACCGAATAATAAAAGGAAAAAGAAAAGAAGAAAGGAAATAATATTATTGTAATTAAACCAATGAATTTGATCATATGCCCACCGCTTATGTGGCGCGCCACACATGCAAGGTCCCTACCATCTTTTAATTAGTTTCTTTACCATCTTTTAATTAGTTTCTTTAATTAATTCAATCTTCTCATTTATATATATTCCATATTTTACCCAATTTATTAATTATTTTTACCCAACCAGGACCCAATCCGACCCGAGTGGTTCATGGTTCACTAGACCCGAATGATTCATGATTTAGGGTTTAGGTTTATATAATTAATGAGAAGATTGAATTAATTAAAGAAACTAATTAAATGATGGTGAAGACCTTGCATATGTGGCGCACCACATAAGCTGTGGGCATATAAGTTTGTGCCCACTTGCGGGCATATGATCAAATTCGATTAAACCAATCCTCTAAAATGAGGATAGAGTACCCTAAAATTGTGGTACTCTATTTTATTTTTGGTTGAGAATATATAAATATAACTACATTGTGAAAATTGACTTTGTTAAAAACTCAAAGTCAACATTTCAATAGGGATTAGATTTTTGGTAGTCCTGTAACTTTGCTTCATTTTGAAATTGGTCCCGATTGTTTTGACTTTTTTATATTGGTCTTGTAAGTTTCCAATTTTTTTTTTTTATTTCGGGGCTGAAGGTAAATCGGGACAAATGTAACTTTTTCGGGTTGAACTTGGAAGGATCCCAACTTGCAGATTTTACTTCTTGGCTGGGGTGTACAACGAGCTCGATTCCATTCAAATATTTGGGTGTTCGGGTCAGTAGTTCCAACAGGAAAGTGGAAGACTGGGATGATGTGGTGAAAAAAAATCCAAAACAGGCTGCAGAAATGGGAGGGTTTAAGTGTCTCCATCGGCGGAAGACTCACTCTGATTAATGTGGTACTATCCTCCATTCCGGTATACTATATGTCCACTTATCGTGCTCCTATTAAAACCTTGAGTGATATTTCTAGTCTTCAGAGAGAATTCTTATGGGGGGGGGATGAGAGTGAAAATAAAATTTCTTGGGTGAAATGGGATAGTATATGTTGTTCTAAATCTTGTGGGGGTCTGGAGGTAAAAAATATTGAGTGGTTTAACAGGGCGCTTCTAGGAAAATGGGTGTGGAGATTTTTAAACGAGCAGGGTAACCTTTGGGTGAGAGTCATCAAGTCAAGATGGGGATCCTTGGCGGGTAGGGTCGAGTGGAGGGAGTAGGGGGAGAGTGAGGAAGCCCTCGGGCTGGTGGGGGTAGATTGTAAAAGCTGTAAGTGAGGGATGTGGGAGGCGGGTGGGGAGGGAGAGATGGTTCTTTGTGGTGCTAGGGAAGGAAATTGGGGATGGGAACCTTACTTTGTTTTGGGATGATTTGTGGGCAGGTTGTACTCCCTTGAAAACGTTATTTTCAAGGTTGTATAATCTCTGCACAAATAAATTAGTGAGGGTGAATGAGATGGGGGAGTGGAGGGAGGGGAAATGGTGTTGGGTATGGCAGTGGAGATGCGTTATCTTTGAGAAAGAGCAACCTTTACTTGACAAAATGATTGATGTTTTAAACAGGTACTCTCTCAAACTCGGTGTGGTCGATAGGTGGAGATGGAGTGCAGCTCCAAACGACATCTATTCCACCAAAGAAGCCTACTCAAGAATTGCTAGGCTGTCCACGAGAGAGATTCTTGAAGAAAAGGCAGAATTCAAACTTCTATGGAACAAGACGATACCCTCTAAAGTAAGTGTTCACGCGTGGAGAACTATTTGGGAGCGCATCCCGACAACGACGAACCTCCTAAGACGTCATGCTCTACCAAATCATGCCAATCCCCAATGCATCTTCTGCAATTTCGTTCACGAAACGGTAAGACATGTGTTATTCGAATGTACACTTTCTTATCTTTTTTTGATGGACTTCTTGAAGTGGATTGGGGTGGCTTCCGTCCTAAATTCTGAACCCGCGAGAAGTTTCACCCATTTTTGCAAACTTCTCAAAGGTAAAGGAGTAAAGACATTCTTGGTGGCCTCTTGGCAATGTATTGTTTGGCTCCTATGGAGGAAAAGGAACACAATGGTCTTCCGGAACGAGAACTTTTCAGTGGAAACTTTATTGGATGACTTGAAGCAACGACTGTGGAACTGGCTCGTAGGGACAAAAGGCTGGATGAATTCGAAACCATACTCGGAGTGGTTAGTGAACCCATTAATATTTTTTGATTCATAATTACCCTTGAGCATTTTTGTCTCCTACTGATATTTTTCTTGGGTGATTGCTTGTCATGCTGTAGTTGAAACATTTGGGGTATGTCTTATGCCCAAAGTAATAAAAATTATTTTTGCTGATAAAAAAAAATCCAAATTTTTTTAAATTGGTCATTTTCACCTGCTACAACAGGTTACCAAGCAGGTAATCGCCACATATGTAATTATTTTGTTATTCCCTTTAATTTCGAAGCGTCACTTGAACTTTTTTATTCCTAATATTCTTGGACGGGTTTTTGTTCGGGTTTAAACAAATTTATATATTAAATGACAAAGAAAATCAGGTCAGCTTACTGAGTCTAAACAGACTGAAAAATAAAAAAATAAACCAAAATACGCAGAAAACCACTCTTCCCCAGTAAAAAAATACGCAAAAAATCCCGTACACAAAATTATTAGGACTATAAAAATATAAGTGGCAATTCGAAATTAAAAGAAAAAATAAAATAATTACATAGGTGACTGTTACTTGTTTGGTGAAATGATCAATTTCAAAAATTTTGAAAACTTATAGGACCAAAATAAAAAATTCAAAACAATCAGGACCAATTTCAAAACACAGCAAAGTTACAGAACTACAAAAAATTTAATTACATTTCAATACAACCAACTACAAATTTAAAGTTAAAATTCCTTTTCTACCCTTACTACCCTACTACATTTTCTTCCAATTAATTACATCATCACCCATCACATCACATTTTCACCCAATTATCCCTTTTATTTTAGCTTAGTGTTGGAATTGTGAATTCTCTTATTACCCCCACTACATTTTGTTCCAATTAATTACATCATCACCCATCACATCACATTTCCACCCAATTATCCCTTTTATTTTAGCTTATTGTTGGAATTGTGAATTCTCCAATTACTTGAGGGTCCTATAAAATGGAGAATAGTTGAAGATGCCTCCAAATGAAATCTACGGGGGTGTTTTGGATCTCTTAATTGATTCAAGAAGTGTTTTTTTTTTTGAGAAATTGAGTCACACCAACTTCTAAAAAAAAACACTTCTACACTATTGAGTATTATTTGAAAACACCCCCTACATGTATATTAAAACTATTTTATTATAAATAAAATGAATTCATAAGAACAGGTTTAACTCTGAAAATTGTGAAAAAAACTTTGTGAGGTTTACCTACGGAAGATGTCTTCAAATTGACATTTATCGTCAACCATATGAAATATATATGTTTTTTTTTATAAAAGAAAAAGGTAAACGTTACTACCTTCATCTAACAAAACTGTGTTCAGAGTATTTTAACATGTTGTACATAAATATAGATTAAGTCCATTTATGAATAATATAATTGATTATGAGTAAATTATAATGCTAACTTGAGTAATTAAGTGATTGTTAAGCGAAGAAAATAAAAAAGATTGTGTCAATAAACGTACTTAATCTACATTTCCGTATAATATGTTAAAACACTCTGAGCACAGTTTTGGCGGCCGAGGGAATATAATGATGATAATTTTATTATGCTTTGAAACTATGAAATTAATTTAATTGTCTTGTTCCATTCTTTTGTTTTAAACTGGTTTTAAAAAAAAATCTTTTGTTTTAAACTTGCACGCTATTTTCCTTTTTCTTTCACTTCTCTCGATTATGTTTTAAAAACCGGGTTCGACCGGCCGGTCGGACCGGTGAACCGCTCAAAAGCGGCCCAATAGAGGTGTATAGAACCGCTATTGGACCGCCCACCTCAAAACCGAAAAAAACCGGTTCGAAAACCGGTGGCAAAACCGAAACCGTGAACCCATGAACCGGTCAACAAAAAACCAAAAAAAAAAAAAAAAAAAAAGGAGGATCGACGCCCGTCCTTGGCCTTTCGGTTAAGGGCGGCGACCTTGGCGGCGGGAAAAAAAGCCGGGTCTGCGTCGCGGTGGTGGTGGCGGCGAAAATGGTGTGGTAGGCGGTGGGCGGCAGCCTTGGGTGTGGATGGTGGATGGCTTGGCGGCAACCGTCATGGATTATTGTGGATGGTGGATGGTGGATGGTGGTGAAATGGTGGTGGTGGTGGTAGATGGCTTGGCCCGGTAGGCGGCAAGCGGCCGATTGAAGAAAAAAAAAACGGAGAATGAATAATGAAGGAAGAAAGAAAAGATTAGGTTATTTAACCCAAGCCCTTTTTTTTTTTTTTTTTGACCCATTTTTTTTTTTTTTTTTTTTTTTCAAATTTCAAATTTTTTTTTTTTTTTTTTTTTTTCACCCATTTATCAATTTTGGGGCTTTGCTTTTCATTTTTCAATTATAAAATACAATTAATATGTATTTTTTTAAAAAAATTTTAAGTGTCTTTCCAAATTTTAAAATATTATTTTAGAAGGTTTTTAAAAAATTAAATTTAATGAATTCAAGTGTAATTATAATATCATCTCTTTTGTCAAAAAATAAAAATAAAAATTATAATACTATATATTTTAGTATTGATCTCTGAAATTTTAAATATCAAGTAATTAATACTACTTTCGTTCTAAATTTATTTATTCATTTGTTTTTAGCACGAGTTTTAATGTGAAAATTATTTATTAATATTTAGAGTGGTAAAGTTATTTTTGGTTGGAAATATTGTAATCTTTTTTGCTTTATTATTAAAGTAAATTACTTTTTGTGGGTAAAAGTAATTAAATGGGATGTAAAAGTAAATTACTTTTTGTGGGTAAAAGTAATGAAATGAGATGTAATTTTGAATTTTTAAAAAAATTATGCATATTATATATATATAATATTTATTATGACGTCATACCGGCTCAATCCGGCTCAATCCGGTCCGACCGGTCCGACCCCGGTCCAACCTTTTTTTGGGGTCGTCCGGCTCAACTTCCGGTTCCGGTTTTTAAAACATAGCGATTACCCTTGATTCGAGTGTGTCTCTAAAATTCATCACTTCTTCACTCCGTTTCTACTCAATTCTCCCATGGCGGGCCGAAATCGCACCGGCTCAAATCTCCGCCACACCCACCCCCGCATCGAGGAGTCCGTCTCCCGCCATCCCCGTCGCATCCTCACTCTGACCGAAGTCTGTATACTCGACGAACGCATCGCCGCCCAGAGCCGGGAGATCGAGGCCATTCTGCTTGACAATCGACGGCTGGCTGCCTCTCATGTGGCGCTTAAGGATGATATCGCCGCTCAGCAACAGGAGCTCCGCCATCTTTCGACCGAAGCCTCTACCGCCAAAGCCGAGAGGGATGCCCAAGTGCGGGAGGTCTACGAGCAATCACTGAAAGTGGAGGCCGAGGCTCGATCGGTTGACGTAGAGAGACTCTCAGCGGAGTTGGAAAGAGTGCGCGCTGGAATTAAAGAACATAGGGATGAGCGGGCGGAGCTTTCGGAGAAATTAAAGGATATTGATGGTGAAATATCGAGGAGTCAACCCGAGCTGAAGGAGTTTGCGGACGTCAAGATTGAAATTGAGGCGTGGCAGAAGGAAATTCGAAGAGGAAGGTATGCAGAAATCATATTTTCATGTTCGAAAATTTTCCATCGTTAATCTCTATATAATGTGGAACAGATTTGGTCGTGATAGTTCTTTCATTCTAACCTTGGTTTCAGTTGAGAAAATATTGTGGTTGAAAGCATGAGCATGAGTTGGACATTTTTATACTGACTTTTTGTATGGATGCATGAGGTGAAGTTCTGAAAATGAAATTCTGTCCAATTTTGAACTTTAGTGTTCTAGTTTATATATTTTTTGAGGAGGTTGAGTTTTTTTATTTCAAACTCTTACTATTACTGGTAGTTAGCCTGTGGAGTGTGGAAAGTGAAAAATAAATTAAATGAATGGAATAGATCAAGTCAATGATATAAAGACCTCATTATGTTCCTCTTGGCATTTTAGGTAATCTTCATTCAGTCTTGTGAAAATCTTGTACCTTTTTATGTTTAAGTAGGCATCTTCGTTGTCGTTTTCTGTCGATCTTTTCATCGTCGTTTTCTGTCGATCTTTTCATCTTTCATTGATTATTAATTGATGACCGAGCATCCAGTGACAGCTGTAACCATAGTTGTTAAAGACGCGCCTCAGACCCGAGGATCTCCACACCCAAAACATGTTTTGTGATTTTAAGATATTAAACACGTTTTGGACAAAGAAAAAATAGGAAACAAAGAACAAGAAAATAATGACAATATCATAAACAAGAGACATCACTAAATTCTGGCCTAGGGTTTAAGGGAACTTGGGACAAAGAAGAATAAAAAAACCTCGTTGCTCTGAATCTCGATTGCCCAGTTGAATTTATAGTGTCCTGTCGTTTCTTTCCGCAGGTGTATTTATTTTTTTGTGTGAATATCTTATTTCTGGCGTTGCTATTCAATGACTTTTGCTGTTTTTAACTCTATAACTCCTTTCACAGCAAAATATTTTGCAAATCTTGAATTAGTTACGATTTGCCCATTGGAGACTATTCCTCAAATAATAAGGCTCAAGTATTATTTTTCTTCTAAAAAAACATTTGCCCATGTTGAAGAGGCATGTCTCGGACGCTAGAATGCCCCTTGTACCTCTGTGTGCCTGTTGCCTCTTACTGGATTAGCTTATGATTTTGTATTGAATCATCATGGTTCTAGACTTCTAGTATGAATCTGAGATTTTAATCATTCAATGGATCTTAACAAGAGAATTCCTCTTAAGTCAATAATAAAGAAATAAAAGAGCCAGATTAGAGACAAAAACAATTAAAATTAAGAACATAGGTAAAGAGAGGATTCAAGAGGTTCATAAGGATCAACATAAAGTTGATTGAGCCAACTTGATATTTTGGTATTATCAGTTATCACCACAAATATTACATGGATAAACTTGATGGGACCGACAGATGTTACACTTGTTTGAGACAATTTAATATATGGATAAACTTGGAGCTAAATGTCTAAAACCCGGTGTTTTTGTTCAGGGCTTTATATCCGTGCATAAGATTGTAATTAATTGTCAATGTCTGTTTTTATTGTTGAAAATGTTACCAATGCATGTTTCTGGTTGTGAATATAAATAGGGCTGCTATTGAATATGAAAGGAAGGTGTGTTCCAATAACTCTGAACTTAGTGAAGCAATGGAGAAGCACAAGAATACTCTTGCTGGTGAAGCAGAAAAGTTGCATTCTGAACTTGCAAATGCAGAGCGGAGGGCAATGACGTCTGTCGTAGATCCAGTATTGTTTACCAACCAAGGTAAACCATATGGGATCATGCCATAGTTGCTATTTTCAGTTTATTATTTTTAGTCTTATATCATATTGACCAAAACCATGAGTACTTACGTCTTTTCAGGCCCTGAGTATGCTATCCACCAACCTGGATATGGTGGGAATTCATTATCTGATCCTCACACTGTGCATCAGGTTGCAGTCTCAGGTGCCAACCAAGGTAACTTATACAATCATGCATAGATGCTATGTTGAGTCTTTCATTTTTGAGTTGGTTTATGTAAAACAGGTTTATCGTGCAAATGGTTTTCAATGAACACTTTATAGTTAAACAACTAATACTTTTCAATGAAACAACTAATACTGTTTAAAAATACACACAAAAATGCAAACCAGTTGTACCGTAAAACTGGTTTAATAAGACTTTGCCTTTATTCTTATATCATATTGACCAAAACCATGAGTACGTATGTCTTTGCAGGCCCTGGGTATGCTGTATATCAACCTGGATATGGTGGGAATTCAGTATCTGATCCTCATGTTGTTCATCAGGCTGCAGTCTCAGTTGCCAGCCAAGGTAACTTATACAATCGGGCATAGTTGCTACGTTGAGTCTTTCATTTTTATTTCACATTGATCAAAACCATGAGTCTTTACGTCTTTTCAGGCCCTGGGTATGCTATCCACCAACCTGGATATGGAGTAAATTCGTTATCTGATCCTCATGTTGTTCATCAGGTTACATTATCAGTTGCCAACCAAGGTATTTCATATGGTGATGTTTGTGTTGGGTTTTAAGTGATTTTTAGAAAACTGATTTTTGAAATCTAGGGGATTTTGAAATCCTGATAAATAGTAAGACGTGTGTTTGTTTGAAATTTGAGTAGGGTGAGATTTAACTTTATGTCAAATCAATGTGTAAGAGTGACTGATGTTGTATTATTATATTGTTGTTGAGTGTGATTGTAATGATTGGATGATGTGAGTTATGATTTAAATATATTATAGTGTAAGGAGAGAAAATTAACTGTTTTGAAAAGTGTGATTGTAGGTTTATAGGTGTTGTAGTGGTGGTTTTATAAAGCCAAATTTAAATATCCTGAAGGAGATCCAGATTTAGATTTGTAAATCCAAAACCTGGTTTCTAAAACCCAAAACAAATACATTACAGGATCATGCTACAGTTGCTGCTACAGTTGCTATGTTGAGTTTATTGTATTCCTTATATCATATTGATAAAAACCATGAGTGGATTTGTCTTTTCAGGTCCTGGATATGCTATCAATCAACCTGAATATGATGGGAATCAGTTATCTGATCCTCATGTTGTTCATCAGGTTTGATACACCACCTATCATTTCTAAATGTGCTCCCAGCCATTGTTAATCTTGAATGCTATCAAGTCAAACCATAAAGCTATCATTCATTTCTCGTTCATCGTGTGTAGCCTAATGGAGTGATACTACTTTATCGAATCCAATATATTTTTGTTACTGTACATTGGTTATTGATGGAGTAGTACCACTTCCTCAATAGGAGCGAACCCTGAAATGCAATATTGGAGTAGTAGAAAGTTGAACCCCTGTTTGGTGAATACAAACAGTAGGCATACCTTAGATGTTTAAACTCTGCCCCTGGCTGTCCCATTTTTGATCTCTCTATTTGAGTTTGATGTTTTTTGCATCTGTTTAACTAAAGGTTTGCACTTATACATGTTTCTATATATTCTGAATTCTCCAGGTACTCAGGCAAGGCTTTTATGCCATTGGAATATTCAATATTACCTTTTCCTTTGATGCCTAAATATATCCTTTGCCGTTTTGACACGAACAAAGATAATATGACAAAATACAAACTGGAAAATTATGAACTAGAGATTAAGCACAGCAGAGTCCTTACATTTGCCCAAGTATTTTGACCACACTCATATGCCCTAAGCCCCAAATACGGGCTACAAAAGCTTTTAGACATGTTCAATGTGAAATATATCAAAATAACATTTCTGTTAGGTGGACACGTATGTATAAAATAAAAAAAAGGGAAATAACAAAAAACCCAAAGCAGTAGAGGAACTGAATTCATTTGCTGTTACTTAGAAAAGTAATAACATAGTACAATACAATCATAACCATTCCCTTTTTATAGTAGAAGGCAAAAAGGGAACAGCTCAACATCCAAGTCAGCAGAAGAGAAGGAAAATACTTGCACTGCTAATTAATTAGTTTACTAATTAATATTTCAGTTACTCCCATAAGATGGGTAATATGATGTAAGGAACTAAGAGGCAAGGACTTTGTGAGAATATCGGCTAGTTGAGAGGAGGAGACATGCATTGTTTATACATCCCATCCCAAGTTGAATCTTTCTCTTACCAACTTACCAATTTCAATTTGCTTCATGCGCTCATGAAAAACCAGGTTGTTAACAATATGCATTGAAACAGAATTATCTTCGAACAATATAGTAGATTTAGGATGTGGGATCCCAAACTCTAAAAGCAATGATAAGATCCAAATCATTTCACAAGTAGCATGGGCCATGGCTCAATAATTTGCCTCAACCGAAGAGCAAAAAAAGAGCGCCGCTTCTTGGATTCCCAAGAAAAGAGAGAGTTTCCTAAGAACATGCAGTTTCCAACTATTGGAGTGTTAGGACACGAATCCCAATTAATATAGAAATCTTCAGGATGAAGCATGTATGAAATGAAGAAATAAAGACATTGTCTCCTCCCACAGTGCCCCGGGGGGACTTAAGATGGTTATAAAGAGAATGATCATAGAAACCTTCAAGATGAAATGTAGAAAAAAGACATTGTCCTCCTCCAACAGTGCCTTCATTAACATAGGATTTGATAGGTAGCTTGTAAATGACCATATTGAGGCTTACATAGACAAGAGATGGGGGGGGGGGGTCAGAGAGAGAGAGAGAGAGAGAACACCAAAAGTTTCAGTGATAATTTCATGAAAAAAACATTATTTAAAAGGTGTTGCGTAGCGTATTCAATGAGAATAGTGGGAATACGACAGGTCAAATATGTCACTGTCAAGATACACTCAACCCAGTATTTAACTTGGGCAAAGGAAATGTAGCAAAAATGACATTAAGAAGATGTTGATGGCTTGATGCTCATGTTCGACAGACCATTTTCTGTTGATGAGGATTAATCCATTCCCGTAAATCAACTTCCATTTATTTCTTTTTACCAATGGAATTACGTAGTGCAATACCACCCCCAATTTATAAGAGAAGAGCTAAAGGGAAAAGATTCTAGGAAAAAGGCCAACACTTCAACATTCGAATCAGCATAGAAAATATATATATTTACTGCTAATAAATAATAAAACTTGTTAATATCTGTTAGGAAAGATCTCACATCAGATTGTGGTCATCCATACCGCTGAAACAATGTTGAGATGTTTAGATGAGATTCACTTTTGGTGCAGTTAAGTGCATCATGAAACCTGTTTTACATGTCTAGATGAGGCTTATTTCATGTCTTCATGAACAAAATTTGATGAGGCTCTTTAAATTTGATGGACATAAAATTTCTATATTGGTCGTTATGTGTAGAAAATTTTAGGTTATGTTCCACAACATTATAATGACGTAGGGAGGTAACAATGTCCTGTAAATAATTGAAGTGTCAAAGTTTTTACCCCAATGGGTCCTTTAAGTCCATCTCTTTCTCCATTTTCCTACTATTGTTGTTGCTGGCTAGTTGGTTTTCTAATCAAAGGTTTTAAGGGAGGATGGAAGTAGATACAACAAAAGAAAGGAACATCTTGATCCAAATTGTGGCACCACAACCCAAGAAGTTTCAAGACTGCCAGGAATTAAATCCCTGAATTCCTTAACCATAATGTTAATACCTAGGTGCTTTGATTGGAATTGTAATGTTATGTTGACCGAGAAAAAAGAATAATGAAAATAACTAGAAGGTGCAAAATTTAGAGTTGAAGATTGATATATATATATATATATATTATATTAATCATTTGTACGACTAGCCTATTAGGTTTCTTGAGTATTTGACCTGAAAAGTGATTTCGTAGTGTCATTTAGTTATAAAATCTAACTTGCAAGACAAGTCCGACACATATTTTTTACGGTGTAAGCACTTAGTAAATATGCCATAAAATTATGGTCTCTTGATTCTTGTTAAATGTTAAAACCTATTTAATTATAGATGATTAACCTAATGGATAAATTGATAAAAAAAAATGAAGATTCAATATATAATATTAATATGATGTCGCTGGTGGTGGTGGTGTTTGATGTTTAAAATGTTCTGATTTAATATCTATATTAAACTTTGATATATATTTAATTTACTATAAATTTATTTAGTCATGTCATGACAATGTGGTACTAGAGCGCACCAGTTTGTTATCTCCCTTTTTTATGGACTTGTAAAAAAAGGGAAGACTTTAGCTTAATTGAGTCAATTTTTTTAAAAGAAACTGAGCGCTATCCACCACACCATTGTCATTTATGAATGGATTGTATTCCTGGATATCTTGAAATTGCTTATGTCTTATTTTGAAGATGAATAGTATGAGCAAGAAACTTTGCTACAATTGGTGCAGTTTAAATTTTATTGTATATGATACATGTTAAACGTATTTCATATCTTGAATTACTATGATTAGGTAGAAACTTTGGAAAGTTACTTTTTTCATGTTTATTTTCATGGCTTAATTAAGGGTAAATCCCCGAACAAGAAGCGAAAATCGTGGTCGAACAAGAAGGGGCAGCTTAAAAGTTTGGGAAAAAATGAGATTAAAAAACCAAAGTGCCCAAAGTGTACAAAGAGACACATTGGAGAATGTTTGTTCGGCAAAAGAGTTTGTTTCAGATGCAAGGAGCCAGGGCATAAATCAAATGATTGCCCTTCAAAAGGAGAAGAGCTTGAGAAAGAAGGGAAAGGTCAAGGATTTGCATCAACTTAGAAGGAAGTGAAACAAGAGTTACATGTGATGATAGGTATGTTTACAGTTTAAATATACTTTTTTTCCGTTTTATTTGACTTTGGTGCAACACATTATTACATCTGCTAGTTTATGTGCTAAGATTGGTTAAACACATAATGGAGTAGATGAGATACTAGAGGTTAGTATCATTTTGGAGAAGTATTACGACCGATCGGATTTCTAAGGGCGTAAAGTTGAGAATTAGTTCTAAGAATTAGAGGCTAACCTTTGTACTTGTTTATGACAGATAGACATAATAATAGGCATAGATTAACATAGTAATAATCATGCTACGATTGAGTTTCAATGAAGAAAAGGTTCTTTTCCTTGATCTCGGGGATTTTGGATTCTCAGTAAAGTCTAAGATTTTTCCCCGTGCCCATGGTATTGCTGCAACAAATGCACAAGAAATGTTGAAGAGTAGTAATTGTAAATGGTATATGGTGAGCGTTGTGATTACACAATCATCTTAGATAACAACCACAAATGTAGTAGTTGTACGCAATTTTGTTAATGTTATAAGAGGACTCACCTAATGTGCCACTGAATAGATAACCAGAGTTATGATTGACTTGGCTAATGGGGATTGCGAAGTGTTTACAATTTAAAGTACATTGTGGATGACTTATAAAGGTTTTATATGTCTATCACCTCTGAAAGTGTCATTCATGTTTGTGTTAGAGAAGCGTGGTTTTAAAGTAAATGGTTGCCTTGGTACCTAAGGCAGCTCTTAGTAGTGCTGGAGTTGTAAGTACAATTAGAAGAGTTACAAGGGCTTTATTCATCAAAGGTCTCTGGTAGTGATCGTTTTGTTTGTGAAAAGAAATATGCCTCATTGGAAAGGTTTTATGGATTTGAGTCGACTCAAGATTTAGAGTAAATATCTATTTCCAAAGGTGCTATTGTTTTCTCCAAGATTGATTTGAGGCTGGGTTATCGTTAATTGAAAAGTAAGGATGGCGACTTACCAACAACTACAAGTAGACATGATTCAGTAATCACTATGTTGTGTTTGAATTGAGAGATGCACTAGCCATCTTCATGGAACCGAATACTACAATTAGACATTAAGCGTTCAGACAAGGTTCTAGTCGAACATTTCCTTGTGCGTTCGGTTGAAATGCTGGTAGAACACAACTTGTAGTTATTTTATTGCTATTTATAACAAACAAATCGAGCCTTTAATTCCAACTGATTAATGTAGACTACATGAACCAATAATAGAATCACGTTGGGTCGTGTGCACAAATATATCTTCTCCATGTGTCTCATTTTTTAAGTCGATCTTCATTAAGCCTCTCAATCTCTAAATCATTACGTATACTTCTAGGCTTCTAGCCACACCTTCTTTGGTCGCCTCACGCTCTTCTAAAAGGACTCAACTCCATCGAATCCACATGGCATACATGTGCATTTATAGCCTGCGTCGTGCATATGCCCAAACCACTGAAAATTATTTTCTTGCATCTTTTCTTCAATGGGTGCAACACCTGACATAGAGCTAATTCTTTATTTCTCACTCTTATTTCCTGGTTTTACCACACATCCAACAAGGCATGCACATCTTCACCGTACTCATTTTGTGTATGAGTTTTCTTGAAATCACCGGTCACAAGGTTTAAGTCTTGATTTTGCCTACTTGTACATATCCTTGATTATGTTGATATAGTTGATAACACTCCTTTGTTCTCTAGTGTCCACCATAACACCTCCCTTGGGACTTTAACATATGCCTTTTCTAAATTAATAGAAACCATATGCAAATCTTTACTCCTCTCTTGATAACGTCTCATGAGTTGTCGAAGTAAATGGATACTATTGTCGATTGTCCTAGCATAAACCCAAACTGATACCGAAATATTAATCAGTCTTCTTAACCTAGCATCAATTACCCTTTCCTTAAACTTCATTGTCTGACACTTAAGTTTAATACCATGGTAGTTGGTACGTGTCTGTATATCACTCTTGTTTTCATAAAACAGTCATCTGTAATCTTATTTGTTTTCCAGATCTTGTTGAAGATACACGTAAGCCACTTTATCCCTTCTTCACCCAAACATTTCTAAACTTTGATCGACTACTTTCCTCGCCTTCATCCTTGAAAGTGTGTGAGCGTGTTTACATAGTTTTGTCAAACATGTTATACAAATATACACGATAGCATATAACAGTGGAAGTCTTAAAAACACTTTGCAAACGGATTCAAAATTATGTATAAACTTAATTCAGTCTATACGAGCCTCATGGCTAAAAACTTCACTATAACGAGTAGTGACACAAACAAAGACCTTTTACAAGACCCTAAAAGGTATAGTGTAAAAACACACTTCCCTAAACAATGTTTCTACAAGTATGGTAGCGATCCTATTTAACCTAACATACAAGATAAAAAGAACTAATGTTGATTAAAATGTTGTTAGACATTCAACCAACACAAACGAATAATAACGACCCTCACTCTCCTAGATGCACTAAACACTCGATAGGTTGTGTCTTGGTTACTATCTTCAAATGGAGAAGAAAAACGTTGCGTCTCTCTCTCTCAAGTTTGTTCCATGCAGTGTGTATATATAGACCACGAAATGCAACTGCATATTCCATCCATTAGGCGGTTTGGACATCCTAGAAAATCATTCCCCACTAACTCCATGATCTCGATAACTACCTATGTTCTCCACAACTCTCACTCTTGTTTTATCTGCAACTGCTTGACTAAAACAACTTTCTAAGTCGTCAACCTGCATACAAGAATATTGTGGACAACATAAAATATTCGAAGTTAGTGTTAGGAGAAAAAACGAACTCTGGTGTTGTCAGAAATGTTGAACATTTTGGACAACATCCAAGATCTCTGCAGAAAACTTGTAGACTTAGTAAACTAATTCACGAGTGTCATATATGTTTTCTGTAAACAATGAGACACCATAAGTGAGGGATATTTCATTATGTCACGTCCAGATGGTGATCTCCATGTATCCTATAAAATAGGATCTATTATTCACTATGTAACTTCCTTTAAACATGGTCAGTAAGTTCTCAAATGCTTTTAACTTTCTTTCACTATTAAACCAATTGCTTTCCATTATCCAATGTTTCTCTAAAATATTTTCTACATATTATCTTGCACAACACAACAAGAGAAATAAATAGAACCACAAGATATTGGTTGTGAAAGAAAGGTCGAATTATTGATGTTGTTACACATTAGTAATCACATTAAAAGCAACATCAACAATCCTTTAACTTCGGATTCTCGTATCCTCTGCATAAGCACACGATTTGCCTCATGACCCTGAAGGTTAAGATTTCTTCAACATCAGAAAAATCGATGTTAGACATACCTCCAAAATACATTTTCCACGTAGCTTTGATTTCTTTCTCTCTAACAGGGCTTGATCATCTTCATCTGTAACGCATCTCATGGCGCCCAAGTCTCTTGTCCCTTTCTCTCATGCTAGAGCCATCCTATAAATCTCATTCTCTGTCTCTCTGTTGTCTAGTTTCTCGTGTACTTCTTTGTATACTTTGCTTTAGCCTCACAAACAACTTTCTTCGCTTCTCTTTTGGCTTGCTTGTATCTTCCAAAATTCGTCTCGTCGTTCTTCAATGCCAAATATGCATTTCTCTTGATGTGGATCATTTCTTCACATCCTCATTCCACCATGGTGCGTCCTTGTCGGGTGGAGCGCCTCCTTTAGACTCACCAAGAACGTCTTTTACCATCCTCGTAATGCAACCAACCATTTTTGTTCCAAGTGTCATTATTGCCATCTTTTTGTGCCCAATTTGCTTCTTCGACTATACGTCGTGCAATAGCTCCTCGTTTCTCTTTCAATCGCCAAACTTGATTATAGAATCAGAAAAAACGTCTAGACTTCGTAACACCCAACTTTATCTTAAAATTGATAATTATAATTCTATGCTGGGTGACTACACTCTCGCCTGGTATAACCTTTCAATTTAGGCAGCTAGCCCTGCCCTCTTTCTTAGCACAATGGAAATCTATTTGGTTAGCCCTCAACCCATTTCTATAGGGGACCAAATAGGCTGGCCTCTTCTTAAACAAAGTGTTTAGAAGTCACAATAAGATTGTAAGATACCGCAGACTCCAAAATAGAGTCATCTGTGCTATCTCTCTCACAATAACCAAAGTCTCGTGGACACTCGGGAAACCAACACGGCCCGCCGCCCTAGCCAACATGATCATTAAAATCACCTCCAATGAAATACTTCTTACTATGAGGTACTCCATGCACCACCTCGTCTAAATCCTCCCAAAACTTATGATTGGTAGCTAAACCAAACCAATTTGTGGTGCATACACACAAACAATGTTGAGATCTTCTTGCCGATGACAAGCTTGACTAATATGATTCTATCCCCTTTTCTCTTGACATCAAAGACCAACTCACCAAATGTTTATCCATTATCACACCTACTCCCTATTTCGATTTTTGCTTTACCCATGTACTAAGGCTTATACCCCATGGCTCAATAGTTCTAGTCTTCTCGCTAGTCATTTCGTCTCTTGCACATAAAGAATATTAACCCGTCTACGAGATATGGTCTCTACTAACTCTGCTAGTCTTCCTGTGAGGGAACCAACATTCCATGATGCAACCCGCAGTCTATGGTCATGAGCTAATTTCTTTACCCCCACCCGCTCATAAAAATGAGGGAACCTTTGCTCATTTGACACTACTCCCACGCACTGACGTAGCGCATTGTTTCGGGCCGATGACCTAGCAACCCTTATATATTTATCACCACAAGCGAGGTCCGATGCAATACATTGCTGAGTAGGGAACGCCCCAACAAAATTCGATAATTGACATGTCATGGTGATGTGACAGTTTTACATTGGTCATCACATGCGTACTGCAACCATCCTCCGTTTTCCTGGCTTGGGACAAACAGAGATAACTCCCAGGCGGAGTTATTTTATTGCTATTTATATGAGAGTAAAATTGTCATTTCACATATATCTATTCTAGTCAAAATTTATGGGGTGCGAATATTGACACTCATAATAAGGCACTAGATATTTTCATCCACATTTCTTATAAATCCACCCACCCCTAAATTTAGAAAAATGTTATACATACACACCCCCTAAAGTACCAAATATTTTTACACAAAAATATAAGGACACAAACTATACATACAGCCACCCATGTAGTGGCGGTCTCTCGTGTTTGTTTGCAAGTTCATGTCCATTTGCATTCTTCGCCCAAACATGATATCTCAAAAAATTCAACCGGGATCGTCTGGAATCGGCCCTCTTTATGGGATGACTCATTGAACCGTATCATGATCGTCGGAAAAGGGCCTGACGAACCTCGATTTGATTAATTATTTTCCCCATTTGTACTTAAATTTGAATATTTGTGGTAGAAACCTAAGTTTATAGATTTAGTATTTTTTTTTTTTTTTATGAATTATATTCGATATTTGGCATGAGCCATGAAGTCAACAAGTATAAGGTTGTAGGTTAAGTTTACTGAAGTTATGGTCGTTGTCATTGGTAGATTTCGTGTTCTGTAGCCAACTATTGTGTGTCACTAATTCGGGATTTGCCGAAATTGTTGCATATTTTCGGCTACCTTGGCTGAAAACTTTGCACATTTTCGATCACCTTGGTCAAAACTGTTACAAAAATTTATTAAAAAAATTTAGTTCAAATTCCATCAATGTAACAGAAAAACAATGAAAATTTCGGTCATACTGATCGAAAGATTTTAAATTTTTAGGTTAGCCTGACGATTTTCATTCAGAATTTTAACCAGTTTGGTCAAAATATTTACAAAAATTCAATAGATAAGAACCATATGCAAACAAATCAGAAACACAAATTTTTAGAAAAAAACAACAAAAAAAATTTCATTCAGAATTTCGACCACTTTGGTCAAAATATTTACAAAAATTCAATAGACAAGAACCAAATGCATACAAATCAGAAGCACAATTTTTTACTGAAAAAAAACAAAAAGCGGGGAAACTACTTCAAAACTATTGGAAACGTAGGGCTAGTATTGGGGATGTATGGAGGAGAAAGGTGGGGATGGACGGTGGCGCCAGCTCGACCACCAGCAGCAATTAGGGAGGGGGCGGACGGGAGGATTGGGTATGGTGGGTTGTTGGGGTGAAAAGGGTGAGTTTGGGTATGCTTAGGGTGGGGTTTTTTTGGGTGAAAAAAGGGGTGAGTTTATGCTTGAGAGATTTTAGACTTTACATATTAGGGTAATTTGGACCCACATCATGTTAATGGACATCTGGTTTAATTTGGACCATTTGGATAATTATTTTTTACTTGAGACTAAATATAAGGTTCTTAAGACAAACAATAAATCATATAAAGAATAAAAGAGTGCCATTAACTAGACTATGAAATATATTTATATTAACATATTTTCTTATATTTGGATTTTGAATTTAATAACTCTTTTATATAACATTTAGCTAGCTAAAGCAAACAAAATCATACCTACTGAAGTATAGCTTTATGATAATACTCCATCTGTTTAAAAAATAGTCATATTTGTAAATTACAAGTCTCATAAAAATGATGCAATGCAGCTTGTTTTTTATTCTTTTCCATTTTGCCCCAGTTTTCCTAATTCTAAAACCAAAATTAGCAAGTTGGTGTGATCAAGGAATGCTCTCGCGTTGTAGTTTTAGTGGTAACTTGTATTAAGGCGGCTAATTTTTAAAGCCAAAGAACGTAACATTCATGTCCTTTTTTAAAAAATTATGATAAGTTTAGCGTGAACATTAGCTCCGAGGCTTGCGTTGTAGTTTTAGTGGCAACTGTAGTAAGAGTTCAATTTTCATTGCTATAAATTTTTGGGCTGTATTAAGTGTGTGTCTTCTAAAATTCGTTGCCACTTTTTCCTCCCTGGGTTGTGTTTGGTTTAAGAAATCTTGTTTCTTCATTAATGTTGTAATCATTTTTCACTAATATATGAGCAGGGTGCTTTTGATGCAAGTACTGTTATTGGTTTTGGGGAAGGATATCCAGCTTCTTCTGCCCCATGCGACAACCCAAGATAGCAAATCCATCGTTTTGCTACTATACTCGACAAAAGAACAAAAGAATTGTAACAAAGTAGATCAAGCATGTTTAGAAGCGGAACCACACAATTGTTGCTGGCATTTTCAGAAAAGCTGGGGCTTTCTGTTTTGTAACTCTCAGAACTTCAAAATCAGTATATATCACTCCCTTCAAAAGAAATGTAGATGTGTACATTTTATGTAAACTTGCTTGTACTTGTATTAGGGTAGTGACTTGCTTGTACTTGTACATTAAGCAGGATCATGAGGGGGTGGAAACCTGGGTCTAGGCCTGACCTTTTAAATCTGTTAGGTTAATTTTTTTAAAGGGCTTCGTCTGATAATTTTTTAGTAAATAGGCCGGGGTTGTAAAAGTCTTTTAAAAGCCTATTTTTCATTTAAGCACATATTAATTAGGCAAAATTTGTGTGAACTCGAGTTTCACGTGAACTTTTTTTTTTCAAGTATCACTATTATGTATGCTCACTATCACTTTTATTGTTATATATATGCACTATCACTGTGTAAAAAATTATGTATTTTTTAAAATAGTAATAATACCTATTGATAAAAGTAATAATCCTTATGGCACAATAGTGCCACTTGAAAAAGAAAATTCATATATACCTAAGTTTACATGAGCCCTATTCTGTTTAATTAATGTTAAGGGATATTATATATCATTTTATTTATTTTTTTAGATATATAATATCCCTTCTGTCCCATTATTATTTGCACCCTAAATTGTGCATTACATCATGGGAAAAAAGTTTTTGCCTATTAGGCTTTGAAGGCTTTTATAAAAGTCCAAATCTACCCTATATAATTAAGTGGGGTTTGAGAAAGCTTTAGCCCAAGTCATTTGTTAAATAGGTCAGATCGGGTCATATTCCAAGTAGCTCAGACTCTAAAGGTGCTAAAGGTGTGATTGGTATGTTGAAATAAATAGATAATGAAATTATCATTCCATAATTTATTTCAAATACATTGATTGATAAGTTTTTTTTGGAAGGAATCATAATTCCATTAAGAATGATCATTCCTAAAAATAAAGGAATTGTGATTCCTTATATATTCCATGAGTTTATATATTCCACATTTTGAGGAATGTTTTTTTTTTCCACAAAAAATATTATAATTCATTTCATAATATTACCTTCTACCAACGACAATAATAATTTAATAATAGTATTATTTTATTAAAAAAATTACTCCATCCGTCCCAAACTTAATGGTAAAGTACCCAATATTTTTATCTCAAATTTAATGGTAAAGTACCCATTATTTTTATCTCAAACTTAATGGTAAAATTACTTACCCACTTTATCTCTTTATCACTTTATCACATAAAATATTAATAAACAACTCTTTCTACCTCCAATAACTCATCACTTTATCATATAAAATATTAATAAATAATTCTTTCTACTACACCAACTTTATCACTATTCCACTAAATCTTTATGAACAGTCAAATTACCATTTAATTTGGGACGGAGGGAGTATATTTTTAATATATTATTATTTTTAGCTTTTTAACATATATTTTTTTAAATAATATTTTTTATAATTACAAAAATAATATTATTATTGTGTTTATTATAATAATATATAATTTTAGTAAACATATATATGTATATTAATATATTTTTAATTATTGTTGAAAATATGAGTTAATAATAATGTTATATATATTTTTAATATTTTTATTATTAGTAATATATTATTAAATAATAATATTTTTATTTTATTTTCATTAAAATATTATTAAGAATTCTCTTTAATTTATATTTTTTGAGATATAGCATTATTATTAAAAAAAATTATAGTATTATTTATATATTTTAATTTTATTATATTTTATATTATTATTATTATTATTGGAGTTGATTATTATTTTTATTTTTATTAAATTAATTTTTTAATAAACTAATATTATTATTAAATTATTATTGTTGTTGTTGGGTAGATGATAATATTATGAAATGAATGATAATATTTTTTGTGGAAAAAAATTTTATTTTCAAAATGTGGAATACATAAACCCATGAGATATGTAAGGAATCACAATTCTTTTATTTTTGGGAATGACCATTCCTAATGGAATTATGATTCTTTCCAAAAATACACATCAATCAATGTATTTTGAATATATTAAAGAATGATTATTTTATTCCCCATCTATTCCAACATACCAATCACACCCTAAAACTATGTTGAGTAGTCTAGTGTATTTCCATCCCTATTTGATACTGGCAGGAGCAATTTATTTAAGGGTTTCAAATCGTACACTTGGTGGTATTAGAATTTGGAAAATTATCTATGAAATCAAGATGATTATCCCTTCAGACTTAAGAGCCTCCTTTAAGCTTCTTTCCTGGAAAATGTGAACATAAACAGCCCCGTTTGGTTCACGGGATTGATCTGGATAGACCAGGATTAGAATTTTAATTTCAACTAATCTACCATTTGGTTTGTGGGATGAGGACCCATGATAAATTTCAAGCCCGGGTAGAAAATGCATTAAATTCCTCCATGAAGGGATATAATGTCAATCCCATGTGAAAGGTAGGATAACACATATCTCAAATGCAATATTACAAATTGTCATTCTATTGTTTGAATAGATTCACAAGAATGAAGAACGGTTGTTTCAATTCAATTTAAGATTATTTATGACATTTCAATAGGTATCACATCTAATCCCTCAATCAAATCCTACAATCCAAACACATATCTTGATTCAAACAAATCCAGTCAATTCAATCTCAATCAATCATATCATACTTAATCAATCTAGTCCCCTATGTTATGTGAATTCAGAAGCTGGAGACCTCAAAACGAACGGGAAAACGAAAAACAGCTCAAGTAGTCAATAGTGCCTAGGCATGTCATTGCAACGACTAATAGCAAAAACACTCGAAGGAAGTGTGAACAAAGAATGAGCATGCACCATGTTATAAGTGTGAACGATCTGTAAAATCTAGCAACAGATGAGAAACTTGCCCAGCCTTTTCGTTTCTATGTACAAGTTACAACTGCTGTGTCTAGATTTATACTAGTGGTAATGCAAAATGAGATTAGAGAATTGTAGCGGATTAGCAAAGAAAGAATCCTCATGCAGCTGCAGCGTCAGCTAGGAGCATCTGGTCGAAGTGCCACACACCTTGAAATTATGACCAACGTAATAGTTAGAAATGATGAAAATAAAACCGGGAAAGTGATGAAAATTAAAGAGGCATCTAAGGAAATGATACCATGGCCTGTGCCAACCCTTCTCAACTGAGCAACGTATTCTGATATTTTCTTGATGGATTCAACCTGAATGTTGCAGTTAATTGTCATTAAAAAGATGTAATAAAAGAATATTAAGCTGAGTTGTAATGATTTTTTTTTAGTGACTGAAAATATTGCATCACCTGCTCCTCCAAAAAATCACTCTCGATGAAATCTGCAAGCTGAGGGTCATTGTTCTCATCAGCTATCTGTATAAAAAAAGATTAGAAATGCAGCTTCGCTAATAAATTAAAGGATAATGTAGCAAAAACGAAATGAGTTTTAAAAGTGGAAAGCTGAAGCTACCTTGTGCAAGTTCAGAAGTTTTTCATTTGTTAATTTTTCCAGCGATAGAGCAAGTTCCATAGCTGAAAAGCATAAACAACTTAGAACTATAGGCATCATATTTTGTTGGCGTTCAAGTGTGTTCTCACATCTCTAAAATATATGTCCTTGTGCAAAATCAATTCCAGTTAATGGGACTTGAGTATTTCAGGTGTAAAGTTTGTGGAATGCCATTGCTTCTATCAATTCAAATTACTAAAATAACAAGAATCAGCAAAGAATCTCTTGACAAAGGTTCACTTCTAATATAGAAGTTTGAAATATAGAGGTAAGCTCTAGAGTGAAAATAGGATAACTCAAGACCAATTAAAACTCAAGAATTCAGGTACCGAGGCACCTTGGCATGATGCAAAATACTACGTTACACCCCCAATGTTTATAGGGAGAAAAACATTTCACTACAAAGTCACCAAAAACATTACAACCAAGTACAAAGTGCAGAAAATTTCTACACTTTAGTTAAAATTTGAACTTTAGTGCGACATACTTTAGTTCAAATTTCTGCACTTTGTACCTGATTGTAATGGTTTGCTCAATCTTGTATCTAGTTGTAATTTTTTCATGTTTATATGTATAGAGTGTGGGTAATTCGTGAGAATGAAACACATTAACTCAAAGAAGAAACTTGAAGCAGCCAGTAATCCTATTATGACATTTATAGCATGTCTATGAGAAGAAGATTAGTATAAAACCATGTGATAATTACAGATACAAGCAAGGCTCAGTTTATTGTCAAACAAGTTTGGAAGATCTGGAGAACAACTGTAGTTATAAATGATAACCCTGGAATAAACTGCTAAAAGAATATAGAAAGAGGCTCTCAACCTACCATACAAGGCATCTCCTTTCTCCAGATGATCATAGTCAGATAGTGGCATCATCAATGAATACAGCTGAACTTTTCCACCTCTCTTATTCTGAACATAATTGGAGCAAATGAGAGAGAGAGAATCGGATCAAGATTCAAAGCTAAATCAGAGCGAACAACTAGTGTATGCACTGAAAATCACCTGATATTCCATAAATTTCTCTGCATGCTCCCTTTCTTCTACACTAGCTTCCTTGAAAAACCTATTCATCGCAATGCACTTGTAACAAACGTTCTGAAAGTGAATGATGAAAATATAAGCAGCATATGAGAAAACTAAGTTGAGCTTTGAGAAAATTACTTGGCAAGTCCTTTAAGAGCAACGTTGTCCCTGTCGAAGTAGGCATACATGGCGTGATACACATAAGATACACTATATTCCACGCTGCCATTAATAAGCCGATAAATCAGAAAACAGATCAGCTAGGTAATGCATAGTTTAAATTCAAATGCGTGTTTATTCTTACTATATTGTAAATGAAAGGACAAATTAAAAACGGTAGCAGTTACATTTCTAAAAACTATATATATCAATACCATTTCACAGAGAGTATATTGTGAGATCATCACTCTGCCATTGAACAAGCCAATAAAATCAGAAAACAAATCAGCTAGGTAACATATAGTTTAATATTCAAATGCGTGTTTTTACTATATTGTAAATGAAATCATAAATTAAAAGCAATAGCAGTTAAATTTCTAAAAGTAGTATATATATCAATACCATTTCACAGAGTATATATACAGTTGCGCAAAATGTACGAAATACGTTCAAAACAACAAATGTAGTTGCTCGACAAAATAAAGCAGATCGCCTCTGCGACGAAATTAATAAAAAAGCATTTAAATAGAAACGAAGAAAAAACACAAAAAATGCAAGTACGGTGCCATCACGATACAATACGCGTGATCGAAGAAACAAATTAGCCAGACTTCTAACAAAATGTACGTACATCAAAATTCATTACTCCACATTCAAGTAAATAAGAAGGGGACAAAACGAAAAACGAAAAAACTCATAACATTACTTGATCTGATCGTTGATGGCGACTTCACACGCATCAGAGTACACATGGCGAGCGAGCGAGGATTGTGGAAGAACGGGGACAAGGAGGAGTTCCTTCTTCACTTCTTCAAGCGGCTCGAAAACAGCGTTGAGAACGGCAGCTGGGTGGCTGGCTTCAGTAATCGCCTTTCCGATGAGACTGCTGGCGTTCCGGTTGCGCAGAGGCGGAGCGCCGGCGCCGGAGAGGCTGAGACGAGGGGGTAGAGATTGGAGAAGGGGATTTGCAGTTGCGAGCAGCATTGTTGGTTTGATTTGGAGAATCTGTTTGGGTGATGAAAACTGAAAAGTGATTTGTGATGTTTAGTAGTAGGCATACAAATTGGGAGAGGGCTTGTGGTGGCCGTCAATTGGTGACACGTGGACGGTGTGGATTGAGGGAAGAAGAAGGACGTGTGCCTGCCTCGTGAAAGTTGAAACTGATATTTATTGGTGGATGACAGCTAGGATAGGAGCCGGTAAAATCTTTTCCTTTTTAAGGTCTGTAAAAATGAAAAGGTAAAAAAAAAGAAAGAATTAAGTACTAAGAGGTGCAAAACCCCTCCAGTGTTACTCTTAGGTCAAATGTACTTTTAAAATTAGTAGGAGATGCAAAATGAGTGATAAAAAACCCATAATATTCCTTTAAAAATATAAAACCTAAATTCACTCCACCCAAATCAATCTCTGCCAACAAAATCGTCCTCAATTTGCAGACCCTCTTCCAACGAGGTTTCAGCCGCCCGCCATCTTCTTCTCCAACGGATTCGTCGTCTTCTTCTCCGGCACCGCCGCCGCGGCTCCCCTTTCCCCATCTCTTCACAAAAAACATCACCACCGCTGCCGCACAAGCGGCGTCCCCAAACCAGTGACGCCGCCCCACCAGCCTCCACCTCCCCCTCACGCGACGGCCTCACGCCCCCCTCCAAAACGAGAAAGATGCCGCGGCGAGCGCTCCTCCACCCAGCCTCATCTCCACTGCATCGAGCGCTCGCCGGAAAACGAGAGGACAAAGACGTGTCGGATCTGCACCAAGGTTTCGATTTTTTTTTCTTTTTTCTGATTTCTGTAAATTTTTGACGATGGTGGTTGTCGAGTGGGTGGATGATTGTTGTTTGTTGTTGTTTTTCCTTTTTCTGATATGCACCATGGAAATTGTTGTTTGTTGCTTTTTTTTGTATTTTATTTCTGGATTTGAATTTGGAGATGGTAGCAATTTAGATTTTCTTGGTTTATTTGGAGATGGACGATGGTTGTGGCAATCTGAATCTGGGATTTTCGGGTTTTTTTTTTTAGATTTTGATGAACATGTTCATGTTCACTTGTTTGATGAATATATTCATGTAATTGATAAACATGTGTATGTCGAAATGATGATGAAAATATGTAATTTTTAAATTTTTAGAAGATGATATGTAAATTTAAGGATTTTAGATATGTGAATTTTTGCAGTTTTTTAATTTTTTATATGAAAATTTCAAATTGTAATATTCTTCTTTTTTATTAAATTTTTGTGAATGTGTAATTTTTGAAAGTATTGTTAAATATGAATTTTATGTTTATTTCACACCGATGATTTCATGTTAAAATGAAAAGAGGGAAAAATGAAGATAGAAAGATAAAGTAGAGTGAGAGAGTGGAAGAGTGATTGAGAAAATGGAGTTCCGCAGAAATTTTAAAACGAAGAAAAAGACGGCTGGAGGAAAAAGGACAGTGAAGAATAGGACAGAAGATTTCAATTTAAAAGTAAGGGTAGAAGAGTTTTTTTTTAAGCTTATTTTGCACCTATAAGTAATTTTTAAAAATCTTTGAACTTAAAAGTAATTGGACCTTGGGCTTTGCATACGTGGATGAGCCACTCTAAAAAAAAAAGAGTAGATTTTATATATACTAGATATACAATGCACTTCATATTATATTTTTAAAATATATAATATGTGAAAAATGCAACTTATTTAACAAATATAGATTACACATTTTAGTGAAAATGAATTGTATGTTTCATTACAATAAGTTGTGCATTTCATAAGTACACTATGAACTATAAAGTATACGGGTGGATAAGAGACCCTCTCAAAAAGAAAACCTAACCCAACCGGTTATCGCAGGGTGTAGGAGAAAATAAATCATATCCTGTTTTTTTAAGTGTTTGATATACTTGATGGTTTTTCCTTTTAGCCCAAAAGCTCGCATTTTCTTTTTTTATTTTTACATGATTATACATCTCACCTCTTATGAGGTATTTATAATATCAATCATGATTTAATGCATCATAATAAACACTTAAAAAATTAAATATATCACATGGGTAAATAAAAAGTGTCACATAATTTCATATCATTTCATACCACATAACAAAAGGGCTGTTAAGAGTACTGCGATCCATACAATTAATGGAATTTCCTCCCATCCAACTTTGCAAAATCTAAACATATTCTCGAGTTTTCTAATCATTATGATATTGAACATTATTCATCTTTTTTATTTTAAAAATAATTAGGATCAACATTTTACTTTAAACTCTTCAACATTTGTTTTAAAGTCATGAACGATATACCTTGAAAAATTCGACCATTTCTGATTTTCCAGATCGTCCACACCATGTCAGACCAGATTGTAGCCGCATATCTCAGACCTTATTGCTTTGTGTTTTATTTATTTTATCAAATTTCCTTTAATTGAAAATTAAATCATGAATAGCTTAAAAAAAGAGAAAAACCATGAATTGCATTGATCATATTCTAGAATCCACCATGAGAAAGCATTACTGCTCTCGCTAGGGATCCGGGTTTAATCAGATTTGTTTATTTTGTTAAGAGTGGGTATCATATCCTGGGGATATTTTATCCCATAAGTAATAAATTCTTTTTTCTGATTTAAAAAAAAAAAAAAAAGTGAGTATCATATGCATTCACGTGCACCATGCACTCATAGTCATAGTACATTTTAGAAATATACAATTTGTTATATTGAAATATATAACTTGTTTACACTGAAATGTACAATTATTTTTCCATATTAATAGTTGCACGATTCAGTGCAAACAAATTGCATTTTTCAATATAACAAGTTGCATGTTTTTTTAAAATACACTATGAGTCTACGATACTCCTAAATGCATACAAGTCTTAGTCTTTTGTTAAAGATCACATTTATGACAAAAATTTGTATGCAATATTGCATGTTACTCCCTCCGTCCCATGAGGACTTGAACACTGAAAATGACACACAAACCAAGTAAAATGGGTTTTAGTGGAATAAAATAAGAGTGTTGTGAGTGTATTAATATTATTTTTGTTTCCATTTTGGGAATGTTCAAGTAATGTTGAGACGTCCAAATAAGACAAGTGTTCAAGTAATCGCGGGACGGAGGGAGTATGATTTATGTGCAATTTGGCTCAAATCTTAAATTTTTTAATTTTTCGCGGGTCAGACCTGCTAACCCTGCCTTTCGGGTTTCTTCTTCCTCACAACAGACGCCGCGATGAGATTTTGTTGGTTTTCACAACTACGCGTTCTAGGTTTTCTCTTCTCTTGTTCTTCTTTTTCATTTTTTCTCTTCCTTATTCAGATTCTTCCATATTCTTATGTTGGGATATTTTAGTTTTGATTAATTATGTCAAAATATTATCAACTTGTGTTATTTAAGATAATCTACAGATAACAAGTTGAGGGGGAACGAGAGAATAAGTTAAGGGGGAACTCATAAAATCAGATGAAGATGATCGAGATCAGACGAGGCTGATCGAGATCAGATGAGTAGGATGAGTTCCGAGTTAACCGATGAAATTTGAACAAGAAGAAGCATCTTGATTTGTGATGAAGAAAAGTGATAAAATGTTGTGAAGAAATCGAAAATCGGTAGAAGAAATCTGAAATCGGTAAATAAATCGATTCGGATGAAACAAAGAAATCAATTCGGATGAACGGTGAAATCGGTTTGGATGAACAAAGTGAAATCGTGTCGGATGAACAATGATTTCAAAGAATCGATGAAACAATGATTTCAAAGATCGATGAACAAAGATTTCAAAGACACCGTAAATCTGCGGACCAGATTTCTACTGATCAGATTTCAAATGACGGATCGGTGACCCGAATCGAAGACATGAATAAAGATGTCGACGAAATGATATGATCCGTTAGACACACAAAAGCGGTGGCCAATTAGAAGACAACACACATATTGATGTGACATAAAGTCGCGGGAAAAGTCTGAAAAGGACAAAAGAAAAATTTGGAAGTTATTAGTATGGATTTGAATATTACTTTCCAACGGTAATATTTAAATTCACACTATAAATACATTGCACTATCTTCAAAAGAAGCTAATGGAGGATCTGCGCAAAGTGAAATTAAAGCCAAATATTCAAGCAACTTCATTCATAGAACACGAGCAAGAAATACACACATATATTCAAAAGTGTTCTACCCTAGATCTAAGCACAAATGTTATATCCTAATCTTAGAGATTTTTTATCATCCTTAGCATTGAGGCTAAACAAAATGTAAGGAAAATCTCAACCTAGTTGAAACCAAACAAACCTTACCCAAATCGATCGGTTAAGTTTGTAGGTGAGTGTGAACTCGGTAAACATCTAGCAATCCCGAAAAAGGAGGGTAGGCGATCCCGTGAGGGTGATAAGTCCCGTTTGAGTGAGAACTCGTAAACATCTAAGAAATCCCGAAAGGGAGGGTAGCGATCCCTTAGGGGTGATAAGTCTCGTTTGAGTGAGAACTTCGGTAAACATCTGTTGGTTTAGTTGGTGCCCCCGTAAGGAGGGAAGAGTGGATGTAGGATGAGTTGTCCAACCACTATAAAAAAATACGTGTGTTCTTATTTGCTTTCATATTAACTCGTCATACATACTTTAGCAAATCTGCATAACACATTCGGAAAAAAAAAATTTAAGTCACCTCCCATTGAGATTTTACGAGTTTTAAATCGGGTTTTTAACCACCAACAAGTGGTATCAAAGCGGGGGTTCAAAAGTTCACTAGATTTTAATGTGAACACTGAACCGGGTCTTTTTTTTATTAAAACCCATTTAGTTTAAAATGCATAAATTTTATAAAATTCATGGAGGTTGACAATCATCTTCTCATTTTTAAAATGAAAACAATGTTCTTCATTATTTCACTTGTTTAACTAACACTGTTTTTCTCGTATATTTTTATTGTTAGTTAGTTTTGGCATCATTATCAAAAAGGAAATTGTTGGGATATTTTAGTTTTGATTAATTATGCCAAAACATTATCAACTTGTGTTATTTAAGATAATCTACAGATAACAAGTTGAGGGGGAACGAGAGAACAAGTTAAGGGGGAACTCATAAAATCAGACGAAGATGATCGAGATCAGACGAGGCTGCAGACGAGGCTGATCGAGATCAGATGAGTAGGATGAGTTCCGAAAGTTAAGCGATGAAATTTGAACAAGAAGAAGATGCCGATTTGTGATGAAGAAAAGTCGATAAAATCTTTGTGAAGAAATCGAAATCGGTGAGAAGAAATCAAATCAAAGGAAATAAATCAGTCCGATGAACAAAGAAATGAGTTCGGATGAACAAAATGAAATCATGAACATGAAATGAAAGACCGATGAACAATTTCAAAGACACCGTAAATCTGCGGACCCGCATTTCTCTGATTAGATTTCAAATGGACCAGGATCAAAGCGACGAAATCGGAAGAGATGAACGATGAATCGACGAAATGATCGATCCGTTAGACACACAAAAGCAAATGCCAATAAGAAGACAACACACATATTAATGTGACATAAAACCGCAGGAAAAAGTGCAAAAAGGACAAAGAAAAAAAATCTGGAAGTTATTAGTATGGATTTGAATATTACTTTCCAACGGTAATATTTAAATCCACACTATAAATACATTGCACTATCTTCAAAAGAAGCTAATGGAGGATCTGCAAAGTGAAATTAAAGTCAAATATTCAAGCAACTCCATTCATAGAACACGAGCAAATAAATACACACATATATTCAAAAGTGTTCTACCCTAGATCTAAGCACAAATGCTATATCCTAAGCTTAGATAGATTTTCCCATCCTTAGCATTGAGGCTAAACAAATGTAAGGGAAAATCTCAACCTAGTTGGAAACCAAACAAACCTTACCCAAATCAGTCGGTTAAGTTTGTAGGTGAGTGTGAACTCGGTAAACATCTAAAGACTCCTTAGAAAGGGAGGGTAGGCGATCCCGTGAGGGTGATAAGTCCCGTTTGAGTGAGAACTCGGAAACATCTAAGCAATCCCGAAAGGAGGGTAGGCGATCCTTAGAGGGTGATAAGTCCCGTTTGAGTGAGAACTTCCCAGAAACATCTGTTGGTTTAGTTGGTGCCCCATGAATGGAAGAGTGGATGTAGGACGAGTTGTCCGAACCACTATAAAAATACGTGTGTTCTTATTTGCTTTCATATTAACTGTCATACATACTTTAGCAAATCTGCATAACACATTCGAAAAAAAAAAATTTAAGTCACCTCTCATTGAGATTTTACGAGTTTTAAATCGGGTTTTTCGGGACCAATATCTTCTCGTTTTCTTCAATTTTCTCATCCTTGCAAATTCACAGGTCCTTCTGTTATTTTTTCTCTCGATTTTCTAACATAGTTTTTCAGATCCTTCTGCACTCTTCTCACGTTATTCTTTTAAATCTGTATTTTGGACCGATTATTTTTTTCGCGCTTTTATTGATTTTTGTTCATGTGGTAAACACATTTTTCTTCATAGGATAACACTTTTTTGTTCATGTAGTAACACATGTTTTTAAGTAATATGTAACACTGTATACATGCCTTTGTAAATACTATGTGAATACTCACGTGTTACCATATGAACAACAATGTGTTACCTTGTGACTCATGTGTTACCTTATAAATATTTATGTATTACATTATGTTTTAATACATGTTGCATAAGATATAAAGTTTTTTCCTGTAAAAAAAGAAGATATAAAGTTTTTTCAGTATAGCAATATAATACTCCATTCAGTTTTTACTTATCCATTCAGTAACACATGAATAATGATAATTTATTTTTTTAAAAATGATAATGTAATTTTTATTTCACGTATAATACATTTTGTTTATATAAGTATCACACTTTTTTCACGTAGTAACACATAGATATAGAAACACACAAAACTTAACAAAAATAAACAACATTTAAAAATTATGTTCTCAATAAAAATTGAATTTGCGATCAAATACATTAACAATAGTCCTGAACACACAAAGTTGATAAGTATATCGTTCTATAAATGTATATCACATCGTAACGACCCGCGCCATGATCCGCGAATTTCGACAAATTTACCTAAAATATATTATCACATATAATTTTTATACAATATTTTACAAGAGAGTCACCCATATTTATAACTCTAGAAATACTATAATTCTCCAACAAAAAAGTTAAATTGAATAACTCATTCAATAATACACTACGAAGGCATCGTTTTGATACCGTACATATATATAGGTACATTCAATGATTTCAAAATCGGTTCGGACTAGTAGGTTGAACCGGGAACCGAACCCAGAATCGGTCCGAACACCCCCTAAGAACCGGTTTATAAGTTAAACCGGTCAAAATCGGTCAGAACCGGTAAAAACCGGTTCAACCGGTTTTTTTTTTTTTACTTTTTTAAAAAATCTTAAACTATTAATTATTTAGGTAAAAAAAATTATTATTTTTAATACCAATCAATTTTTCACTAATTTAAGGATCTAAACCCCCACCCTTTTTATATTACTTCATCTCACATATTTTTAGTACTTATTCAATGTGGGATAGGAGGTTTAGGTAGAATTTAGATCTACATCCACTCCCTTTTATATTACTCTATCTCACATCTTTCTTAATACTTATTCAATGTGGGATGAGAGATCCATAAAGTCCACCTACTCTCCATTTTATATTACTCCATCTCACATCTTTTTTAATACTTATTCGATGTGGGATAGGAGATCCATAAAATCTACCTCCTATCCCTTTTATATAACTTCATTTTACATTTGTTCTAATACTTATTCGATGTGGGATAAATCTGTTCCCCTTTTTATATTATTTTTTCTCACATTTCATCTAATACTTATTTAATGTGGGACAAAATCTCATTCTCAAGAAAACTAACACGTTTATATTATTTTTATGGTTCAAGTTTGATTAATTAAATTTAAATATTAATATTATAAGTCCATTGATGAATTAGTCATTTTTAAAAAAAATAGTAAAATATAAAAAATATTTTTTAAAAATAGACATAAATCATTTAAACAGTTGAACCGTCGGTTGAACCGGTCCAATCGATTGAACCGCTGATCGGTGATCTGTCCGGTTCGGTTATTAAAACACTCGGTACATTAATAATAAAGTGACAATTCATAAGTTGGTGGGACATTGCTATCGGTCATTTTGGCATGTAATGGTAAAAGACCAATTCAATTTTAACACACATCTTTGGTCCGTACATAATCGTTTGAGACGTCGTTGTTTTCTTTAAAATCAGATTACACTTGGTTCATATATATACATGAAATCAGACACAGAATCAATTTAAGTGGTTTTGCTTTTTATCAACAAAGATTATTCAAAAAAACTAAGGCAGGCTGGAGGGAGGAATTTAGAACGACTTTAAATATAAATCCAAATTTTAGGTTTCGATAACTTATAAAATGAGTGGGTCTCATTTGCATCCATGTGCACCGTGCATTCATAGTGTATTTTAGAATCATGCAATTTATTATACTGAAATATACAATCTATTTACACTGAACAATGCAATTATTTTTCCATATTAATAGTTGCATGATTCAGTATAAACAAATTGCATATTTCAATATAACAAATTGCATAGTTTTAAAATGCATTATGAGTGCACGATGCATCTAGATGCATACAAAACTTAACCTTATAAAATAAAATAATTTCAAAATTCACAATTTAACTGATGTGACAATAAATGAATTTGCAACTTTTTTTTAGATATATGTTTTTGATTTTCAGGGGGCTTTTATATGTTTATTTGATGTAATGTAATGAGGGCAGGATGTGGATGCTTATTTGTGGTTGTCTTATTACGATGAACTCGGGTCGATCGATTTTTCAGACATATTGTTGATTACCATGAATTTGGGTAGCCAATGGCCGCCTAGTGCCTAAGCGCCGAGTAGTTGATCACCTGGCCCGAGTTGTGCATCCATTTTGAAAAGTGATGGTATGACCCATTGTGCAAGGAAAAATTAACTGGGGTAATTTGCTATTAAATCTGCAATAACTTTTTATAAAACAGGTAATTGAATTGAGACCATGTTTATTAGTGTTGGAACTATTTAACAAGGCTAGGTCTTGTATGCACTCGGGTGCACCGTTCATTCATAGTGCATTTTAAAAGCGTGCAACTTTTTATGCTGAAAAATGTGACTTATTTACACAAAAAAGTGCAACTGTTAATATGAGAACATAGTTGCATGCTTCTGTTTGGAATAGTTGCACGTTTCTGTTATGTATAGTTGCGCGCTTCTAAAATGCACTATGAGTGCACGGTGCACCCGGATGTACATGAGACCCACTCATTTAACAATGTTCCTTATCCTGTGTGGCCAAAAGTGCACTATTACACTTTTCTCATCTCTCCCACAAATAGAGTTGTCAGAACGAGTTGGTGGATTGAGCTGACCCACAATTTACTCCAACTCACATTTTTGTAAATTTTGGCGGGCCAACTCATTGTGGACTTGGGTCAAGAATTACTTAACCCGACCCATAGAGGGTAGTGGGCTTGCCCGCGGGTTTTTTATAATAAAATATTATTTTTTATATATATTATTTATATTAAATTTTAGAGTAGGTTTTCGTTGAAATTTGTTAATATCATTAATTTTTTGTCACGACGCTTATAAACTAATATCATAATACTTGTAAACTGAGAACATAACATTAAATACTATAGGTATTAGTTTTTAAGAGTAGTGGTATCATTTTATAAGTGTAATGATATTAATTTCACATGAGAGTTTGTATAAATTTTAAGCAGCAAATGAACAATGACTTGATGAATAATAAAAACAAACTAAGTTTACAATAAATTAAAAGATTAAGCAAGAATATCCACAAAATAGTCGTAATAAATAAATGTTTTTTATATGCTGCGTGCGTAAGTGAGAAATAATTTTTTTATATATATTTCTGTATTTTAATTAAATTAAATAATATTATTAAAAAAAACTAAATTAAAATTATTTTTTTAAAAGCCCGCGGGCCAACTCAACCCAACCAACCCACGGCCCATACAGGCTATAGCCCAAAACCCTGCCTCAATATAAAATAAATAATCTTAAATCAACCCACCGTATATATATAAATGGGTCCGCGCTGGCCGCCCAACGCCCATTATGACAAATCTACCCACAAATATGAATTTTTTCCCTCTTATATTTTTTTCCTTACCTGTTTAAATTTATCGTCTCTCTCGTTTGTCCTCTTATCTCTCGATCTCACACGCACTTGTTCATTCCTTAATAATTATATCAAAATTATATTAAATAAAAAAGATGAAAATTGTAATATTTTTTTTTGACAAAATATAAATTTGTTTTTTTTCATTAATCTAAAGTAAATTAACAAAAATAAAACTAGTAAATTTAAATTAAAGGAATTTCAAATTTCTCTATCCAAATACAACTTGTATGGCAGTGTGATCAATTAGTGCCTCTTTTTGTAATCGATTGCCACTAAATAATTTTAAGCTGTGCTGAAAAAAATTGTTTGCATAATTTACGTTATATATACTAATATATAATATGTATATATATATTCAACATAACATCTAGGAAATACATATACTCAATAAAAATATAGAGCGTAAGCCCATGGGGTTGGCTGGTTGTCACTTTCTATGAGGTGATAGTTTATTCTTCCTTAAAATAATTAAGAGGATTTTATTTAATTATTTTTCATTAATGCTTATTCCACTTGTAAATATATGATTAATGTGCCTGTGGATGTTAATTGAAGCAAGGACTTTCTTTAATGAAGAAATATATATCCCTCAAGACCCGTCAGAGTGGGCGAAGCAATTATTAGTATCGTAGCTAATACTATTATTTTAAAAAATTTAATCAGGTCTTGTCTGTATTGCAAGTGACGAGAATGCAATAATTATGTATAATTGTAATGGTTTCTTATAAATACCTTCAGAAAATTCTCTCTCTAACCAGAGAAACACACCGCCTCCTTTAGCAAGTTTTCCGCCGTCGGAAATTCGAAATGAAAACAGAGAATCTCACTGATTGGCTATAAACGGCGTGAACCGTGTCTAGTCTTCGGAAAAATTCTCTAAAAAACTCTGCTCCCTCTCTCCTTCTCCGCTCAATCTCTCGAATCCTAGATTGATTATCTAGGGTCTGGAGATTTGAGATCCTTCCGGTGCTACTTATCGTGCATCCGTTTTCTTCCTCTTTCTCAGCCGCGCCGGTGCAAAGGCGTCGATTCCGTTTCCCAACAGATCTGCACCTCTGCGACACGTCGGTTTATTTCCCCGAGGAGGCCGCGCCACCCAGTGTGCATCGTTCCCTTTCCCACATAAAACCGTGCCGCCCAAGCGTGAGTTTTCCGGTAGTCCCATTACACACGCATTCATTCCCACCTATCCCAGATATTACCCACCGATTTTCAAATCTTAGGGGTTGGGTTCCTTGAGGTTGTGCGCCGCTTCGTGCGTTTTTTCCTGTCTGAGGATTTTTATTGCTTCCAACCTGTACTTCTCCCCCCAACCTTTCCGATTTTCGATTAGAACATTCCTGAGCAGGTTTATTCCATCTGGGCATTTTTTCGGAGGTTTGTCCGTCGTCGGAAAGGCCTCAGTCCAAAAAAGTTCCGCTCAAATAGGAGAAGAGTGGAAGGAAACGTCTCAACAAACAGGAAGCCAAATCCGTGGATGCTCCCAAGAAGTCGAAGAAAAGTGACCAGTTTCAGATTGCAGTAGCACACTCTTCCTCGAAAATGATGGCGGTGGTTGACGAGGCTCAACCCCGCCGCGAACCATGAATCTCACCGTGTGGAATGCTCGTGGCCTCGGGGGACAACGAGCATTCAAAAACCTCCAGCGCTTAATAGCAGACCAATCCCCCGATCTTATTTTTATTTTTGAATCTAAGCTTTCTAATTTTGTTGCATCTAAATGGCGTTTGCTTTTCAATTTTCATGGTTGCTTTTGTGTGAATGCTACCGGCCGTAGTGGGGGCCTCATTTTGTTTTGGAATGAAAGTGTTAATGTTTCGGTCTTGTCTTACTCCAATGGGCATATTGATTGTTTTATTTCGCTTAAAGAGTTCAATTGGTATTTCACTGGTTTCTATGGTAACCCTAATCATAATTTAAGGCACCTTTCTTGGGATCTCCTTGATAAAATTGCTAAGACACACACTGACTCGAACGTTGGTTGGCTTGTAGGTGGGGATTTCAATGAAATTCTCTATGAAGTCGAAAAGAAAGGTGGCCCCCCAAGAGCTTCTAAACAGGTGAGTGCCTTTCGGATGGGCCTGGACAACTGTAATCTTTGTGACCTCAATGCTTTAGGGCATAAATTCACGTGGAATAATATGAGAAAAGGATGCCACCGGGTTTTAGAACGTCTTGATCGTTTTGTGGCGGATGAAACGTGGACAAACAACTTCCCGGGAGCTGAAATTCGTAACCTCGATTTCTATGGGTCCGACCATCACCCTATCATTCTCAAATTGGGAGGCAGTGTACGCTTGCCCATTCACAAAAAAACATCCAGCTTCACCTTTGAACATAAATGGCTTTTCGAAGAGGATTATAAAGAGGTTGTGGCGAATGTTTGGAATGGAACAGGAAAGGATAATGACTTGCAAAGGCGCCTGGAAAAGACAGCAAATTACCTTAAGAAATGGTCCCATGTCAAGCTGGGAAATCTTGATCGTAGAATAAAGGAAATCCGAAGATGTCTTAATGATAATCTCAACATCGAAGACAACACTTTCAACCCTGAAAGAGTGCGCACTCTGGAAAACACACTTGAGAAGCTGTTATATCAAGAGGAGACCCACTGAAAACAAAGATAACGCGTCAACTGGCTAAACGCAGGCGATAGGAACACCACCTATTTCCATAAGACGGAGTCGGGACGTAGAAAACAGAATCACATATACTCCATTACTAACGACGAGGGCCGATCGATGACAGATCAGAAGGATATTTCAGAGACTATCATTAAATACTACACTAAACTCTTTCAGACACAATGCCCATCGGGGGGAGGATATTGATATTATTACGAACTACATCAAGCCAGTGGTAACAAAGGAAATGAATTCCAACCTATCAAAGCCTTTCACTGGGGAAGACATCCACAAAGCCCTCTTTGACCTTAACCCTTCTAAAGCCCCGGACCCTGATGGCTACACAGCTCTCTTTTTCCAAGACTCTTGGGACATGATCGGTAACGACATTTCCATATCGGCCCTCAAGATTCTCAATGGGGAAGGTAGCTTTAGGGATCGGAACCCCACCACCATCACCCTCATTCCCAAAATAAAGGAACCGTTTACTATGAAAGACTTTCGCCCTATCAGCCTATGCAACGTTACTTACAAAATCGTGGCTAGGGCTATCACAAACCGGTTCAGAGCTGTCCTCGGCCAGATCATTGACCCAAACCAAAGTGCCTTTATCCCGGGTCGGCTGATTATAGACAATATTCTACTAGGTTTTGAATGCATGCACTGGCTTCGACATAATAAGAGTAAACAAGGGTATGCGACTTTGAAACTGGACATGAGTAAGGCATACGATAGAGTGGAATGGGAGTATCTCAGGAGGGTTATGATGAGAATGGGCTTTGTTCCAAGCTGGATTAATCTCATCATAAATTGTGTAACGTCGACCACTTACTCCTTCAAAATCAATGACGAGATCACTGGTAATGTGACTCCCTTGAGGGGTCTTAGACAAGGGGACCCCCTCTCTCCTTTCCTCTTTGTGTCTCTCAAGGTCTCTCATCTGCCATCAATGCATATACCCTTGAGGGTAGAATATCTGGAGTCAGGGTGGCTAGGGGTTACCCCATGATAACGCACCTCTTCTTCGTGGATGACAGTCTTGTCTTCTTCAAAGCTACAAAGGATAACGTGCAAGCCGTCAAAGAATGCCTGAGCAACTATGAGAGGGCCTCGGGCCAGCTGATCAACTTTGATAAATCGACGGTTACTTTCAGCAAGGAAACGTCACCGGATAACAAGAGATTCACTAAAGACTGCCTCCATATTTTGATCTTCCAAGGGCACGACCTTTACCTCAGACTTCCGACCTTTTCTGCCCAGAACAAGAGACTGCAGTTTGGATACCTCAGAGATCAGGCAATCAAAAAACTGGATGGTTGGAAAAATATTTTTTTCTCGGAAGGCGGGAGGGAAGTACTTATCAAGGCGGTTATTCAAGCTATCCCAACCTATGATATGTCCTGCTTCAGGATCCCCACTTCCATTTGTGGGGAAATCGAAGCTTCATGTGCCAGATTCTGGTGGGGTGCCAACTCTAACGACAAAAAGATCCATTGGAAAGACTGGAAAACACTTACTAAGCCTAAAAAGGAAGGAGACATGGGCTTCAGAGACTTAGTCACTTTCAATAAAGCCCTTCTAGCTAAGCAGATTTGGAGACTCATACAATACCCGGACTCCCTTGTTGCTAGAGTTTTTAAAGCTAGATATTACAAACACACTAATATCATGGAGGCCACCATTGGTTCCAATCCCTCCTATTGTTGGGGTTATACTGGAAAATATGTTTTTACTTTGTATAACCAAACTGAATTTCTGTCTTATTTACTGAAATAAATTATTTATCACTGAT
Source organism: Stenogyne calaminthoides (assembly GCA_037126765.1). Classification (NCBI taxonomy): domain Eukaryota; kingdom Viridiplantae; phylum Streptophyta; class Magnoliopsida; order Lamiales; family Lamiaceae; genus Stenogyne; species Stenogyne calaminthoides. Next base: position 28,118,448 of record JBBCBC010000014.1, on the reverse strand, counting down.
GCTTTAAATATCATTGAATGTTACATATATTTACTGCATAATTGTTCAATAAACAGTACGTGTTATATTGTAGTTAATTTAGTGATACCAGATCACAGAAGATTAAATTAACAGTCCCTTGTAACTAAAAGTACGCTGTTCATGACCTAGATGGAAATGAACAATCCATCGTGAAAGGTTGAAGTGTAAGTCTCAGATTGGCTTGTCTTGACCAAGAGATTACACTAGTGCATGACTGATGCACTGAATATGACCTACAGAAGGATAAATTCTTCAGCACTGAACCAGGAAGAATTAGACCTCAGTGGTTCGTTATTTCTTAATCTTCGTCCCTTAAATAGGATCGTGTGTGGTTAGTAATTATTGCTTTGACTTATGACGGGTAGAGAATCAATGAGATTCAATACTTTATATCTTGGGCAATATTACTGATCACATGCGGTTGCTAAGATTTAATACGAAGAATCGTGTGCGAGTACGCTCGTTTGATTTGCCCCCTTGGGAGGTTCATAAGATTTATCATACCAAATCTTGCAAGTAGAATTTGTTTCTGGTATGGATAATAATGTTGAACCATTCCTTGACCAAGGACAAAAGATATTAATTAATGGAAAGCTATTTCAGTGGCTTGAATTAATTAATGGGCTAGATAATCTTAAACACGGGAAATAATAACTGGGAGTCATATTAACAGTAATATGGGTTAAGATGGATAGTGCAATATTAATTATGTAGTGAGATTAATTAATATTTATGGGCTTGAATAATATTGTGGTTCAACATTAGATATTCAAAGTCCATTAGAAGGTTCAATCTTAATTCTCCTAAAGGCCCCTCAAGTAGCCCAAGATAATGTCCAATAACTGAAAAATGTGTTTAAAATAAAATAAATTATTGTTGCTTAATTTTTCCTATTTTTTCGAAAATCATTGAAGGAAGAAAGAGAAAAGATTTTCTTGATTTTCTTGGAAAGATTTTATGGAATATGTATTTTTGGAATACAAGATTATCCCATAAATTCAAGAAAAGTCAAAGATCTTATTTCTTCCCTATTCAATGTGATATTTTCAAAAATTTCTTGATATAGGGAGTTGGGATTTTTGTGGAATATTTTAAATATGGAGAAAATAATATATTGGATATATTCAAGATTTCTTGGAGATCAATGAAAAGATTTTCCCATCTTATTCATGCACAAAAAATTCGACCACCCCATATCTATAAATAGGGGATGAATGTTTCATTCCCAAGTGCAATTTCATGTGTTGGAAAAATTAGAAATCCACAAAGGTGGTGCAACATAATTTTATTTTTCCTTTTTGTTAAATTGTTCACGAGTTCCTACCACCGGATTATTGAACAAGGATAAAGGGAATACTTGAGAAGGTCTTTTGGTGTGTTCGTGTGAACGGGATCCATCTTCTCAACGGTTGTCACTCCAAGAGGTTAATTCACGTAAACCCGTAGTAATTCCGCATGCGTAGGTTTTATGTGAACTGTTTATATGCATGATTGGTTGTTGAATTATTATTTGAATTAATATAGGATTAATTCATGCTAGTAATAATTGTTATAATTAAATTTATATTTAAATATTCATCCCGAATAGATCCGGGCAATTAATTCCCCAACACCTATATCTGGTGTTCTATCCTCTGGAGTATGCAGACCATCTCGAAGGGCTTATTCTGGAAAGTAAGTAACGACACATACATTCATGCTAGAAAGGACCTCAGGATCCCCGACTTGAAAGCTGGCAAAATCAACTCCTTTACCACTTTTGATAGTAATGTCAGAGTCGATGAACTTATCACCCCGGCTAAAGAATGGAACATCCCCAAAATCAACAGCATCTTCCTCAATTATGAAGCGGGAGCGATTAGACGGATACCCATTGACCAAAATGGCAGTAGTGACTCCCGTTTTTGGATTTTTGAAAAGAAAGGCAAGTACACGATCAAGTATGCTTACTGGAACAATCAACCGTACTACAGCAAGCTGGATTGGGAAAGGACAAATTCTACGAGCTCTCCTCCAAATCATTAGGAGACAATCTGGGATCTCAACCTCCCCCCCAAAAGTGAAGATTTTTCTCTGAAAAACGACCTATGATGCAATTGCCACTGAAGCAAACCTCGCCACTCATCACGTCCCTTGCCAATCCAGGTGCGTTCTATGTGGCTTTCACTGGGCTGACACTAATCATGCTATCTTCTTTTGTCAGGTGGTTAAAGAAGCTTGGAAAAACACCAGGTGGTGGAACATCATCAAAAAAGTAAGGCATTGGTCATCCGAGAGCTTGTTTCTTTACTTTGTCAAATTTCTGAAGAAACCAGAGCTGGAGAAACTGGGCATGAAAATCTGGGGGGGTATGGAAGGAACGATGTGATCTCACTCACAAAAAAGACGGCCTCAATCTTAACCATGAACGGAAGGTCCTGGCAGATTGGACAGAATCTTTCCTCGACCAATTCCAAACCGCTAGGAGAAATCTGGTGCACAATGGCCCTGCCCTCACTAAGAAATACATTCTCCATCCGTCTGACAGAGAAGACAACACCTTCGTGCTCAAGGTTGACGCAACATACAAGGTTGAAGACATGAATTTCGCCGTTGGTTTTGCAATCTTCAATCTGAGCGACAGACTCTAGGCTGCGGGATTTCATAAAATTAAACCACCAGGTTCAGTTCTGGGCACCGAACTAAAAGCTATCGTTGACGGTATCACCTTCTGGTTGGAAAACACATCGGGCACACTTTATATCCTCTCAGACTCCATCGACGCTATCCATGTTATTTGCACTGACAATACATATAAGGGATACGAAGAGAGTTTCATCAACAGAGCACATTTTTTAATCACAAACGCCTCAGTGAAAGGTGTTTGGTATTGTCCCCGAGCCAACAATACTATAGCCCATCAACTGGCCAAACTGGCAAACAAATCTCCCCTCCCTCAAGCCTGGGTGGGCGACGACATTCCTAGACACATCTTGTCTTTAGCTCTTGATCATAACTCTATGTAACTCCTCCTGTAAGAGCTAGTCCAAAAAAAAAAGTAATGGTTTCTTATAACATGTTATCAAAGATATCAATGTTGATATGTAGGGTCTGATTAGTAATTAGTACGTTTGTTTTGGGACGAGGCGGAGGGAGTGAGAGAATTCAAATTGAGAAATCCTAAAACAGTAAAAATGTGAATTTAAATTTTGTATATATTTGATTGATAAAATGTAGTATGCCCGATTGAGAAAGACTAATAGCCCAAAAAGGCACAATTTTTTGACTTAATTGCAATTTTAACAAATTTTTTTAATAACTCTTTTATATATTAATAGGGAGTTCTTTTTTTTTTCTTCCTAATGTGTTATCTGGTGGTTAATTTGAACAATGTATCGGGTTATAAATTTGAATTAAATGTCACATTTTATTGTATTGATGTTTTATTTTTTTATTGATTTGTAGTTAGTATGTGACATCCATGTGGTATTTTAATATGCACGTAATTTGATAAATTTTTTTTGCAATAACTAAGATTTGAACCTTGCATTGCACCTCTTAGATAATTTTTATGTTACTTATCAACTAAGTAAATTTATAAATTTTTAAATATATTGAATATTTTTTTATTGAAATTTAGCTTCTTTGTATTAATCTTTATTTTATATTATAATTGCTCTTATGTATATCTTAATTTATTTTATGTAACAAAATTATCTTATATTAGAGTTGATATGCTGTGAAACTTATTCACCATGAAACAAGTTCATTTTTTACAGGCTTGACCCTTTAGTTATCACAACTAATACTTTTTTTTAATATAAGTCACACATTTTAGTTACTAATATCCCCTACTGTAATATAAGTCACACCCTCAAGTGTTATGAGTACAGTAAAAACCCCTATAGGAATACTCTATATAAGAATAAACTCTCTATAATAATAAAAAATTACGGCCCCAACTCGGGACCAGTTGTATTTAGCAATAAATTTCACATTGTAACAAGACATGTTTTTTTCCAGTCTCGTCTTAAGGACTTATGCCTCCATATAAGAATAAATTACATTATATATACAAATTTATATATAATTATAATTAAGATGACCTAAAATATTTACCCCATGGTTAATTGTGACACATCTCAATATCAATGATTTGCTTGAAATAGAAAAATTGTACTAATTTTATGAAAAATATACATGTACTGAACAAACATTTGTACACTTGTCAGCAATAACTATTATTTAGTTTCTAGATACATGCATATTAGTTGATACATGTATTTTATATACTTTGAAAGTGTATGTATTTATTTTAGTCATATTAATTAGATATATTTGTTAATAAATTTATATGCATGTAGTATAGTACGTATTATATTGAATGTATTATTCTTTTTTATGTAAAACTCTATTTAAGAATAACCTCCTCTATAATAATATTTTTTTCCAATCCCAACAATATGACTGTATGGAGTTTTTACTTTAATACCCTTGTAAGTAAAATGTCACACTCTTAATTTAGTTATCACAATTAATACTCTTTAATAATATAAGTCACACTCTTTAATAAGTTTCATAGATTCTTGTGTGAAACTTTTCATCCTACACTTTGCCTTTATATTTTAATTCATTCACTTGATTTTTTTATTATTACATATTAATTAATATCTTAAAAATTCTTTTTAAACGTTGTTTCAATTTTTTTCTTTTAAATTTTTTCTTAATAAATTTATTTTATTTTGATTTGCAGGTTTCAACTTCATATTATAAGAGATAAATAAATTTTGACACAATATTTTTATTCCAAAATTTAAGTAAGTTTATTAATATACATTTTAAATAATTATAATTTATTATGATGATCAATTTCAAAGTGTTGAACAAGTATGATGGTCAATCCAAGTCAAGTGTGATGTGGTGATCATGGAATCGGTCTAAGTTCGTCAGGAACCGGATTATTTGGCTCGAACCGGCCTCAACTCAGAGTTTGCAGCTGAAGCCGATCCAAGGCGGTTATAACCGATTTCCTTGCTCAGCACAGCGGGTTTCAGAGCGAGTCTTGCATGCGGAATTCACCAGAATTAGTTGAGGGGTTATATTTGTTAGCACTAGAAGGTTTGATTGTAACAGTTATCATCTTCGATTGAGAGTTTTACAGAGAGTACACAATTTCTAGGGTTCTTGAGAGAGGTTGAAGAAATTCGATTCAATTAGAACGAATTGGAGAGTGTAATATGTAATTACTTGTTCATATTGTGAAAGTGAGGTGCCCTGATCCCGTGGACGTAGGCATTGTAAGCTGAACCACGTAAATCTTTGTCTTCTTCGTTTCGCGTTCGTTTCTTGTTTGAGTTTACAGTTCGGGTATTAGTTTCAGTATTGTATAGTATCAGTTCTCGGTCTATACAGTATTAGTTGTTGCACTTTACAAGTGGCGCCGTCTGTGGGAATCGAGTTGAATGATTATGGCAGCAATGAAGCTAGATATTGAGAAGTTTAAGGTCAAGAACGATTTTGGGCTTTGGAAGATCAAGATGAAGCCTCTTCTCACTCACCATGGGTTGTTGAATGCACTCAAACCCGCAGATCATTTTGGCCGGCTTCATCATCTACAAACGCAACTGAGAATCAAGCCAAGAAGACTGAAATCCTTGAAAAGGCTCACAGTACCATCATCATGTGCCTCGGTGACAAACCACTGAGGGAGGTTGCAAAAGAGAAATCTGCTCTTGACTTGTGGAAGAGATTGGAGGATTTGTATCAAGCAAAATCTGCATCTAACATGTTGTATATGAAGCAGAGGCTCTTAGCATTCAAAATGACAGATGAAAAAGGTTTAAATGAGCAGTTGGATGAATTCTTGAGGGCTATGTGTTGGAAAATTGGGTGTCCGGATCTATTCGAGGTGCAATTTAAATACAAATTTAAATTAATTTAATTATTAATAGCATGAATTATCATGCGTACAAAAAACCATGTAAATCCTACACATGCGGATTTCTAGGAGTTACGTAAGGCGTACCTTTTGGCAGATTCAATGGAGGAAAATCGATGCACAAACCCAACGACCTTCTTCAGTATTCCCACATCCTTATTTGATATCCTAGTGGAGGAATCTCCTTCAAATAATTAACAAAAGGAAAAGAGAAAAATTGTTGCACAACCTTTGTGGATTTCTAAATTTTCCAACACATGGAATTATTTTGGGGATGAAAAATTCATCCCCTATATATAGAGGCTATGGGGGGCGAAAATTTTGTCCAATATTAGGGTTAGGAAATTTCTTTGTATCTTCCCAAGATACAATCTTGAATATATCTCATATATTCTATTTCCATAATATTCACAAAATATCTTTTCTTCCCCAATCTATATTATTTTTGAAAATCTCACTAAATAAAGGAAGAATTAAGATCTTTGACTTTTTTGAGTTTATGAGATAAACTTGTACTCCAAGAATACTTATTCCATAAAATCTTTCCAAGAAAATCAAGAAAATATTTTCTCTCTCCTCCTTATTATTTTTTAAAATTAGGAAATAATTAGGCAACAATATTTCTTTTATTTTAAACACTTTTTTCAGTTATTGGACTATATCTTTGGGCTACTAAAGGGACATTTAGGAGAATTAAGATTGGACCTTCCAATGGACCTTGAATTATCAATATTGAGCCACAATATTATTCAAGTCCATTAATATTAATTAATCCCACTACATAATTAATATTGCACTATCCATCTTAACTCATATTACTGTAATATGGCTCCCGGTTATTATTTCCCGTGTTTAAGATTATTCAGTCCATTAATTAATTTAAGCCACTAAAAAACTTCATATTCATTAATATATTTTTCCTTGGATTAAGAATGACTCAACATTATTATCCATATTGGAAACTAATTCCACTTGCAAGATTTAATATGATAAAACTTCTGAGTCTCCCAAGGAGACAAATCACGCAAGACGTACTTGCACACGATTCTCCGTATTAAATCTTAGCAATCATCATGTAATTAATAATATTGCCCAAGATATAAAGTATTGAATCACATTGATTCTCTACCCAACATAAGTCAAAATAATATTTATTAATTTAACACGATCCTATTTAAGGAACGAAGATTAAGAAATAACGAACCACTGAGGTCTAATTCTTCTATATTCAGTACTGAAGAATTTATCCTCCTGTAGGTCCTTTTCAGTGCATCATAATGCACTAGTGTAATCTCTTGGTCAAGACAAGTCAATCTGAGTCTTACACTTCAACCTTTCACGATGGATTGTTCATTTCCATCTAGGTTGTGAATTTGTACTTAGTTACAGGGAACTGTTAATTTGATCTTCTGTGATCTGGAATCACCAAATTAACTACAATGTAACACGTACTATTTATTGAACAGATATGCAGTAAATATATATAACATTCAATCCTATTTAATGCAACAGTGATAAATAATTTATTTTCAGTAAATAAATAAGAAATTCAGTTTGGTTATACAAAGTAAAAAACATACTTTCCAGTATAACCCCAACACTATGAATGATCTTTAAAGTTTAGAGGTCAAGATGGAGGATGATGACAAAGCACTGATCCTTCTGAATTCTTTGCCTAAGTCATTTGTGTTAGTGTTAGTGTTAGTGTCCTAGAGACAATCCTTTGTAAGGACATAATGCTAAGATAATATTCAGTATTGATTTAATATTACTATTGATTATTTAATATTAAATGTATGGTGTTACACTTGTTTGAATATTATGTTTGGTTGTTTGCATTTGTTATTACTTGTGTTCCCATGAATCACTGTTGCCATTGAGATTATGAGAACTCAGATGACTTAAGCATGATTCTCAAATAGCCCCGATCAAGGATCATCAAGAATGGGATATTGATGATGCAATTGAGATTGGTGTGCGATCTGCATCATACTCTTAGAGAGTGTAGTAAGATCTCACTTACTACGAGATACTAGGTATCTCATGATGGATGTACAGATACCTTAGAGGGTATTGGTATACCCATCCGAGAAACAGTTTGATGTAGTTCCACTATGTGTGTCTATGGGTATCTCAGTTAGTGGGAGCGATGTGATACTCCTTTGACTTGAGGTCAATACGCACGACATGTGTGGAGTGATGAACTTTGACCATGACCGGTGCTTGCACCCTTCCATAGGTAGATATGCCTTGGATTGGGTTCATCACGAAGTGCATGTGCGTGGTAGTTGAGCCAAGAATAGGATTCATTCCTCAAAGTGGATTTAGAGAGAATACTCATCTTCTCATCATAATTGGATCAAATTCATTGGTCAATGCACGTCAACTTGGACTTTGTGGCCAAGTGTGACATAAGTGATCAATTAGTGATTAGAGATAATATGATTAAGTTATTTGAATAGACTTCATCATGTTCAAGACTAATCGAGTATTCGTGAATGAAATAAAGATGTCGCAATAACCCACGTTATAGTTACAGGTAGTTGCACATTTCTCGCAACGTATCTCATATATTGAGAATGTCTGATTTATTGTCTAGGGTTCAATTAAGACTGTTAGTTTGACTAATCGCTCGATATATGAGGGTCTATGGGTCACACAACAAGTAATTCCCTTGTATGGATTATAGTTGGTTTATTAAGTATTAAATTGGATTTAATATTTAATTTATGAAGAATTAATTAATAATATATTAATTTGGAATTAATTATTATTACTGTTTAATTAAATTAGATTTAATTAAATAGGAATCCCAGAATAATATATAGAATATTATTGTAGGAAAATATATTTAGGGAAATCATATCTAAGAGATATGATTTGCAAGATTAGAAAATATCATCCTAATAAAGATTGCTTAATCTTTAAGCTAGGCTTTCCCTATATATAGGACATCCTAAGGATTCATTAAAAACTACAAGAAAACCTAATTTCTCCATAAAATCTAGAATAGGAATTTTCCTAGCAAATTCCGTCTCAGATTCAACGCTGGCAAATCTGTGTAAAACCGTACGAGGGGATTATGTGGATACCATAGTTGAGAAATCTGCTTTCGAATTACTATAAGATTCCTCGTTATGATTATTCGTACTCGTTTATGCAATTAACTATTTATTGTTGGTGAACTATTTATTTTTGTTTCGCATGTATTACGTGTTTACGTGCTTGTATATTCCAACAGTGGTATCAGGGCTTCAGACTCTTGTTTTAATTGCATATCATGTGGGTTTTTTAAATTAAAATTAATTTTTTTTAATTTGAAACCGGGTGCCGCTGTTTTGTTTGACAAAACTGCACCCCCTATTTGTCTTGTTTATTGGGTCATCTTCATCGTGCATTAAGGGTTTTCTGGGAAAACCCCCTTTTTCGTCGTTCCATGTTCCAGTCTGCGCCGCCCGATGTTTGTGAGCGAACACGACGTCGCTTGAGTCGGCGGCTTCACGCCGCGACTCTCGACGCTCGTGCGAGCCTGCTTTGCCGCATGCGATGGCTGATTCGATCCTCGGTGACGCGACTCATTTCGCCTCGATATGCAGCGTCGCTACCTAGTTTCATCTCGATTTTGGACCGCCGCTCTCGTTTCATCCGATTCATGAGGGGGGTTTGCTGATTCGATTCGAACTCGTAGCTGGACGTCGCCGATTCATCTTAATTAAGGCGGCGCTCTTCGTTTTTGTTACGATTTGAGGCGACGCGCCCCTGTCTCGACCCAATTCGTGGAGGCGCACCACCGGTTCGTGACGATTCATGGCCAATTCTCTATTTTAGTAGGGGTCGCGGCTCCGCTCGCGCCCCTGTGCTTCGATTGTGGCGGCGAGTCACCCGTACGCGCCTAGCGGCAACGGCGACTCGTGCGCACTCCTTACGCTGATACCCTCTGGTTTCTGCCTTGATTCGTATTGGGTCTTATTACGCATACTTTTGCCCTCGTTTGTTGTGCACTGTAATTTCGATTCTTCAAAAAAAAATCGATACAAGAAATTTGATATTGAATGTATTGGATTGGTGATGACGAATGATGATTTGGTGTTTTGGTTTTGAGTCGGTTGCCCCAAATTACAGATTAGATGCTGTCAGATTTGGGCGGTGATGTCGGATGACTGTTTTCAAATTTGATTTGGGACAAACCCTCCTGTGCCTGTGCAGTTTTAAAATTTGCACCTGAGCCCAAAACAACAAATAATTAAAATCTAATTTTGGAAATTATTATAAAGTGTTTAATTTTAAAATTGGATTATTGGTTGGACCAATAAATAAAAATTAATTGGATTAATTCTTTTAATAATTTGTTAATGATTATCAAATTTATTTTAAAATTGGATTTTAAAATTTCTTTTTGATAAGTGTTTAATAAATTATTAAATCTCTCTTGGTTAACTTATTTAAATTAATTCGTTAATGCATTTATAGTCCGCATTATAATTGTTTGGTTAGGAAGCGCCCAATATTTGTCGGACCGTATTAATTGTTTGGGTAGACGACGCCCATATAAATGTTAATCCGTATGAAATCATGTTTGGGTAGGCGGCGCCCAATAATTGCTCAAATGTGATGTAGATTAGCATGATGGACCTCGATTAAGCAATTAATACCCCCTTTAAAATGATCCTCATTAAAATATGATTTTTCATTAAATTGAAAAGATGTCTTCCATCAAAGTTAAAAGTAAACCGGAGATTTCGTTCCAATGAGTATTTAAAGCCCTCGTCTTTTACTCGGATCTATATCTAATGGGACTTTTATAGGGATATGTAATGTCGTCGTTTGATGATTGTAAACCAACTTAATTTTGTTTCGCTTGCCCTGGGGAACAAAAGTTAAGGGACATCAATCGAACTAGGTTCGATTAACTAGGAATTGTATTATGGCGATTGGTTTGGAGACCTTCCAGTTATGCTGTTATAATGATCAGCCCTCGCTGAGATTATGATAGTAATAATGTGGATCCTAGTCCATTACAATTTATATTTGATATAAATTCGTACTTTTCCGATGAGGTCGTTAAGTATGTGAAAATAATGGAGACAAAATAAATTTAAAAGACCATGTTTATTTTGATTGCTGAATATTGATCATAGGAATTATGTGTTTTAATTTCAGTTTTATTTTATTTCTCTAGGCTTGTGGAAATGAATAACTTATCACTGAGAAGCGTTTTGGAAACGAACAAATTGGCTGGGCCAAATTTTCTTTACTGGCACCGAAAAGTGCGTTTGGTGCTTAGGCAAGTGTTGGACACGTCAATCCCTGCTACCCCTGAGGCTGGTACTGAAGAGGCTGATGTGTTTGACGCTGAAGCTAAAAAGAAGCATCAAGAGGATGCTTCCCAGGCTTAGTGTGTTATGTTGCTCGGGATGACTCCCGAGTTGCAAAGGCAGCATGAGAAGATGTTTCCCTTCGAGATGCTCAAGCATATGAAGGATCTCTTTGATTCCGAATCTCGTTCCGAGATTTATGAAATGATGAGAGATCTGTTCAGATGCCGGTTGTCTGAAGGAGGGAAGGTCTCCCCTCATGTTTTGAAGATGATTGGGCTAATCGAGAAACTTGGTCATTTGGACATTGAGCTCAAGACCAATGTTGATGTTTATGCCATTCTTCAGTCGCTTCCTGATTCATATTCGAGTTTCGTAGTAAACTTTAATATGAATAAGACGAAATCGACCATTCCCGAGCTTCATAACATGCTCAAGACTTTTGAGTCTTTCACTGCTAAGGAAAAGCCTGTGCTCATGGTGAGTGCTTCTACTTCCTCTGCTCCGAAAGGAAAGAAGAATCAAAAGAGCAAGGCTAAGAAGGGCTCTAAGCCTAATTTCCTCAAGCCCAAGGGTGGAGTTCAAAAGAAGTAGTGGGTGGACAAGGATGTATGCCTCCACTGCAAGCAGAATGGACATTGGAAGAAGGACCGCAAGGTTCTAGCAGCTGAAAAGAAGACACAAGGTGTCTCAGCCACTGGAACATGTATGTTTGTTATTAAGATAAATATGTCCACAAATGATACTAGCTGCTGGGTATTGGATACCGGTTGTGGCTCACACATTTGTACTAATGTGCAGGGTCTCAAGGAAAGCAGGGCAGTTAGGACGGGTGAAGTCGCCTACACGTTGGGAATGGAGCAAGAGTTGCTGCTGAACGTGTTGGCGTTTAAGTTTTAGATTTACCCTCTGGTTTTAGACTTGAACTGAATAATTGTTATTTTGTTCCATCTATTACTCGCAACATTATTTATATTCCCATGTTAGACATTGAAGGGTTTTCCTTCCATTTTGCAAATAATAATTGTTATTTTTCGCTTAATGGTGTTATGTATGAAAATGCTCCTTTATCGAATGATTTATACTTGTTGCATTGTGGATATAATGTTCTTAATATACAAAATAAAAGACTCAAACTTAGTAATCATGAAAACCCGACTTACTTGTGGCATTGTAGCAAATGAGAATAGAATCGCAAGGTTAAGAAAGTTAGACTACTTAACCCCATTCGACTTTGAGCCTTATGGAAATTGTGAATCTTATCTCAAGGGCAAAATGACCAATAAACCCTTTTTCGGGAAAGGGGTTCGTGCCAAAGAAGTTCTAGAGTTGATCCATAGTGATGTCTGTGGACCATTGCCCACTGTAGCTAGGGGGCACTTCGGCTACTTCATCATTTTTACTGATGACTTCTCAATATACGGGTATGTGTATCTTATGAAACATAAATCCGAATCCTTTGAGAAATTTAAAGAGAATAAAACTAAAGTAGAGAAGCATCTTGGTAAGAGTATTAAGACTCTTCGATCAAATCGAGGAGGAGAATACCTTAGCCATGAGTTCACTGATTACTTGAAGTTGCATGAAATCCAATCAATATGGACTCCTCCCGGAACACCCCAAATGAATGGAGTTTCTGAAAGGAGAAACCGAACCCTGTTAGACATGGTAAGGTCCATGATGAGATTTTCCTCTCTTCCAACATTCTTATGGGGATACGCGCTCCAAACCTCAATCTACATTTTGAATATAATTACATCTAAATCAGTTAAGCATACGCCATACGAACTATGGCATGGCAAGAAGCTAAATTTCTCACACATAAAGACGTGGGGTTGCCCCGCGTTTGTGAAGAAAATGCTCACTGATAAGTTGGAATCAAAAGGTGAAAATGGTTACTTTGTGGGATATCCTAAGAAAACAAGAGGATATTATTTCTATCTCCCTAAGAAACAAACAGTGATTGTTTCTAGGCAAGCCAAGTTCCTCGAAGAAGACTATGTCTTCAAGGAACAAGGTCGTAAGATGATAGAATTTGAAGAAATTCAAGAACCACGGGTTAATCAAGAGACTGATGACTTTTCAGAGAAACTTGACAAGGAATCAGTGGGAGCATTCAGCAGTTCTCATGGTGGAAGTTTATCACTTAGTGATCCTTTTTCAGCCAGTGGGAGCGTAATTGGAGTTGCATTACCTTCACAACAAACTCCAAGTGGGCTGAATGAGAACAACATAGTTCAAACTCCCGCCCAAGAGGCATCTGCAAGTGTAGCTCTTGAGGACTCTCTGGACATTGATGGAATCAATGGCCCACAAAATTTTCACGATCAGAATGTATAGCCTACACAACCACAACTCCGTAAGTCTACTAGGATTCATAATCCGCCCACTAGATATTATGGTTTCCTCGTAGAGGAACATGATGGCGTGGAGATCTCGGATAAGGATGATCCCAGAACTTACACTGAAATAACATTAGATGTTGACTCAGAGAAGTGGCATGAAGCCATGAAATTTGAGATGGGCTCGATGTACACCAATCAAGTTTGGGACTTGGTTGAATTGGCAAAGGGGGTCAAACCCATAGGTTGCAAATGGGTCTACAAACGTAAGACTGATGCAAATGGTAAGGTACAAACCTACAAGGCTAGGTTAGTGGCGAAAGGTTATAGTCAACGCTAAGGTATTGACCATGACGAGACTTTCTCACCTGTTGCTAAGATCAAGTCCATTAGAATTTTACTTGCGGTAGCAGCACACCTCGATTATGAGATTTGACAGATGGACGTCAAAACAACTTTCCTCAATGGTAACATTGACAAGGAAGTGTTTATGACTCAACCGGAAGGTTTCATATCTAAACCAAAATCTAATTGTGTGTGCAAGCTCAAACGGTCCATTTATGAACTGAAGCAAGCTTCTAGGAGTTGGAATATCCGATTTGATGAAGCTGTCAAATCTTTTGACTTTCTTAAATTCGGAAGATCCATGTGTTTATCGTAAACGCAGCGGGTGTTGGGATTATACTGAAAAGTATGTTTTTACTTTGTATAATCAAAACTGAATTTTCAGACTCATTTACTGAAATAAATTATTTATCACTGATGCTTTAAATATGATTGAATGTTATATATATTTCTTTGCATAATCTGCTCAATAATTAAGACGTGTTACATCAGAGTTAATTTAGTGATATAAGATCACGAAAGATTAAATTAATGATCCTTTGTAACTAAAAAGTACGCAATTCACGACCTAGATGGAAATGAACAACCATCGCGAAAGGTTGAGGTGTAAGGCTCGATTGGTTTGTCTTGACCAAGAGATTACACTAGTGCATGACCGATCTTATTGAATAGGACCTACATGAGGATAAATTCTTGAATCCCGAACAAGGAAGAATTAGACCTCGGTGGTTCGTTGTTTCTTAACCTTCGTCCCTTAAATAGGATCACGTGGGATCGGTAACTATTGCTTTGACTTATCATGGGTAGCGAATCGGAGAGATTCAATACTTTTTATCTTGGGCAATATTATTGGTCACACGTGATTGCTAAGATTTAATACGAAGAATCGTGTGCAAGTACACTTGCTTGATTTGCCCTTGGGAGGTTCATAAGTTTTATCATACCAAATCTTGCAAGTGGAATTAGTTTCCTGTATGGATAATAATGTTGAACCGTTCTCCGACCAAGGACAAAAGATATTAATTAACGGAAAGTTATTTCAAAGGCTTGAATTAATTAATGGGCTAGATAATCTTAAACACGGAAATAATGATCGGGAGCCACATTGATATAATATGGGTTAAGATGGATAGTGCAATATTAATTATGTAGTGGGATTAATTAATATTTATGGGCTTGAATTATATTGTGGCAATATTAGATATTCAAGATCCATTAGAAGGTCCAATCTTAATTCTCCTAAAGGCCCCCTGAGTAGCCCAACATATAGTCAAATAACTGAAAAGGTGATTAAAATAAAATAAATATTGTTGCTTAATATTTCTCTAATTAATTCGAAAATTATGGATAAAAGAGGGAGAAAGATTTTCTTTGAATTTTGTTATGGAATGAAGATATGTATTCTTGGAATACAAGATTGTCTCATTAAATTCAAGAAATCTCCCACTTGGTTATACATAATGAAATTTCGAAATTTTGGAAATATAATTAGGCAAGAAAGATTTTCTTGATTTTCTTGAAAAGATATTATGGAAGATATGTATTTCTTGAAATACAAGAATATCTCATAAATTCAAGAAGATCCAAATCTTGGATTCTTGCACACTAATATTTTCAAAAATTCCATAAAATAGAGGAGGTGGATTTTTTGTGGAATATTTTAATTATGGGAAAAAGAATATATGGGATATATTCAAGATTTCTTGGTGACCAAGAAAAGTTTTTTCCCACATTGAAAAAACACACAAATTTCGTTCACCCTCCCTCCTATATATAGGGGATGATTAGTTCATTCCCAAGTACAATTCCATGTGCTGGAAATATTAGCAAATCCACATAAGTGGTGCAACAAAGTTTATTTTTTCCTTTTGTTAATTGTTCGCGAGTATCCTTCCACCGGATTGTCGAGCAAGGGCTAAGGGAATACTTGGGAAGTCCTTTTGGTTAGTCCGTCCGACCAAAGCCACTGCCATCCCGAGAGGTACGTTCACGTAAACTCGTAGATTCCGCATGCGTAGGTTTTACGTGGCTTTTTATATGCATGATATGTTGTTGCAATTATTATTTGAATTAATATATGATTAATTCATGCTAGTAATAATTAATGAATTAAATTTGTATTTAAATATTCACCCCGAATAGATCTGTGCAACTCATTCCCCAACAGCGGGAAGAACATTGTCTTCATAGTCGTATATGTCAATGACATATTGATTATAAGAAACAATATTCCGCTCATGCAGTCGGTAAAAGATTGGTTGTCAAAGACCTTCATGATGAAGGATCTTGGTGAAGCCTGGTACATGTTAGGGATCAAGATCCATATGGATAGATCCAAAAGGATGTTGGGGCTGTCACAGTCAACCTACGTAGATAAGGTGTTGAAGCAATTTGCGATGGAGAACACTAAGAGAGTTTCTCTACCGGCATGTCATGGGATAAAGTTGTCTAAGAAGGATTGCCCTTCCACAGACGCTGATATCCAGCACATGAAGGATGTGCCATATGCATCTGTAATTGGCTCCAACATGTACGCCATGACTTGCAGAAGGCCTGATGCGGCCTTCGCTGTCAGCATCACTGGTAGATACCAGTAGAATCCAGGTGAACCTCACTGGATTGCTGTCAAGAACATTCTGAAGTACCTCAGACGTACTAAAGATTCATTTCTTGTCTACGGGGGACAGTCAGAGCTAGTTACAACTGGCTATGCTGACGCAAGTTTCCAATCCGACTGTGATGATTACAAGTCACAGTCAGGTTATGTTTTCGGTCTCAATGGTGGGGCGGTTAGTTGGAATAGTTCTAAACAAGTGACTACCGCGGACTCAACAACCGAAGCCGAGTACATTGCTACGGCAGAAGCTGCCAAAGAAGCTGATCTTAAAGTGTGGGGGTGCCTAGGGGTAATTTCGAGTGCCAGCAGTCCAATAAAGTTGTATTGTGATAACACTGGTGCGGTGGAACAAGCTAAGGAACCGAGATCCAATAACAGAAACAAGGAGGCGTTATCACTTGATACGAGAGAAAATTGCTAAAGGAGAGATGGAGCTAGAACATGTTCCCACAGAAGATAATTTGGCTGATCCTTTCACCAAGGCTTTGAGTGTTCATGTACACACTAGACATTTCAATGGTCTAGGGGTTAGACATGTAAGTGATTGGCTCTAGTCCAAGTGGGAGATTGTTAGTGTTAGTGTCCTAGAGAAAAACCTTTGTAAGGACATAATGCAAAGATAATATTCAGTATTGATTTAATATTATTATTGTTTATTTAATATTAAATGTATGACGTTACACTTGTTTGAATATTATGTTTGGTTGTTTGCATTTGTTTTTACCTGTGTTCCCATGAATCACTGTTGTCATTAAGATTGTGAGAACTCAGATGACTTAAGCATGATTCTCAAATAGCCCCGATCAAGGATCATCAAGAATGGGATATTGATGATGCAATTGAGATTGGTATACGGTCTGCATCATACTCTTAGAGAGTGTAGTAAGATCTCACTTACTACGAGATACTAGGTATCTCATGATGGATGCACAGATACCTTAGAGGGTATTAATATACCCATCCGAGAAACTGTTTGATGTAGTTCCACTATATGTGTCTACGGGTATCTCGGTTAGTGGGAGCGATGTGATACTCCTTTGACTTGAGGTCAATATGCACGACATGTGTGGAGTGATGAACTTTGACCATGATCGAGGCTTGCACCCTTCCATGGGTAGATATGACTTGGATTGGGTTCATCACGAAGTGCATGTGCGTGGTAGTTGAGCCAAGGATAGGATTCATTCCTCAAAGTGGATTTAGAGAGAATACTCATATTCTCATCATAATTAGATCAAAGTCATTGGCCAATGCACGTCAACTTGAACTTTGTGGCCAAGTGTGACATAAGTGATCAATTAGTGATTAGAGATAATATGATTAAGTTATTTGAATAGATACTTCATCATGTTCAAGACTAATCGAGTATTCATGAATGAAAGGAAGATATCGCAATAGCCCACGTTATAGTTACAGGTAGTTGCACGTTTCTCGCAACGTATCTCATATATTGAGAATGTCTGATTTATTGCCTAGGGTTCAATTAAGACCGTTAGTTTGACTAATCGCTCGATATATGAGGGCCTATGGGTCACACAACAAGTAATTCCCTTGTATGGATTGTAGTTGGTTGATTAAGTATTAAATTGGATTTAATATTTAATTTATGAAGAATTAATTAATAATATATTAATTTGGAATTAATTATTATCATTGTTTAATTAAATTAGATTTAATTAAATAGAAATCCCAGAATAATATATGGAATATTATTGTAGGAAAATATATTTAGGGAAATCATATCTAAGAGATATGATTTGCAAGATTAGGAAATATCTTCCTAATAAAGATTGCTTAATCTTTAAGCTACACTTCCCCTATATATAGGACATCCTATGGATTCATTAAAAACTACAAGAAAACATAATTTCTCCATAAAATCTAGAATATGAATTTTCCTAGCAAATTCCGTCTCAGATTCAACGCTGGAAAATCTGTGAAAATCCGTACGAGGGGATTACGTGGATACCATAGTTGAGAAATCTGCTTTCGAATTACTATAAGATTCCTCGTTATGATTATTCGTACTCGTTTATGCAATTAAATGTTCATTGTTGGTGAACTGTTTATTTATGATGCACATGTATTACGTGTTTACGTGCTTGTATATTCCAACAATTTGAAATTTTCAAAGACACTTTGTTGTTTGGAAGGCAGGAACAACTCAGTTTTGATGCAATTCAAACAACCATCAAAACCAATTTTTTGCAGATGAAGGATGTCAAGAAAAAATCAAAGGATGGAGAGGGATTGAATGTTAAGTTCAAGGGAGGAAATAAGAAGTTCAACAAGAAGAATGATGTGAAATGTGCCTCATCTGATCAGAAGGAAGGATTTGTGGAAAAAATAAAATGTTTCTCTTGTCACAAGACTGGCCGCTTAAAGAAGAATTGTCCAAAAAGGGAAAAGAACAAAGACAAGAAAGCACCAAAAACCTCTAAGGATGCAGAAGTTGTTGTTGCAGAGGAAGGTTATGAGAGTGCAGAAGTTATGACTGTTACTAATAGCAAAATGCATGAAGAGTGGGTTCTTGATTCTGGATGTTCTTTCCATATGTGTCCCACAGCAAGATGGTTTGAAAATCTGAAGATGAGTGATGGTGGTTTGGTTCTTCTGGGAAATGATATGGGTTATAAAGTGAGAGGAATTGGCTCTGTGAGAATCAAAATGTTTGATGGGAAGATCAGAATTCTCACTAATGTGAGATATGTTCCTGATTTCAAAAGGAATCTTATCTCTCTTGGATCACTGAATGTTATGGGATATAAGTTCAACACAGAAAGTGGCTCTATTCATGTCACTAAAAGCAGTAGAGTGGTGATGAAAGGGGAAAAGTCAAATGGACTCTACATCTTGACAGGAGAAACAATCAGTGGTACTGTTGATGCCCCCACAAACTCACCTGACTCAACATTTTGGCACAAAAGGCTTGCTCACATTGGAGAAAAAAGGCTTCAAGCTCTATCAAAGAAGAGAGTCTTCTCTGAAAGCAATCTGTCAAAGCTGCAGTTCTGTGAGCAATGCATCCTAGGTAAATCTAAGAAGCAACCATTCTCAAAAGGTACACACTCTACTAATGGTGGAGGTAGATATTTCATGACTATCATAGATGATTTCTCTAGAAAATTTTGGGTGTTTATCATGAAACAGAAGAGTGATGCTTTTAATAGATTTAAGGAATGGGTCACTGAGTATGAGAACAAGCTGAGAAAGAAGTTGAAACACTTGAGAACAGACAATGGGCTTGAGTATTTGTCAGAAGAGTTCCAAGCTTTCTGCAGAGAGAAAGACATAACTAGGCATAGAACAGTGCCTGCAAATCCCCAGTAAAATGTACTTGTTGAAAGAATGAATAGAACCATTCTTGAAAGGGTTAGATGTATGCTTTCAGATGCTAAGCTTCCAAAATCTTTCTGGGGAGAAGTTGTTAACACAGTTTGTTACTTAATCAACAAATCCACATCTGCTATAATTGACATGAAGACACCAGATGAAGTATGGTACTGATTACTCCAAACTTACAGTATTTGGTTGTTCTGCTTATATTCACATCAAGCAAGATAAGCTTGAACCCAGAGCTTTGAAGTGCATCTTTGTTGGTTATCCAAAAGGGGTCAAAGGCTACAGACTCTGGTGCTTGGAACTAGGAAATCAGAAATGCATTGTGAGTAGAGATGTGACTTTTAATGAACAGCAAATGGGATACAAATACCATGGGAGATCTCAAGAAATTGATGGAGAGATAGAGAATGATGACACTTCAGTGGAGGTGGAGATGCAGGAAACAGGTGGAGAGGGTGGAGACACTGAAAATCCTGAAGCAGAAGGTGAAGATGAAGCTAATGAGCATGATCAACCTGATAACATCAGAGATTATAATCTAACTAGAGATAGAGTTAGAAGAAACATCAGGCCACCAACTATATTTGGTCATGCTGATCTTGTCTACTATGCTCTAGTTACATCAGAAGAGGTTGAATACCAGGAACCAAAAGACTACAGAGAGGCCATATCAAGCACTGATAGTGAAAAGTGGATGGTCGCCATGGAAGAAGAGATTCAGTCTCTTGAAAAGAATGGCACATGGAAGCTAGTTAACAGGCCTTTGAATCAGAAACTTGTGAGCAGTAAGTGGATCTTCAAAAGAAAGGTGGAGATGGGAGTTACTGAGCAAATCAGATTCAAAACAATGCTTATAGCAAGAGGCTTCACACAAAGAGAAGGAATTGACTTCAATGAGGTGTTCTCTCCAGTTGTAAAACACTGCTCTATCAGGTTGTTACTGTCCATTGTGGTTCAAGAAGGTTTAGAGCTTCAGCAGATGGATGTCAAAACTGCATTTTTACATGGTGATCTTGTAGAAACCATTTACATGCATCAACCTGAGGGATTCATAGCAGAAGGAAATGAGAACAAGGTCTGTTTGCTGAAGAAATCTCTATATGGTCTCAAACAAAGTCCAAGACAATGGTATATGAAATTTGACAGCTTCATGTTGTCTTTGGATTTTGTCAGATGATCTTATGACAGCTGGGTTTACTTGGAGAAGCATGGACAAAAAGTTCTCACTTATCTGTTGCTATATATGAATGACATGCTTATAGTTAGTAAGAGTTTGGCCAAAATCCAAAGTATGAAAGGGAAGCTCAACTCAGTATTTGCGATGAAGGATTTAGGTGATGCTAAGAGGATCTTAGGCATGGACATTGTCAGAAATAAAAGAAAGAGAACCTTATTCTTATCTCAGGCATGCTATTTTCAGAAAGTGCTTCAGAAATTCTTTATGCATCAAGCTAAGTCTGTTAACACTCCTATTGGTCAGCAATTCAAGCTGTCAAAAGAGCAATCTCCAAAGAACAGTGTTGAGAGAAAACTTATGAATTAAGTTCATTATGCTAATGGTGTTGGAATTTTGATGTATGCAATGGTATGCAGCAGACCAGATCTTGCATATGCTATGAGTGTGGTTAGTAGGTTCATGGCTGATCCTGGAAGCAATCATTGGGATGCTTTGAAGTGGGTGTTCAAATATGTGAAAGGCACAACAAACTCAGGATTTTTGTTTGAAGAACTAACAGCAAAGCAGATCCTATACTTGGATTTGTTGATGTTGACTTTGCTGGGAATGTTGATACTAGGAATCATTAACTGGTTATATCTTCACTTTGTATGGCACTGCAGTGAGTTGGAGATCCATTCTTCAATCAGTGGTTGCACTATCCACTACATAAGCTGAGTACATAGCAGTCACTGAAGTTGTGAAAGAGACAATATGGATGAAAGGCATTCTGCAGGAGTTTGGGATAGTTCAGAATAGTGTTGATATCATGTGTGATAATCAGAGCACCATTCATTTGGTGAAGCATCAGGTTTTCCATGAAAGGTCCAAGCATATCAGTGTTAAGCTACACTTTGTGAGAGATGAAGTGGAGAAATGAACAGTTCATATCAAGAAAATTGGTACTGAGGACAATGCAGCTGACATGCTTACTAAGTCATTACCTGGGAACAAATTCAAGTATTGTTCAAAGCTTGTAAAGCTCGGGCCTTGTGAAGTGGATTGATGAAAAGCAAGGTTTGGAGATGATGGACACTAATCCTACACTTTGATTTGAGGTGGAGAATTGTGATGATCAATTTCAAAGTGTTGAACAAGTATGATGGTCAATCCAAGTCAAGTGTGATGTGGTGATCATGGAATCGGCCTAAGTTCGTCAGGAACCGGATTATTTCGCTTGAACCGGCCTCAACTCAGAGTTTACAGCTGAAGCCGGTCCAAGGCAGTTATAACCTCTTTCCTTGCGCAACACAGCGGGTTTCAGAGCGAGCCTTGCACGCGAAATTCACCAGAATTAGTTGAGGGGTTATATTTGTTAGCACTAGAAGGTTCGATTGTAACAGTTATCATCTTCGATTAAGAGTTTTACAGAGAGTACACAATTTCTAGGGTTCTTGAGAGAGGTTGAAGAAATTCGATTCAATTAGAACGAATTGGAGAGTGTAATCTGTAATTACTTGTTCATATAGTGAAAGTGAGGTGCCATGATCCCGTGGACGTAGGCATTGTAAGCCGAACCACGTAAATCTTTGTCTTCTTCATTTCGCATCCGTTTCTTGTTTGAGTTTACAGTTCGGGTATTAGTTTCAGTGTTATATAGTATCAGTTCTTGGTCTATACAGTATTTGTTGCTGCACTTAACATTTACATTTAATGTATTTATGCATATATTTATATTTAATATTAAATATTTTATTTGTTAAAAATATTATATTTTTTTATTAAAGAAGCGGACACTGAACTAGTTGGAAACCCCTTCCAAATAATTGTTTCCTGATGGATCCCAAGAACTGGAAACAGCAGCGAGAACTTCTGTAGACTTAACCAAATTCAATTTAAACAATTAAATCGCATTATCAAATTTTGCATTAAGATGAAAATAGAAATTTATATTACGTATCTTAGTGTTTATAAATTATAATATCCATAATGATATTACAAATAACTAAAACAAAATTTGATAGTTTTCAATGCACCTAAACAATGACTTACAATAAGAAATGAAAACAAATTTGAAAATTAACTAGAAAATTGCAGATTACAAGTTACAACTCAAGGTCGAAGCTCAAGAAATAGCAGGCACCCAAATAAGAAAACTTTCCTCAAATGGTGCACAGTTAAGTCAAGGTCAGACGTTTTCTCAAAAAACGAATCACGGTTCAACGTGAAATTCACAAAGGTCAAACGAGATCATCTACAGACATATGCATGCATGTCTGAAGCTCCGACAAACTAAAACGACAGGAAGACTGAAAATGTTGTATTGCAAGTATCATTTCCCCACTCAAGTGAGAAGCATCACCATTTATTTGGGCTGCTCAAGTCTAACAAACAATCCCAGGGGCAATCTCTCAAGACCAAACTCATTTCCACATATACCATGAAAGAAATTTAAAACACAGGGGGAAAATCTCCCAACACCAAACCCATTTCCACATATACGAAATGAAGACAAAACTCGGTCTCATACATGAGACTGGGTACAAACTTAACTCAAATTAACATCCACCCCTTTCAAATTAAGTGTTAAAGAGTTACCTCCAAATTATACTTTGTTTCATCGATGACGTTTGATGATGGGGCAACCCATATATATAAGGTCGTATAGGGTGAAAATTCATGTTACAGTGTTGTGTTTCATGCGGACAAAATAATGAGACGTATGTAATTTTTTGTCAATGATACAATAAAAAATACAGTAATACAAGTTACACGACAAAATTGTATGAGAAGAATACAAAATTCACCAATAAATTTACATATTACTAAGTCATATATCAAAATTACTATTTTTCGTGTTTAACGAATGACACAAACCCAACACAATACAAACAAACACAAGAAATTTACACATTGATTCATAATTTTTGTATCGTCTTCTTGTAGCTATAGTATTGTGCCGTATTCGAAATGGCCGGCCATTTATCAAAGAATAGAGATGTTACTAGCTAGTAATTATAACTACCCATCTTGAAAAGAGGAGCTAGAAAAGGTGGAAAGACGGTCACAATATTGAAAATTAAAGAGTAGTTTTATGTGCATCCAGGTGCACTGTGAACTTATAATGCATTTTAGAATCATACAATTTATTATAATAAAAAATTTAATTTATTTATACTAAATTATGTAACTATTTTTTTATATTAATAGTTTCACAATTCAGTGTAAACAAGTTACATTTTTTAATATATCGAGTTATATATTTTTAAAATACATCAATATATGGATGTATACAAAATTTAAATAGAGTGGTAGCAGATAAGTGCAGAGGTAACACGTGTGGAATTATAAGCAGGCACTCAAATGTATGCACACGGATTCTCACTGCGGGGACTAGAATCTGCGGCTGCCCTCCTATTTAGCAGTGTTACAGAATTGCTCAATGTTAAAAAAATTGAATTCACTCCCCATATAATTTAGATAATTAATAATTCCTAACTAGTACTCCTCCCGTCCTAATATTACTGCAACACTTATTTTATTGGAACGTCCCAATATTATTGTAACACTCCTAAAAAGGAAATAAATATAATATTAATACATTCACAACTCCCTTATTTTATTCCACTCAAACTCACTTTATCCCACTTTTCTTGGTTTGTGGTCCGATTTTTATGTTGCAATAATTATGGGAAGGATGGAGTACTATAATTTATTGAAAACACTCCCCATATTTACTGCTCTTGTCAGATAATTAAATGCGACGTGACTAATTATAAGTTAACGTCGAGTGAATTCAATTGTATTGCTGTTTTCTTTTTTAAAAAATGAAAATGTGATGGCGCCTAGGCTAATTCATGGCTATACAACCCTAATTAAGTAAGAAAACCCAGTAAAAATATCACTGTTCCAACTTATTTATGTAAAAATTAGATCATATAGCCAGTTATTTATATATAATGCAAAATTTACAATTAAGAGAATATCGTCAAGGTTTAAATATTATAAAGAATTGTACTATGATATTAATATATACTAATACTCTATTATATGTTTTAATAATTACCTGTTCATTGCAGGAACAAGAATCTCACCGTCATCTCCCCCGGTCAACTCCCACTCCCACCACCACGCCACCGACATCTCCACCACCACCGCCGCCGCTACTACCACCAGTGTCACCCGCTGTAACTGTAGCAGCAGCACTAGAAGAAGAGGCTCTTTTCCGCTTCTTTTTCTCATAGGATATCCCTCTCGCTTTGGCTTGACTTTCTCTGACTTCTCTCAGATAAATCCTAACGGCTTTTGCTCCAAAGGGGTTCGACTCCGGCTTCCCGCCGTTCTCCTCGTACGCGGCTCTTAGCCGCCCGATCAGCGCGTCCAGGCTGCCCCACGCCTGCCTCACAGGGCAGCCGCACTGCGCTGGCGGGCTGGGCTGCCCGAAGTACGGGCAGCCCGTCACGTGAACCTTCGTTTTCCCGAACTGGTCGAGGTACTTGAGGAACTCGATCACGTGGGCCCCGCTGCATCGAGCCAGCGTCAGCGGCGGCTTGTGGTTGCAGAGGTACTGCTGGAACGTGTTCCAGTCCCTCCGCTTCTGCGACTCGTACCGGCTCAGCGCCGGCGGAGCTGCTACTGTTGAACCAGCGGCTCCGCTGTCGCTGACTTCTGGAGGGAGCGCAGAGCTCCCTCCAGCTTTAGAAGGTGAATCCATATAGATGGACACAAATCAAAATCAGTGATGCTAAATTAATAACTTTTTCTTGGAAGGATTTTTTTTTTCTCACTATATAAGTCTTGTAGAAGATCTTGGTGTGAAAGGGGGGAAAGAGAAAGAAGGGAGGCAAGAGTGGAGATGGTGGGACATAAAAAGAGAAAACGTAATTGGTAGAATGAAGGAGACTTGTGTGTTTAACTGTAGTACTGTATAATAATCGCCCCTCTAATTTTTTAGGGTGTGTTTGTTTCGGAATTTAGGTGTGCGGGAGAAGTCATGACTTCGAAGTCCTATGGATTTGAAAGTCTTGGTGAATAATAAAAAATATGTGTTTGTTTTGAGATTTTGATAGAATGTGATTTTACTTTATGTCAAATCAATATTTAATAATGATTAATATAATATTATTATATTGTGTTGAGGGTGGGAAAAGTAGTGATGTGATTGTATTGAATTTTGTGAAAAATTGGAGTGTTGGTGTACTTTATAAGAGAAAATTTTGAAGTCTAATTTTAAATCTCAAACTATAATGGTACGTGGTTTTCAAAATCCTAAGTCCATCCGAGTGAGTCCCGAAACAAACATACCCTTAGGAATTTAGGAATGAAATCGTCTATTCTATAATTGGTGTTTCATTTTGTATTCCATAATATGAATGAATGACATGTGAAAAAATAAAAAATATCCAACGAAACACCATATATCTTGGGTCCATGTATGTTAAAAATTTAGAAGAATGAAAAACCAATGAAATACGAAAAATGGAACGGGAGAATCGAACCGAATTTTTTATTGTTCAAAATGTGTATATAAATGGATATTCTTATTTAATTTTCTCATTTAATAAATAACAAACTAATAACTTTAACCTTTCAAATAAACCTTTTTACAAACATTTTTAAATTATATCTCATGCTATTAATAACTATATATAAAAATATTTATTTTTGTCTTATTCTTTAAAAATAATTAAATCATCTTTAATAAAAAACAATTTCTCTTTTTAAAACTAATAAACAACTTTCTTAATAAAATTCATGTAATTTTGGATTAAGTAATAAAAAGGAGGACGGAAAGAGTAATAGGAGTAATATCAGGATTGGTCTGATTGAGTAAGCTTATCGAACTTAATAATATGCTCATCTTTAAATCTTAATTTCAAAATTCAAAATGTGATGAAATGTGATCAATTCATACTAAATATTGAAGGTGAATTTTAGTCCCCTAAATTAGTCTCCCTCCGGACGGAATACCGACTTATAAAAATGGAAATTTGTACAGTAAATAGGGGAAGAGAGAGAAAGGATGGGCGGTGGAGAGAGGGTCGTAATTCACGTGGTGGCCCCATTTCAAGTTTACTATTCAAAACCATGGCGGCCCCATTTCAAGTTTACTATTCAAAACCATGGCGGCCCCATTTCAAGTTTACTATTCAAAACCATGGCGGCCCCATTTCAAGTTTACTATTCAAAACCATGGCGGCCCCATTTCAAGTTTACTATTCAAAACCATGGCGGCCCCTCCATTCCCCTTTCACCATTTGCCGCCTAACCTTTCTCTGCAATTATTTATGAAGTTTGTATATAACACCTTCAATCATTTCATTTTTGTTTCCTATCATACTTTATTTTATTAAAATATAATGTACGCCTAGGAAAATGCATGTGAAAACGGAATACACCTCGTTGAGCTTTTGCTACCTCGGAATATAAAAACCTTCAATTGGCCTGTTCAACAAAATCCTCCCATCGAATTTATAATATATTAATAAAAAGAAAATGAAAAAGCCGTGAACCAATCAAAATTGGTTGAAACAAATGTTCGCTGGTTGATAAATCAAATCATCTTTTTCTATCTATTACTTTATGCTCTTTTATTTCTATACTCTTTTTAAAAAAAAATTGGTTTTTAGGAAGTTATAAAATTTTGGTGTTTGCCTAAATAATGTGTTGTTTATTAAAAATTAATTTACTAAGTACATTTTGGTATTTACTTTATTACTACTATTTATCATTTTAAATTTAGTGGAGTAAATAATATTGTTGCTAGTCGTTTTGTTGAACAGTTGATGTAAACATTTACAATTGTATAGATGGAAATCATCTTGAAGAAGAAGAAGATGAATGAAAACGGTTTTGAGAGTTTGTTACACTGTATTCTCTAATTTGAAATTTCGCCAAATGAGTGAAATGGGAAAAGATACCCTCCTATTTATACAAGTTGAGAGGTATCACCTAATGAACTGAAAAGTAGTACTTCTATCTAAAACACCCAAAATACATATATACTAAGATCCCCCCTCAAAATGAGAGTGGATATTAATCAACCAACAATGTTCTCTTCTGTAGGTATTTGAATGATCTTGATGACTCCCTCTTTTATTTTCTCTCTTGTTTAGTGGTAGTCGATTTGTATGTGTTTTGTCTTCTCGTGGAGAACCGGGTTGTGAGCAATGCAGTATGCTGCCCTGCTATCAGTGTAGATGATGGCTGGTTGTGGATGTTCAACTTTGAGATCTTTAAGGATGTAAAGTATCCACTGTACTTCTGATGATGTGGATCCCATTGCTCTATATTCACTTTCAGCTGAAGATTTACTAACTGTGCTCTGCTTCTTTGATTTCCAGGATATGAGAGAATCACCAAGGTAAATGGCATAACCTGTGATGCTCCTTCTAGTCACTTCACATCTGGCCCAATCAGCAACTGTGAAGCCTTGCAGTTGAATGAGTTCTTGTTGGAATATAAGATCCCTTGACCAACAGTGGATTTGAGATATCTCAACAGCCTGTGTACAACTGCTAGATGAGATTTGTTAGGCTTACTCATATATTGAGTAAGTGTTTGGATGGAGTAAGATAGGTCAGGTCTAGTTATGGTTAAGTAGAGAAGTTTACCAACTAGCCTCCTGTATTCAGAAGGATCCTCCAAAGGTTGTTCATCTGTATGAGTAAAGGACTGTTTTGAGTCCATGGGAGTGGTACAGGGTCTGCTCCCTAAGTAACCACTATCATTTAGCAAATCAAGTGCATATTTTCTTTGACACAACTGGATGCCTTTGTCACTTCTAGCTACTTCAATACCCAAAATGTATTTCAAAACACCAAGATCTTTGATTGTAAATTTGTCATGCAAAAGAGACTTCACTTTGTTTATTTCAGATAAGCTATCACCAGTAATTATTATGTCATCAACATAGCAAAGAAGGACAATGAAGGAATCTGAATTCTCTTTAGTAAACAAGGATGTGTCAGCTAAAGATTGAACAAAACCAAAAGAAAGTAGTGTTTCTGAAAGTTTAGAAAACCATTGCTTTGAAGCCTGCTTTAAACCATAAAGACTTTTGTTAAGTTTGCACACTCTATTATCAGAATCAGAACAATAACCAGGTGGAGGAGTCATATAGACCTCCTCATCCAAATCACCATGTAAAAAGATATTATTTACATCACATTGATGTATGTGTCAACCTTTAGCAATTGCAACAGACAATAAGATTCTAACATAGGTGATTTTAGCTACAGGAGAGAAGTGTCAAAGTAATATATACCTTCTTCTTGTGTATAGCCTTTGGCCAGTAACCTTGCTTTGTATCTCTCTATGCTTCCATCAGCTTTGAACTTGATTTTGTACACCCACTTGCATCCTATGCATTGTTTGTCAGGTGGTAAAGGGACTAGGGACCATGTGTTTGTCCTTTCAAGGGCACTTAATTCAGAAGTCATGGCCTTCTGCCAATTTTCATTAGTGCAAGCTTACTTGTATGTTTTGGTTCAGGAATTTGAGTGATAGATGCATTGAAATGCTTATATGAACCAGAAAGTTGGTTAGTAGTTAAGAAATCAGAAATAGGGTATTGTATGCCTTTAGAATCAGTAAAATTTGCAGAATTTAAAGAATTGTGATTAAGAGAAGCAGGTAAATTGGTCTTGTAAACCTGTAAATATGCAAGAAGTGTTTTAGACCTTGAAGACCTTCTAACCTCCAACTCATCATCATTCTGAAGTGGTATGTGAACTGGTGGATTACCATCTGCAATCTCACTATGAATAATACCATCTATTTCATGATTGTCACCAATTATAGGATCACCAACACTCAACACATTATCAATAATACCAGATTGATCAAGTTGAATATTGTCAGCAATATTGTTCTGAACACAAATATCAGTAAGTAGAACATCATCATAAGCAGTATATGTGATATTATTACCAGAGTTTTGTTCAGAAATCAAGTCTTGAATGGTCTTGTTAACAACAAATTTATCAGCAAAAGGGTAAACATGTTCAAAAAATCTCACATTTCTTGAATTAAAAAATTTTCCTGTTGTAAGACTCAAGAGTCTATAACCCTTTGTGCCAAAAGGGTATATCACCCGGTCCTCGGCCTCGGACGGCGGAGCCAACGAACCATCAATTAATGGCAATTTGTTCTTGACGCTAAGCCCTCTCTTAATAGCATGACTCCAAGAGACAAAATTAGGGCCAAGTAACGGATCTTGAACAATTGCAATCTCCGGATTGTCGTTTGGGTGCAACGCGAGTGGGGATAGCGGATTGAGAAGCGAATTCAAAGAAGTCGGATCGGTAGTCATACCCAACAGAAGCGATAAATGCAGAAATCGAAAGATGCGATAAACGCAGAAAAATCTTCGGTAGACGAAGAAAACGAAATCGCGAAAACACGATTGAAGCGGAATCAAAGATTCAATCAGAATCGATTAATCAGAAACCTTGACTAACTGATACCATGTAAACATTTACAATTGTATAGATGGAAATCATCTTGAAGAAGAAGAAGATGAATGAAAACAGTGTTGAGAGTTTGTTACACTGTATTCTCTAATTTGGAATTTCGCCAGATAAGTGAAATGGGAAAAGATACCCTCCTATTTATACAAGTTGAGAGGTATCACCTAATGAACTGAAAAGTAGTACTTCTATCTAAAACACCCAAAATACATATATACTAAGAGTTGACTAAGACATAAATGTGGTTAGATTAAATGTTCAACTAATAATTAATTAAAAAAAATGAAGGACACTTGAACAATAAACGTTCAAGATGAACAAGAACTTAATAACATTATTTTTTTGTATTAATTGCTCGTAATAAATGAGTTTTTCCACACTTTCGCATACTAACTCATCTTCTTAAGTTTTTTCGGCGCAATGAGTTACAGTTTTTATAAACGTTTGTGCACCGGGAGAGCTCCTCCTCGCGGGGGAAGACTTTGGGGGGCCATCCTAGCCAGGTCGGTTCTAAGATTGCTATGGCCTGAATCTAACTTTAAAATTAGGCTATTTCCCTTCACATTTTTACGAACTCAACTCAAATATTAATAATGTAAATTTACGAGATATTCTTTTACTCTTAAAATAGTATGATAGTTACGTCTCAAATAATTACTTAAATACAATTCGTTTAACAATTTTTGCGGTAAAAATATTAATTAAGTTAGAATAATTAAGTTCCTCAACATCGAAAAAACCATTATTTAATTATTTATTTCTCTTTCTTTTCTTCTTTCAGTCTTTCTCCAAATATTTTTCTTCATTTCCTCTTGTTGTTTGCTCAGTCTTGTTGTGGTAGTCTCTTTTGATATTGTGGTTATTTGTCTTTTTTTCTAATTTTAATAAGGATATTCATTTTTTTATGTCATATAGGCCTTTTTTTTTTTTTTGGGTGATAGGCCTTTTTAAAATTTCTTTTAATTAACAAAAATGAAAAGAAATTTGTTTCTCATATTAAATTAGGGACTAATTCTATTTTGTACTCTTTAATTGTTTATTTATTATGTGATACAAAAATATAAAGGTGAAAAATATTAGATTTTGTAACTAAAAGAATTCGGACACAGATGAATGACATACAATATATAAAAATTAACAAATAAACTAAATTACAATATTTGTTTATATTTATTATTTAATATATGTATATGTATATAACTAGGTGGCTTAGCCCACCTGGCCACTGGGCCTCAATTGAGTGGGAGACCCAGGTTCGATTCCCTTTGGGAACGAATTGGAGTATGTGAGTTATAAGGTGGTTTGGTGAATTTGTGGAGGGTTTGGGTGCTTGGTATACTAACTACTAACAACTAAATTTGTCCGATCAAAAATATATATATATATATATATATATATATATATATATATATGTGTGTGTATATGTATATGGTACCAAAAAAATGGGCCCCTAAAAATTTGACATATTTTAGGGCCTGAATCGTTCGATTCGTTGGCCTCATAAAAGGACCAGCCTTGATCCTAGTGTGTATCGTCCGGTGAGAGTCATGAGATTCGACCTACCTTTTTTGCCCTGCCTACTCGCGTTTCAGTACATTGATCAAGTCAACTGACCGTGCATGGCCATCTAAGCAAACACACAGGTTAGGAACTTCATATAAGATCAACCATTTTAAGTGATCATGATGTATTATTTTATTATTGTTAGTTAGGTGTGTGGGTAATGATTAGATAAAAGAAAATCATGAGAAATGATAAGTGACTGAGAAAAAAATAAGTTGATATAAAAAAAATATAGATAAAATAGATGAGTAAAATAATAATAATAATGTAATAGTAATAGAGGTGTAGGTGTATACTGAGAACAAATGAAATGAGCAAATGCGAGAGTGATTGAGATAGGGGAAAATCAATCCTCCATTCGAATTACCATATCCCAAATCAAACACACACTTAATTATTTAGTTTAGCTTAAAACCAGTAACTAAAAATTGTGTCGCCGTATTTTAATTTCTTAACAACATTTGGTTCTAATGTAAGCTATTGTATACACTATACATAAACTAAATTTAAATGAAATTTTAAGGAGTAAATTTCTTAAAAGAAAGTAGTGATGCGACCGAAGCAAAGTATAAGACCCGATTAATTTGCCTTTTCACATGTGACATGAAAACAACACCTATATAGCTGATCAAAACAAAGTACTAACCAATAAAAATAAATTTGCAAAGCCCAACATTTAATGGACCAAAAATAAGCCACAGTAACGCTATCTGCGTCATCAACTCAATAAATTTTAATTATATTGTTCAGCAATTTTTAATCGAATATTTAGAATTTTATAGACAGCTCAAGGATAGACAGTCCACTAAATAGTAATCCCAAATGATTAAAACATTTCTAAGTCAATCATGATATGGCACAGTGAATTTACAAGCACAGCTCTATAAAATGATGAGACAAGTGAAATATGGAGTCTTGTGTGAGGCAATTACACGCACGAAATGAACCTCTACTTTGGCATTTGAGTCACGCTTCCCTTTAAAACATGATTTGACAAAGACTCTTTAAGCTCATGAGTTGTATAATAGTCATGATATAAGTTTTTGCCCAAGTAAAGTATTTTGTGTTGTTCAATAAGGATTGCAAAAAAGGAAAAGATTCCGTGCATCCAGTCAATAGCAACTTTTGCATCATCTCATTGATTTTGTGTTACCAGTTTTTGTCAGCACCTTCATCAAATTCACCAGATCCACTGACTCGGAAATCAAGTTGCTTTTGATGTTTTGATCGGCGGCGCTCGTCAAAACTCTCCCATCCTTCACACTGTAAAACGAGACAGTCATATTATGAACAATAATGGCAATATCTACATCCATCACCAAACATGACTTATCAGCCATTACACTTTGTTGTTAATAATATAATTGGAAGAAAAAGGTCAGTGTATTCACCAAGATAACATTTTGTTTTGCCTGTACTGAGCTTAAATTTAATAGAATTACATGGTAATCAATAACCTTCGACGAAAAGGTAAATACTTATGCACCAGTTGCACTGTGCTACTCAAGCGCATTTCAGCATTAATATTTTTTACTAAAAGATATTAGTTGGTCAGTGTTACTGAACATTATTAGATGTTTTCATTGAACAATATTATTCTGCATTTTTGCAAAGTGCAACTGGTGCACCCAAGTGTTATTCTAGACGAAAAAAGATACCTCATACATTAAGTGGAAACTAACCAAAAGAAGAAAATTTTACATTTCAGCTTGAAACTTATTTAATCACTGAAACAGGGAAGGAGTCTAGAATGTTAGGCTCAATGCCACAATATGCAGTAGGCAGAAAAAAATTAATAATTGTGAAGGTAGATTAGATTGGTGTAATTATTCAACTAAATAGAAGTATTAGAATATGCTACTGGGAAAACCTAGGACATGGATGAAATTAAGCCTAAAAGCACATACTGAAATAAAATCCATGTCTGATTGGATGTCATGTACCTGGCGTAGAAGATCCATTGTAATTTCTGTGCCATGAAGATCCAGTATTGAAAGCTGTACGCACATTTTAAATAGCATGGTGGGTATAGACTTCAGCCCATTATTACTGAGATAGAGTGCCTGCATAGGATTCGAAAAGATAGAATTGAAACAATTAACAATTATTCGCTATAAGGAAAAGAAAAATATATGTTAAAAAAATGAACAGGAGGATTAACCTTCAATTTTTTTAAATTGCCAAATGTCTCTGGCAATTCGGTCAGCAGATTACATGAAAGATCAACCTGCAACAAAGTAAACGTGATCCACATTGACAATTACAACCCCAGATATAAAGGATTAATATTTCAAATAGCTTATTTAATGCCTTAATTATTACAAATATATAGAAATTACATAGAAGGGAAATAGGAAGAAAGAGGTTGTACTTCAACAAGAGAACCACATCCCCGATACTTGTTGGAATGGTTTTCAGCCTGCAGATCAGCAGATGTATCAACTTGAAATCAAAGCAACATTCAGATTCCAATGGAAAAAGAAAATATCAAATTGCAACAAGCATGATTGAGTTAATTCAACTATCAGTTCGGGTCTACGAAAACATAATCAGGTAAAAGGAAAAAACTAAAACAGGATCCCAGTTCCCAAGCATATCCCTCACATAAAGCCCAGTAGAATCTTAAATATATGAAATTAATGATATGAAAAATACAATTAATAAATAAAAAGGAACACCTGTGACCTGCCCTTATCAAATCCCTACAGAAGAAAACATGCAGGTATCCTTATTAAATATTGATTCTTTGGTCAGTTTACCTGTTATTCCCAGCTTTTAGAACCTCGAGTTCTGCCAGAAAACTGATTTCAGTAGGGATACACACCAACTTGTTTCTTTCAATGTGAAGTTGTTTCAGGCATGTTAAAGCACCGACTGAAGATGGAATCTCCTTCAAACTTCCCTCAAAAGAAAGAAACAAAAGGCTTTAAAGCAATTGACTGAAACGTTCTTCGATGTAAAATCTAAGTCTAAGAGCATGGATTAATCATGCATAACACATACATTACTGAATAAAAAGCAAACAATAAATTGAGTATAGCCTGAACATTGAAAGGCATTGATTTATATAACATACAAGTGACCGGACTGCAGTTCTACATAGTAAGTTTTAGACGTTTTGGTCGACCTAAAAATGGTCAAGTTGCTATATTTACTCAAAAAATAGAACTAGCTGCTGGCAAAAATTGCTGCCAACTATTACCACGAGAATACAATAATGATGCAAGCCAATACGTAATAAGTAGAAAAATACCTTGATAATTTAGTCCGAATACTACGCTAAATTTACCTGCTTGATGAAATTATTCTCTATTGCACTTAGCATAGTCGAAGCATCTATGATGAGCCATTACCAGACCTAATTTTTTAATCAAACAAGAATAACCACAGCTAACAACAACAGTGTTTCAAAATCAGCGGTAGCTCAATATCACAAGTTCTATGTGGAAACCAAGGAATTTAAGAGAAGTAGACTAGACGCAAGGAGCCATATATCATAGCATCATTCAATCTTACAGCAACTTTTGTCAGTATTTAAGTTTTGAGTTTAATATATCTAGTTTATTAAAGCCAGTAACGGTAATTTAATTTCTCTTCTTTGCTGACTCTGTAACTTTTACCAATCCCTTTTTCCTATTAGTGTCGTCAAATCTTACAAGCAATTCTGAAAGAGTATTCTACAGCTTGAGTTGCATTCTGTTTACTCCGTGTCACCTCTCTATATTACCTGTCCATGAATCTGCCATTTCATTTTACAGCATGTGCATGTTCCAAAGAAAATAAATTGTCTTGTGGAATGATAAAACTGATCTCTTAGTTTTTACTCAAGCATGAACCCATCTCTGATTACTATCATTAGTAGACGCTGCTCCTTAGACTCTACATCTTTATGTGCTATTAGATGACTAAGAAAAGACACTCTAGAAAACAGGGCAGGGGGAAAATCAAGGAATTAACAGGGAAGGATAAAAGATAATAGAAGCCAGAGGTAAAAGTGAAGAAGCACACAACTTATAGTTATTAGGCTTAATGCAGATAAAATCACAATCTTTTCACATATTGCAATGTAATTTTAACTTTAGAATCTTGGTGAAAAAACCTCTTCTCTTTTTTTTTTTTTTTGGCAATTCGAACCAATGGGCAGATCGCTGCTGCCTGTGACGTGTCACCTACCTGGCAACAAATAATTAATCGTATTAACATGTTTAGATTGGCTCGTTCGCTGACAACAAATAATTAATCGCCATTTCTGGGCATAAGTGAATATGCCCGTCGGTTCAATTGCAAAAAGGTTGTGATTTTATCTGCAATTAACCCTAACTATTACACTTAAGTACATCAAGTTGTATTAGTAAGTTAATAGGTGCTAGTATCAATTGTGTAATTCCATAAATAATGTACGTAACAAGAAACGGCAGGGGTGCGGATAGACATACTTATTTTGATTCAGTGATAGAACTGTGAGACACTTCAAAGATGTTAATTCATCCCAGCAAATAGACTTGTCCGACAAATAATTGCCATCAAGAATCAATTTCTACAGAAGCATGACAAAGAGAATGAGACAATCTGAGCGAGCAACCATTCATTCATTTAAAGGGAGATATTCAGCAGCTAGAGCAAATAAACTTTTGTAAAACCTTAATGGAGGTTAAGAGGCCAATTGAAGCTGGCACCTCATGTAAAGAGTTGCGGCTTGCATCAAGTACCCTAATCAGAGATCCAAGAGCCCAAGCTTCCTCAGGTATAGTCTAACATAACCCAGTTTCAGTATATGAGTATTGCTCCAGAAACAGAACCGTATCACATATTTCTCAAACACAATAATCAGAAGTTAGTGTTAGGAAGCATTAAATGATCAGAAATGTTGTGGCAAAGTCCAACAAATCGCCTAGACATGTCCAATATTTGTTCATACAAATAAACACAAAGAGGAATTATATAATTATTCTCGTGGAAGGTCTTCTTCAACAGATATATCTATCTATTTCAGGCCAAAATACCTTTTGCCACTTTGCATCATCTCGATATACTTCTTTACCAAAATGATAACGGAGAAAGTAATCTATCATTATATTTATGATTTTATTAGCTATTAAGCTGTTTCTCTCTTAAGAGTTTTACCTCTTTGATTAGTCATATAAGTGTTCCAAAACAGATTGAACATGTGCGCAGATAGATGGCAAGGAGAATGCTGAAAAACATTCACGCTAGAGAAGTCATTTCATATCTTTATCTTGGTTATCAAATAATATTATTGTGTGATGAATGCAATCTTTATAGCTTAATCTCAATCAATCATGGGAATCCAATGGCCAAGCTTATCTGGTTTTATCCCTGTTCTTTCTTAGTTCTAAAAGTTTCCGACTCTCCACTCAATTCCAAGATAAATTTAATTTCTGAAACCAGATGATAAGCTCGTGTATATAAACTCCATTCACAAAGTGAAAAAATGCCTGGAAACTTTAATCTCAAGTAAAAAACTGATGAAGATGGAATTTTAAATATATATTCTACAGTGATCATCCATACAAGCATGAAGCATCCGCCATGGTCCTTCTAACAGTTCGCTATGCTCTTCTTATATTATATTAGTAGACGCAACAAGTACACACATCTATCCCAGTAGCATTAGTGTTTAAGAAACAGAAACAACTTCAATGCCATGAAAGATGGGAGTCAACATTTAACCAAAAAATTTCACCTCGCACACATGAGTCAAAGACTCAAGTAATAATTCCATCACTGTTCACTAATCGTTAAATACATTATTATGCCATAAAAATGTGTATAGGTTATTCCACTGTAACAATGAATATTACTCCTTGACCACATGGATTAACTATAACAATGTCAAGTATACCAGTTTCACAGGCTATAGGCAAATTAGCAATTTTTAACAATTCCACAAAGAGGTGTTACTATCAATGAATTTGTAAGAGCTGATATACTACTGTTAATGAATTTGTAGTAGCTGATATAATTCTCCTAATGGTACTACCAGTGCCCCAAAATTGATAATTTGTTCCCTTTTTTGTTTGGGGGAGAGGGTGTCAAATCAAGGGACCAAACAAATAAATTATGTTTGGACATAATGATAAGAATGATATAATCTTCCTCTATTTCTGTCACTCAACTCCAGAATGAATGAAAGCTAATAAATTATCTTTGAGAAAGTGCCATTGACAGATCGTGATTTTCTTCTATTACACATGACTTTAGATAGACTGGATGCAGCTGGTTAAGGGACATAAATTAATATTAACAAACCAACAACAGTAATAACAACAAGAAAAACAAAAGATTGCAACAATTTCATGCTCAAGGTAAGTTTTATGTACCGTGAGACCACAATCGGACAATGCTATAATTCCCGTTAATCCCCAACGACTCGTAGAGACCTCATTCTTTTGTTTCTTTCCTGTTGCAATATCCTTCACTCCTCTGGCACTTGGCAGCGCCGCCACCTCCTTCTTCACCGGACCACCCTGTTAAATTTGAATTGCAGAAACCGTTTAAATTGAACAAGTAAAATTAACAAGCAATAACATTTTCCTGTGTCTTTAACAGT
Organism: Stenogyne calaminthoides; assembly: GCA_037126765.1. Taxonomy (NCBI): domain Eukaryota; kingdom Viridiplantae; phylum Streptophyta; class Magnoliopsida; order Lamiales; family Lamiaceae; genus Stenogyne; species Stenogyne calaminthoides. Next base: position 28,079,789 of record JBBCBC010000014.1, on the reverse strand, counting down.
ACATTTGGGATCAGGAAATGTACATTTGCACACCGGATAACCTATTAAGTAATGAAATGATACACACCCCTTGATGAAGACCTTCTGACGCCATGAGCATAATCTTCGACTTGTCACTAATACCCGCGGACGCCAAGGTCAATTCATCCGATAAAACTCTCCCTGAAAATTGCGCAATTCAAGCCAAAATCTCTAATCGAAATTCAAAAACCAATATATGAAAAATGAAAAGTTAGAAAAAGACCTTTGAAAATGAGCCTTTGGCCTCGAGGTAGAACATCTGTGAGGGGTTGAAGGAGGAGTTTGAGTTGTTTGATGTTGGAATTAGCGTCAATTTCAACCGGAATCGATCGGCCGCTGAACTTTACAGTGAGCTTCAATCTACTTGCATCCCCATCCTTGGAGGGTTCGGAATCCATTGTTTTGCTTTCTCAGCTCGCCGATTGATACTCAAGCACGACTGATTTCCTACTGTTACAAATCAAGTTCTTGAGTTGTTGCTCAAGGATGCGGTTATTTATTGTTAGGTTATTAATTAATCTGTTAAATTCAATATTTGGGTCATTTTATCGTGTTTTCACTTTTCTGCACGATTGCTAAAAAAAGACACACTTGTATGAGACGGTCTCACGGTAAAACGGAATACAAATTGAACATTAATGCTTTAACATTATGATAGGGGTGGGTGTGATTTGTACTAACTCGTCTCATAAGACTTGTCTTGATTAAAATATCTTCGAAGTTGTCACTTTACCCGTAACGAGTGCGACAGTCTCACGATGAGACGAGACATAATATAGATGTGAAGAACATTTGCGTGAGACGATTTTATAGTGAGACGAAATATAATTTGGACATTAACGTTTTAACACTTTCACATGAATATTTATTTTTTTTTTTTTATCGGACAAAGTTAGTTGTTAGTAGTTAGTACACCAAGCACCTCAAACATTCCACAAATTCATCAAGTCACCTTATAACTCCCATAACTCTAATTCGTTTCCAAAGGGAATCTAACCTGGGACTATTTATTTGTACATGAATATTTATTTGAGTTAGTTTGTATTCGTCTCAAGCATAAGATTGTCTCGTATGAGTTTTTTCAGTAAACATTGACGATCTAATACTTAAAAATGGGTGTATGTTGATTTGTATCTAGTTGTACTCAAATTCATACCTTGACCCATCAAATCACCCCCCTAACTTAATAATTTCTTATATATATATATACTATAATTAAACACATGAATATTTATAAGAAGGAAGATAAATTTTATTTTAACGCCTAATATTTTGGAAGAATGATTTATTTGTGTTATAGATTATTATTCCTATATCATGTATAAAACTATCTCAATACGAATGTTTGTCTTCGTGATCATGCTTCAAGATAAGATCAGAAAAAATCAACACTCTATAAATAAAATGTTTTTTTTTCAGGTGAAAAATAACAAAATAGAGAAAGAATATGTATAATTCACTTTTCAAAAATATAAATGTATTCGTATGTTGAATTAAAAAAGTGTTTCCAAATAATTTTTTGAAAATATATAAAAAATTCTAAAAGTGATTTAGTTACATACGTTATAAATTGGGCCCCCTTAAAATTTACTGTCCGACCTTTGGTTGTACCTCTATTTAGATTTAGACCAAAATAAAAGTTTCATATTGTTATTAAATTTAAAGATAATAAATACCAAAATAAAAGTTTCATATTGTTATTAAATTTAAAGATAATAGTATCTAAACAGGATGATTCGAATGTGAAAAGAGAATTTCATGGAACAATTTAAAAAAAAAACTCAAAATCAGACTAATATCTTGCAAAATAACTCCAAAATAGCCCATGAAATAATAATTAAATTTTTATAGGTTCATTATTAAATGAATTTATCAAGACAAGTTCAGAAACTTACATATATATACATGATATTTATTACATCAAATTTAATCCGAATGTAGTTTTTTGAGCGCTAATCCGAATTTAGTTAGTAAGCACTTAAAATGAACTTCTGGAATGAGTAGGGGTGAAAACGGATCGGATACGGACGGATAGTGCTTATATCGTATCCTAAATCATATTTTTTTCTCGAATTCGGAGTCGGATACGAAAAAGTCGGATTCGAATACGAATTCGGAATATTCGATATACGGATACGGGACAGATATTGGACGAATCCGGGCCGGATTCGAATAACTATAATCGGATAATATATTTCAAACGAAAATCATCAAAATGTGATTGAAACACATAAAAAAAAACTACATATGCATTATTTCATAGAAGTTCTAATGCAAATTATAAAAATTATATCTACTGCTAATAATATGAAACTAAAAGTTATATCCTTCATAATCATCATCACTCCAGCACAACATAACGTCTACATAAGTATTAAATACTAATATTATATTATTATATATATATTAATATAAAATATAAATCAGGGGTTTAGCCTAGAGTTGCCCATCCGAATCGGAACCGGAACCGTCGGAACCGGAACCCTGACGAACCGAAACCGTGTATTACACGGTTCGGTTCCTGCCTCACTTCTTCCAAACCAGAATCGCTTTCCCACAGTTCGAATCGGCGGTTCCGCTGTTTTCAACCGTTTATGACCGTTAAAACCGGATTTGCCGTTGAACCGGGCGTTCATGATTCGAACCGTGAACCGCCGGTTCTCGTCTTTTTTATTTATTTATTTAATGGTTGAGATTGAGTCAAATGTTACTGTTTTTTGATCCAATGGTCGAGATTCAATATAAAATGTTACCGTTTTTTTTTTTTTTTTTTTATTTTCCCAAACTCTATAAATACCCCCTCATTTGTATTCATTTTCTTGCACCAACTTGATCCAAATTGATCAATTCTTCTTCATCTCTCTAATTCTCTTGTTCTAAGTTCTAACTTTATAAGCTTCATTATAGTTCATAGTTCATACTTCATATATTATCTATATTGATATATTTTATACATTATAGTATATAGTTTATATTATATACACTTTACTTTATATTTTATATTACATAAAAAAATGTCAAAAAGAGGAGGATCATCTCGACCATCATCTTCTAGAGGAGGAAAAAAAAAAAGAGTCCGATGACTTCCGATTTTCCTCCACCTTCTCCCTCCTCTTGCATGACAATTCAATATTCCATGGAGTGTGGAGGAAATAGAAGCGAGTCTTGGTCCCAAGTTATCTTGGATGCCACTTTTTTCAAATGAAGAATTTCAACAACCTCGTGGTGGTACTCAAGAAAGTACTCATGGTCATGGACATGGTCCTCATGAAAACGAAGAAAATGTGGAGGAGGTCATTCCACCTCAAAGGCGGAGAAAGAAGATGTAGAGTTCTTGATCCTAAATATTCATCATTCACTTCAAAAAAGTGGCAACCGATGAGGTAAATATATTTAAAGTTTATTGTAACTATTGCACTAATGTTTATCATTTTGAGAAAGGTGGTGGATATGGAACATTTAAAAAACACTTGTTGGCAAAACATAAAGAAGTCTTGGGAATGACTACATCTCAAACGCAACTACGTGGATTCACGGCATCTTCTGAAGGTGGTGAAGTAAGTAATCCTACTAGTTTATTTAGATATAATGTTAAGGTTGCTAGAAGAGAATTAGCTAAACTTATTTGTTCTAAACATCTTCCTTTTCGTTTTGCAAATGATCTTCGTTTTGAAAAATGGGTTACTACGGCTTATAATCCTTCGGCCAAAAAAATTTCACGATCTTCTATTACTCGTGAAATTGATAAAATGGCTAAAGAAATAAGAGATGAAATGACTAGCATGTTTTCTAGATTAACTCAAAAAGTTTCTATATGTTCGGATATTTGGAGTGATCATTTTCAAGAGCATAATTATATGTGCATTACTTGTCATTGGATTGATGATACGTGGACAATTCAAAAACGTTTAATTGCATATAGAGAGTTTGATACTGAGCATACGGCCGCTAATATTGCTCTAAAAATTTGTACGGTTTTGCAAGAGTACAACATTCTTACAAAAATATTTTCAATTTCATTTGATAATGCAAGTGCTAATACGGCTAGTTTAGATGAACTTATTGCAATTTGTCAACCATCAATTGGTGGTAGATTTTTTCATGTAAGATGTTTTTGTCATATTTTAAATTTGTGTGTTCAAGATGGTTTATCTTCTTTAAAAATGCATGTTGCTCCTATTAAACATGCACTTGGTTATTTGGTTAGACATCAAAAAGTTTTAAAAAGATGGAAAAGTTTTTGTGTATTTAATAAACTTACTCCTAAAAAGTTTTCACTTGATGTTGCTACTAGATGGAACTCAACTTATAAAATGTTAAGTGCATCTTATGAGTATAGAAATGCATTATGTAATTTTTTTGAACAAGAACAATGTGGTATTACTTTATTTTCTAGTCAATGGGATTCATGTGCTACTTTATGTGAGATGTTGCAAGTTTTTAACGAAGCTACTACACAATTATCCGGTACGTATTATCCTACTTCTATTCTTGCTTTAGATCAATGTGTTAGAGTTGCAATTACTCTAGATTGTAGTGATCCAAATGAAATATTATATAATGTTATTAGTTCAATGAAAGTCAAATGGATGAAATATTTTTTATATATTCCCGATGTGTTTATAATTGTTAAAATACTTGATCCTAGAGTAAGAATAGATGGAGTGCAACAATTAATTTCTATATATTATGATGCTTTATTTCCTATTACAGATGATAACACCCCTTCTCCTATTGTGGTTGTCCAAAAATCTAAACAAGTTCTTATGGATATTTTTAGAGAATATAAAATTCAATTTGGTCCTACTAGTGGTGATTCTACTAGTGTTCGTGGTGCTACTAGTACTACTAGTGAACGTGGTGGTACTCAATCCCTTGATCGTGGTCTTTATTGTAAATTTTCCAGTTTAGATAATTTTTCTAAAGAACGATATCAACAACGTCTTGTGACAATCAAATGTTTTCTTAGAAATTGAAAATTTTCTAAATACACCTTCTTTTTGAGTATCAACCGAGAATTAGAAAATTTTGATATTTTAAAGTGGTGGTCGAGGAGATTAAATGCTTATCCGGTGTTGAGTATGATTGCAAAAGAGGTATATGCATGTCCCGTCTCAAATCAACCAGTAGTCCGTCGAACAAGCATTTAGCTTGGGTGGACATATCTTGAATGAAAGACGTTCAAGGTTGACAATTGAGCACTTGGAAAACCAATGTTTACTTGATGATTGGGTGAAAGCGAAGATCAAACACAAGATGAAGCTCTTAAATACGATTCTAGCAAAGATAGTGTGATCGATTTACACAACCTAAAAACGAAGTGAAGCTTAAATCTTCTTAAGATTTAAGTCTTGAGGTAAGAAACAAGGTAAAGAGAACTACGTTGGCTTTGATTCTAATCGGATACGTAGGCAACATAATTTTAAGTTTCTAACTTAGAATTTTCTAAGTTTAAAATTTAAAATTATGCCCAAGCCCTTTTTTTTTATCCTCTTTTCATTATTTGTAATTTTTTTAATTGTAATTATAAGTTGTACACTTGTATTTGTAGCATTAGCAATTTAGCATGTTACTTGTAAGTTGTAACTTGTAAGTTGTAAATTGTAAATTGTAAATTGTAATTTTTGTAATGTATTAAATTATTGTTTCATGTAAATTTTTTGAGTTGTTTGTTATTTGTAATTTTGTATGTTTAATAACATAAGATTTTGCTTCATCTTCTTTAAATTTACTTCAATTTATTTTTTTTATTTGTATTTTGATAAAGATTAAAAAAAATACGGTTCCAGAACCGTGAACCGCCGGAACCGTTGGAACCGGATGGAACCGGAACCGTTGGAACCAGAATCGGAACCGCCGGAATCGGAACCGTTAAAGTATTTTACACGGTTCGGTTCCGGTTCCAACTTTTTGGAACCGAGAACCGGCGGTTCGAACCGTTTGGGCAACTCTAGTTTAGCCCACCTGACCACTGGGCTCCTTATTTGAATGGAAGACCCAGATTCGATTCCCTTTGGGTATGTTTGTTTCGAGACTCACCCGGATGGACTTAGGACTTTGAAAACCACGTCCTATTATAGTTTGAGATTTAAAATTAGATTTCAAAATCATCTCCTATAAAGTACACCTAAACCCCTATTTTTCCCAAAATTCAATACAATCACATCACTACTTTTCTCACTCTCAACACAATATAATAATAGCATATCAATCATTATTAAACATTGATTTGACATAAAGTAAAATCCCACTCTATCAAAATCTCAAAACAAACACATATTTTTTACTATTCACCAAGACTTTCAAATCCATAGGATTTCGAAGTCATGACTTCCCCCGCACACCTAAATCCCGAAACAAACATACCATTTGGGAACGAATTTGGAGTTATAGGAGTTATAAGGTGGATTGGTGATTTCGTGGGTATTTGGATGCTTGGTGTACTAACTACTAACTTTGCCCGATCAAAAAAAAAAAAAAAAAAAATCCGGATATCCGGATTTACTATCTAGATAATATCCGATAAAATATAGAAAAACTCGAATACGGTCGAATATTATGTATTCCGAATCCGATGTCAACTATCCGTATCCGAATCAGTATCCGCTTGTATACTAATTTATTATACCGAATTCGATACCGACCGGATACGGCTCCGGATCAGACGGGAAATATCCGATCCGTTTTCACCCCTAGGAATGAGTCTTTTTTATTATATTTTTCTTAAGCACAGACAAACACAGTTCGATAATTGGTGTATTTTTTCTATTTGAATCTCCCGATATTCAATTGTAATTAATTCAAAGTTATCTATAAAAAGTAAAAACAAAAGGAGAAAGACAAATTTTTAAAAAAGTACACATAATATTTTTAGGAAAAAAAAAAGAGAGCAAAAACTTTTGATAATGTATTAATGCGATAATAAAAAAAGGGCACATAACTTTAGAAATGTAGTTTAAACTTTAAATAAATTAGAGGAAAAGTTTAATGATGTGACAATAGAAATAAAGAATACCTAAATCCAATTGGGGCCAAATAACATAAAACACACACTGTTCCAACTACCTTAACCAAATCTTTTCCTCTTTTAGTCTTTCCTAATCACTCTAAAATTCTAAATCGAAATTCTTTCGCCTAAACCACCCACCCATCTTAAACCCTCGCTGTTCTTCAGCTTCTCGTTCCCGCAAATGTAGCCAATTTTCTCAAGATTTTATCAATTCAGGAGGAATTTCGTCAATCTGCAGGAAATTCACGATATCTGCAATTAATTGTTAATTGATTGAATCTCGGAAGGAAACCTATGGTGCTTGGACGAACCAAATCAAGGGTTCGGTTCCACCACGCGCCGTCCTTCAAGGATATACACTTTCTCCTCTCCGACGACGCCGGCGGCGGCGCTGATACGGACGATTCGCCTTTAAAGCCGTCTATTTGCCACCGGAGCCGGAGTAATAGCGTTAAGTTCCTTCTACGCACGCTTTCGCGGTCGCCGTTTCGGGAATGCGAGAACGAGGCGGCGGCGCGTGGGGAACCAGGAGGCGGAATCAGCATCCCCGGCGCGGAGAAAAGCGTGGTGGTGTACTACACGAGCCTCAGAATAGTCCGGTCCACGTTTGAGGACTGCAAAGCCGTCCGATCGATTTTGCGCGCGTTTCGAGTTCCGATCGACGAGCGAGATCTGTCGATGGACTCGCGGTTCTCCGACGAGCTGAGGCGGATTCTCGGCGTGTCGGAGAAGGCGAAATTGACGCTTCCGATGGTGTTCATCGGCGGTAGGTACGTCGGCGGCGCGGAGGAGGTGCGGTGCCTCCACGAGAGCGGCGAGCTGAAGAGGCACGTGGAGGGGCTCCCCTGCGGAGGACGGCACGTGCGAGGCGTGCGGCGGGTACAGGTTTATCCTCTGTGACGAGTGCAGCGGAAGCCATAAGTGCTACAGTGAGAAAGTTGGCTTCAGGAGTTGTACCTCGTGCATTGAGAATGGCCTCATTAGGTGCCCATCTTGCTCCTCTGAACTGTTTCCTTTAAATGAGAATTACAATCTTACTTGAATTATAGTCTTAGGCTTTTTGTCGTAAATCGAATTGTTCATCAAAATGCTAAAGATGGATGCCTAATGGGAAATGGAAAAGCACTCTAATTTAAGCTAATGCTTTTGCTTTCTCTGTTTCTTATGCTTTAGCTGATTTTACTTGGCTATAAGCTTGTGCTGATATAGTTTTATATAACATAAAAGAATTTGGAAACATGGAATGCCTTCGATGTTTCTTTAAGATTAGAAATTATGGAGAGTTTGGTAATGAATAAACATAGTTAGCATAAACGCTATAAAGAACGGCTAACTCTGAGAATCAGTTATCTGTCTCTCTTTTTGGTACTTGAGTTTTTTGCATTCTTTATGACTGTATGCTTGATTGATCCAATGTGTATATATGCATTTCTCCTTCCTCTTGTTCATCTGTGATCCTTCTTTTTGGTAAGATTGTGAGAGAGTGCTGGTAGTAATCAGTAGGAAAATTAGAAGCTCTTTCTCAGTATTCTGTTACACTAAGGGTATGTTCGTTTCTGGCTTATCGTGGGTTTGAGAAATTTTGGACTTCAAAGTCCTAGTAAAAAAGTTGATTATATGTTTGTTTGAGAATTTTATAGGGTGTGAGATGGAGAAAAAGTTGATTGATTTATATTATATTATATTATTGTTGTAATAATTGAATGAATCATATGAATGTGACGTGTTGGAAATTGTGTAAAAGTGAGGAGATATTGTGTAATTGTAGACTATTTATTAGACCAAAGGAAATGTTAGGGTAAATAGGGTATAGGGTGTAATAGTAGGTATTAGGGAGGATTAAATCAGATTTCAAAATACTTTGATGGAGTATTTGAACAAAGGGTATTTAGGATTGTAAAGTCAAAAGTCCATTCATGGTAATCAGGAAACGAATATGTCTTAAGATATGCTTAGAAATATTCAATGAGGAATGATCTTTATAAATTCCTGTACTGGGTCAAATTAGGGGGTGCTTGGTTCAAAATTCGTCAATGAGAATGTGTATGGGATAATTATGGTGAATAATGAGAATAAGAGATTATCAATTCACATTCATTACACTTCGTAAGGGGTAATAAGATTCAATATAAATTAATCATTACTCAAATTTGACTAACTACCACCTCTCTTATGGGCTATAATTATTTTTCCTCAATTTGATCCAAATCCTGAGGCATACATGGTGTTATAGAGAAAAAATCACAAGTGGTCCTATAAGTTTGTCCATCCACAAATAGTCCCGTAAATTTACTTTATCAATTTTGATATTTTTGGTATCATTTTTTTGTCTTTTTTGTTGGAAAATTGAAAATTTGATCGTAAAAGTGATGTGATCTTTTGTTCTGGTTACGTCGATGGTTGTCATCACTCTCATTTGAACGGTCTATCATCGAGGAAGTAAAACCCTCAATCAATTCATGTTTTGGTTAACTTTGAGTGATTTAAAATCATGTATTACATTCATTTCTGTGGGTAACTTCGAGTAGTTTACGTTGCGGCGAGATCGAAACTTATACTATTATCTTCCTCTCATTGAATCCGCCATTTTGATTTTTTTTTTCGTTCCACTTTGTATGCTACAACATAAATCCGGCCATTTTTTGGCCAAAATTAAAATATTTTCGGCGAAAATGATTAAAATTGGTACCAAAAAGATCAAAATTGATAAAATAAAAATTTAAAGGACTATTTGTGGACTCATACAATGTTACACGAACATACTAACGCATACCGTATATTGTTTCAAAATTTTTGGTATTTGAAAAGACATACCAATATCGTACGGACACTACAAAATAATGTCCATTTAAAGAGGGTTTTAACAAGGGATTTAAAGAGGGAATCCTATTTAAAGAGGGTTTTAACGAGGGAAAAGATCCCTCTTTAAAATGGTCGTCGAGAATGATTAACGAGGGATTTAAAGAGGGCTGACATGTGTCAGATTTCCCGAGGGCAAAAATCCCTCGCTAAAGTCAACCCGCGTTTCCCGAGTGCTAGTGCCCCTTGCCAGAATTTAACGAGGGAAAACCCCCCTTGCCAGCCATAATTTCAGGCAAAAAATTGCATCTAGATGGGTTCGAACACGCGATGTCTTGGCGTCGAATGCCCCCACCAAACCGCTGGGACACGCGACCTTCTTGAAACATGTACGGACGAACTGTTATTTGTCTCCTAGTGGGGGTTGTGTTGGGCGAATTTTCGCCCCATGAGGAGTCAAACACGCAACCTCCTTGTATGTGGAGGTCTTGCGTGTTCCGCCAAACCGTTTAGGCAAGACGAGTTATTGGTTAAGAAAGTCTTTCTTAATGTATGTGTATTATATATTTTGTGTTATTTATTTTACTAGTAATTGAACTCGTGCGATGCACGATTATGAATATGATTGCACAATTAATTTATATTAAATCTCTATAAATATTCGTATTAAAGTGTTTTTTTCATTCTGAAGAGATGATGGTTTTTTACAAGGAAAGTATTCTGAAGAGACAATATTTTTCAAAAAATTTAAAGGAAATATAATATAGAAAACATTTATTGTGGTTGGAAAATCCAAATAAAAGATTAAGTTTGTATGGAATGGAGATAAGAGAAATAAATCGGTAATCAACTAATATTACTCAATCTTGACTTTGATCATCTATATCTTTTTTTAATTTGAACTTTCTATATCATTGTCAAAATTAGAGATAGAATTTTCTTTATGCTCATCAGATCATTAGATTATTCTGTCTTTATGCTCATTAGAGCATTAGATGTAAAATAAGAATCTACAAAACCAAAATCATCAAAGCAATAAAAAATTTAGGCTTCATGTATGGAATACATGTATACAAAAAACATAAAACTTCTAATTTGGATTTTTTGGTAGATGCCGGTATTTGACATTCTTCATCAGATATAACATACCTACGGCGATCAAGAATCTCGTACGAAAATAAATTGAACTTTCTATATCATTGTCAAAATTAGAGACGTGTCATTAGAATTTTCTTTATGTTCATCAGATCTGCATTCGAACATCAAAAGTATAATACAGATGTACAAATAACATAAATCTTCAAAGAAACAAAAAAATTTAGGCATCTTGAATGTAAAATAAATGTAATACAGATATACAAATAACATAAAGCTTTTGATTTCGAATTTTTTGGTAGACACTGTGTTGGTCCCGGTGCAAACGAGTCTTACACGTGTATGGGGGGGGGATACACGTGTAAGACTTCGTTTGCAGACCGACCAACAAGTTGGTATCGAGCAAATGGTTCAACTTGACCACTGGCTTTGTTGACCAAAGTTTTATTTGCTAAAAATACTTGTGGTCTATCCGAACCGATCTTATTTGCTGAATTCTTAAAAGACTCAGATAAAAATGTCTTCTAAGAAACTTTCCATGTTCTCAGTGGAGAACTATGATTTGTGGAGACCGGGAATGCATGCTCATCTCAGATTCTAAACATGAACAAATGTGGAGAGTGGTTTCTAAAGGGTCATTCCAATTTCTTCGTGGTGAATCCCAGAGGAATGTAAAAATGAGAGAAACGATCCTAGAAAGCAGAATTTCCTAAGTCCGATGACCAACCGACTCGAGGAGAGAAAGTTACTAATCTAGACTACATTGCTAAAGACACACTATACAAAGACAATTGATGATGGTGTGATGGGAATGATCTCTCAACGCAATCTTGCAAAAGAAATTTGGGATACACTAATTTTGAATGTGCCAAGGCACGGATCATATCAAGGAAAACAAACTTTCGGTTGCAATAATAGGAAAGTTTGATAGTTTTGAAATGGAAGAAGGTGAATCAATTGACAAATTGGAAGTCGATTCACTAAGATTATGAATGATCTAAATGCACTTGGAAAGAAATATCCACAAAGAGAAATTGCATTGAAAATTCTTAGAGGGTCTTTCTAAGAAATGAGATATACATGCAAAGGTGATTGAAAACACCAAAAACATTAATTCAACGCCCTATCAACAAGTCTTCTCCGAAATAAGGCCCATGAGTTTGTAATTTATAAGAAATCCAAAAAGGTCGACAAAGAAAGATGATTCATCATCTAGTAAAAAACGTGGCTTTTAAAGCCAAAAGATAAAACCTCAGAAACTAGAGAGTCCGAGAACTCCTTGCTAAGAATCGGATGAGCTTGAGGATAAGCTAAAGCATGATGACAAGGAGGTTTGAAAGACTTAATAATCGATATGGAAAATACAAAAGCTATTACAGAATCACAGTACCGTAAGAAACCCGAGGACAAACCAACCGAGAAGAGAGAAAGGACTGAAAATCAAGGATCTTCATCCGCAAAGAAGGACTCCAAGTCCAGGAAGAAAGTGATCATGATGATGATGCCAACAGATGCTACAATTGCCAAAAGAAAGGTCACTTCCAAAGATGATTGTCCGGATCCGAGTACTAAGGAGAGAGAAGAGAAAGGCAAGCTAAAAGAGACAAGAAGTTCTCAAGCAAAAATGCCATGGTTGCGTAAAAGAAGAACATTCCGGAGGAGGATCCAAATCTTCGGATGAAATATTCTCGAATAAAGGAAAGTGATGACATTTGTCGATGGCCATTGAGGAGGTAAACTCTTCTTTCTCTGTTGTTGCTCCTACACTAAAGACAAGAGTTGTCAAGTTCAACCGTAAAATGAATAATTTGACTCGATGGATTCTTTTGAGAATCAATGAAGGACTATGCTTTGTTTTACAAGAACTCGCTAAATGAAACTCAAGAGCGTAATAAAGAAATCAAGGTCGAAAATCTAAAATGGAAAGACTCTCTAGCAAAACCGAGATCACTTCTCAATTAATGGGAGCTACTTGATGAACCGGATGTTAAAAAGTACAAATCTCGAGAGAAAGAGAAGTTGATAGTGACCCTAATCGAAAAAGCTAGAAAATCCATCAAGAAATTCAAATGATCGTAACTAAGTTCAATGACCTCTCCGAGAAGCATGAAACTCTACAGAATCATGAGGATAGTGCATGTAGAAGTTAACTCTATCAATAACGCATCTAAAGTAATAGATGAAATTGAGTTACCAGAGATCCGCCACTATAAAATCTGGATTGATACATTCCGGGGAACCTCACAAGGTCATCCGAATCTTTGCATCAAGTAGCAAGAAGACAATATTTGTAAAACCAAATGCACCCACACTTCAAACTCAAGAAATGCCCAAGGTTGTAGACAAGGAAAAAAAACCCGTGGTTTCAAAGAAAAATGAATGATCGGTAGGAAAGCCCAAACCTCAAAAAGAAGGCTAGAAAACCCGAAAGCACTCGATTGGAAAATTTCGTGCAAGTACTTCAAAGCCTCAAAGCTAAGAATGCAAACCCGAAAGGATCTACATCAACCATCGAGGAATCTTCGTAAGAGAAACACTCAAAGAGACATTCTCAATCAAGAGACCAAGTCCTCAAAGATAATGAAAGACCCAATTTCAAAGATGCATAACCCGAACCCCACTTGCTTAAGGGTAAAGGTTATCCAACCCGAGTCAACAAAGATTTAGACCGGCGCACAAAAGCCTAAGCATCCAACAAAAGGCCCGACCAAAGAAAAATTCAAAAGCCCATGTTCATGCTAAAGCTAAAGACACATACACAGTAAAACTCGCTAAGGCACCCGAGAGTAGTGAATGTGTATGTTGATGTTTATGGAAGACAAATTAGCCACTCTAAAGTGATTAGAGTTGTCGTGCAAATTTGGATTCCGAAAATCTCTAACCTTGTAGGACCTTACACAAACCGGGTACCTAAAAATTGATCTGTTTTCGGAGGAGAAAAACAAGGGCACAAAGTCGATTAAAGATCACATAAAGACGATGAAAGCGAGAGATGAAAAAAGCCCCGATGTATGGTATCTTGACAATGGATGCTCAAGACATACGACAGATTCAAGAAGATACTCGGTGACTATATTGAACAAAGAGGCCCTCGGATCACTTTTGGAGATAACTCAAGGACACATCTTGAAGGATATGGAACTTTGGAAATCGACTCGATTCATATCCATGGTGTTTCATATGTATCTCGATTGAAGCATAATTTACTTTCAATAAGCCAATTACGTGATAAGGGGTTTTAATGTTGAGTTCTCTAAGAACTTATGTTATGTGAAAGATGATACAACACAGAAAATATTACTGACTGGTACTAGAAAAGGAAATATGTATCTTGCTGATTGGAGTTCAACTCCTAAAGATACATGTTTGGTTGTTAAAAGTTCCACAGATACCAGTTGGTTATGGCATAAAAGAATGAATCACCTGAATTTCAAAACCCCTGAATAAGCTTGCAAGATTAGCTCTTGTGAGAGGGTTGCTTAATGAAGTATTCAAGATGGAACATATTTGTGATGCGTGCAAAAAAGGAAAACAAATTAGAGCATCATTTAAAAGCAAAGTAGATGTTTCTACTGAAAGTATACTTAAGTTACTGCATATGGATCTCTTTGGTCCTATAACACCAGTAAGAACTAATGGCATGAAATACACATTGGTAGTAGTTGATGACTACTCAAGATATACTTGGGTCATATTCTTACTCAAGAAGAAAGAGACTCGATAAAGTTCGCTGCATTCATCGAAAAGGCTTAGTATTGAGAAGAATCGAGTGTGGTCAAAATCGATCCGATCGTGAACCGAATTTATAAATCATATCATATCGATTATTGTGCAAAGAAATGGAATTTCACATGAAACATCACCGCAAGGACCCTCAACAAAATGGTGTTCTTTTTGAAAAAGAACAAGACTACGAAAAGAAGTTCGAAGGACAATGATAAATTGGTGATATTCCTAAAAGGTTTTGGGTTTGAAGCCATCAATATGCATCTTACTCACGTAACAAATCCATCTTGACCAAAAGTCAAGGCAAAACACCCTATGAGCTTTGGAATGAAAAGGAAGCCTCTTGTTTTTTTTTTTCGTGTGTTTTTGTTGCAAGTGTTTCATACACAATAATGGTAAAGATCGATTGAAAACATTTGATAGTAAAAGTTCGATGAAGGAATATTCTTAGGATATTCTCGAGATCAAGAAAGCTTTCGAGTTTACAACCCAGGACTCTTATTGTGGAGAAACACCTCATGTTGTTTTTTATGAATCTACTTGTGTTCGGAAGAAACAGAACATGATGCATGAACCGACCAAGAGGATCACCAGATTAAGCCCGAAAAAGAATGACAAATCATCCAATCGAACGTGAAAAGAAGAAGTCACCACTATCTATGATTGGAGTGACTCGGACTCGAATAAAGAAGTTCGGGATGGAACTCGGGATGGTGAGACTCAGAAAAACCAACACACCAAAGGTGACCAATCTGAACAAACACCGCCTCGGACTTCGGTATGTGATGCCAATGAAGATGTGGTCACAAATTGAGGCAAATTCTGAATCTATCAACCAAAGGGGAACAAATGTCTCGATAATGTTCAATGGAATTTCCCGAGGAAGATGATTCCTTTCTCCTTTTCTCGTTGTTCCCTCGAAGTTTATTGAATTAACTTAACCTAACATTTCAAATGTTGAGGATACTACTTGAAGGGGAACATCAAGAAGGAAATGGTTAGATAGTCATCCTACAAGTCGATTGTGGGTGATCTAACCGAAGGTGTTAAAACAAGAAGGTTCCATGGTGAGAATGCACTATTCTCGATGCTTCCTATCGAGAAAGAAAACCTACTCATGAGATTGGTGAAGCTCTACAAGATTCTCATTGGATTATTTCGCTATGCAAGATGAAATAATCAATTCTCAATGAATGAAGTATGGAGCTAGTAGATAGACTGAAAGGCACAATGTCATTGGAACCAAGTGGGTATTTAAGAATAAAAGAGATGAAAACAACAACATTGTAAGAAACAAGGCAAGGCTAGTTGACAAGGTTATTCCCAAGAAGAAGGCTTGGATTATGATGAAACATTTGCACCCGTTGCAAGACTAGAAGCCATCGATTGTTTCTTGCATATCTTGCCCACATGAAGTTCACACCTATCAAATGGATGTGAAAAGTGCATTTCGAACGGTGTGCTTAAAGAAGAGGTTTATATGGAACAACCTCCCGGTTTCAAACAGAATGACCAAGTTCTGTGCTCGTAAAAGCTTTGTATGGTCTTAAGCAAGCACCCGAGCATGGTATGATACTCTTTCTCGGTTTCTTCGACCATGGTTTTGTCAAAGGGATCGCTGATAGAACTCGTTCGGGATAGAAGATGGGAAGATATCTTCTTCGGTTCGGATATATGTTGATGACATCATTTTTTGGATCTCCAAACCACCACCGTGTGAAAAGTTTTCAACAATCGATGAAAGGCAAGTTTGAGATGTCAATGATGGGGAGATGAATTTCTTTCTAGGTCTTCAAGTGAAACAATCAAAGGAAGGAATATTCATCAACCAAAGCAAAAATACACCGAGATCCGATTGCAAATATGGTGTATGGACTGCAATGCGCTAGATTCCCATGAATACTAACTACAAGATGAATCCTCGATTCTCAAGGCAAATCAAATGAGTCATACCGATTATAGAGGAATCATTGATCATTGCTCTATCTCACGCCAAAGTAAGGCCGGAAATAACATTTCTTTGTTGGGATATGTGCAAGATACCAAGCTAATCCTAAGGCTTTAGTCACATGGAAGTCGCCAAAAAGATCTTCAAGTATCTTAAGGGGCACGATGAATAGAGGATTATGGTATCCAAATGATGATAACCTTGAATTAACGGGTTACTCGGATGTCGACATGGAGGTTGCGGGATTGACGGGAAGTCCACTACTGGGAACTTGTCAATTTCTAGGAAGTAGTGATATCTTGGTTTTCGAAGAAACAGACCTTAGTAGCAACCAAGATCTTCATCGGGTTTAATACATGGGTCACGCAGGAAGTTGTTGTGCTTTCGATTCTTTAGCTCGCATAACAATTAAGGGATTATAAAGTTGTAGCCAATGAAGTACCAATATTTTGTGACAATAATAAAGGTAATCATTGCTATTTCACAAAATCCCAGATTGCACACCGGATGCAAGCATGTGGATATCGACATCACTTCATCGAGATCATGTCAAGAAAAAGGACATCATAATGGAGAAAATTCATACTGATAAGCAGAGAGCTGATATCTTGACTAAACCTTTGGCTGAATCAAGATTTCAGGAACTTTAAGTTGAATTAGGGATGTTAGATCCAGGTGTATAAGAGTAAATCTGAAAAATTGAAGGTTTTCAGATGCATGAAGTTTTCTCAGAATTCTACTGAGAAACTCAGATAAAATGGAAATATTGAATCGAGTCTCGGCGAAACTCAGATTCTTCAAGGTCAAGATTTTCGGTTATATTGAACCCATTCAAGATTTTCGATTATTATCGACATTTTATCAAGGTCGATTACTTCGAAGACTGATAGAGAGAAATTAGTCTGAAGAAGTAATGACTCATGCGACTCATTTATTGCTTAAATGAAGCTCAGTAATCATTTGCAATAAATACAAAACACATAAGGAATGTTTTTGGGCGGGATCGTTTGAAATTCCGAAGAAGGTCAACAGTCATTTAATGCTCTGTTACATTAATGACCAATGAGGATATTTTGGCGGCTTACTTTTCGGAGATCGACTCCATTCCCTAAGTCCATTCCCTAAGTCCGATTAATCGACTCCATTCCCTAAGTCCAAGGTGCTCTTCAAGCCCATTGCTTTGTGAAGAAACAGCCATCGGGGGAAGAAAGAAAAAAAGCGAGAATCACCAAAAGCGTTGTTCTTTGAAAAAGAAACCCAACAAACCAGGGAAGGTTTTGTTGGAGGCCAAGATGGAAAGCAAAAAGGAGAAGATGAAAAGCCCGAAAAACACTTTCGCCCCTAAGCGCAAGAATGGTGGTTCTCACCGATGAAGATGGGCAAAGGATTCTCAAGAGATTCAACCCGAGAGCCAAATCGCCGAAATTAGCCATTACAAGTCTTGGCTCGGGTTATCTCTAAGGCACAGAACAGATCGGTGAGCGTGTCTTCTCGAGGTGCTTGAGACATCGCTTCGGCTCGCATAAAATTTCTCGAAATTTTTAAAGGAACTCGTGCCCTCGAGATTCCTACTAAAGATGTGTCGGCTTTCGCATGTAAGAGCCAACTTCGAGTCAATATGAGGAAGTGCCATCTCAGCCCCGTAACCCACTCGGATGCAAACCGAGGACTGGACCGACAACATTCGGATCTTCTTGAGACTTCGGGAGGCGAATTTTATTCTTGATAAGCTCTGAGTGATCTACTTTTGATCCTTGGTGATGCTTCGAACTACTAGATAGCCCGAGATGGAAGAAGGGCGGTCAAGAAATCGAGTGGAGGAGCAAGGGGAACGGTTCATCACTTGGCCATTACCGAGCTCGGCTTCACCCTACGATCTGCAAGATGTCTTCTTCGATTAAGGACGGCGATTTTCATCCTCAATCGACTCTTCCCGAGATGATTAACATTCTTTGCATTCGAGGGGAAGACCGGTGGAATGAGGAGACAAAGATTCCCGGCCGAGTTCTCGGATTCGGGAAGACAAAGCTCGGGATGAAAAATTCCGATTTTGATGAAATTTGGTTCGTAAGAAGAAGATAGGCGAGAGGAGAAATTTCTATTGGGTTGGTGCCCCTAGCGGTAGAGACAAATTTCAAGATGGGGACCAACAGGGGAGATGCTTTCGGGATCGATCTCGGATGGAGAAGGAAACTTCTTGTCTTTGATCAACTGAAATCATTCAACCTCGGATGAAGATAGCACTCTTGGTACCTTTTGACACTATTAACAATTATGCCAAAGTTATTGGGTTTCTATCTTTAACTCTGAATTGTCCGATGAATGATCGAGGCCTCGGGCCGGAGACCGAGCTCAAGATGAAGTTCGATGCTCAAAAAGTGCATCGACCCTCGTGTTGTGTCTTGTTGTGTTCGATATAATAAATCGATTAATCGATCATCAAAAGCGACCACGTAATATTCAATATAATAATCATGCCCGGTGGATGAGTTACTTTTTGTTCGGCTGTTCGCCAACCGATCGAAATTGCTTTCGGCCAATTACCATCAACAAACGATCCGCTTACTCGGATCGAAAAGATGGAGTTAAAAGAGCGTGTCAAGATGTTCGAACTCGGATCTCTGAAGAACTCGGACATCCTAAAGGGTCGAGTGCTCGACGCTCAAATATCCCGAAGACCCAAATATCCCGAGGAATCGGTGTGCTCGAGGAGGACAATTTTTTCAATATAAAACCGACAATAAAAAACCGACATGATTAAAGGGCGAACAAAAAGTCCAACCGAACAAAAGATTAATTTGGACGATCAAAAGAGCGTCCCTACGCATTTAAGCTAGTACAAAGATCGATCTAGAAGATGAAGTCGAACGCATTAACACCAACGAGTTCTTGCATGATCCAAAAGCTTCCAAAGACATGCTATACCAATCCAAAGACATGCTATACCAATCCAAAATTTCGTGCTTGCGAAGGCTTTATAAAAAAAAGAAAAAAAAGAAGAAGAAGGGTTCGTAAAATAATCCCGGAAAAAGCACAAAAAATCCCTAGAGAGGTGAGGAACCGAAAAATTAGAGTGTTTATTCACATATACGAGAAACCCTAGAACTCATTTGCTAATCTGCACCGATTCATCTTCATAAGATGTATCAAGAATCGACGTAAAGCTCGTATACTATATCCTCGGCTTGGTATGCCCCGTAGTAGTCATTTCTTTTAACCGGGTCAACAAATCCATCTTATTTACTATTTATTTTACACGTATATGTTTTTGTTTTGCGAGTTGTAATCTAATTAGCCACATAATATTCATCAACCAAAAACGACTTTCATAACAATTGCGCAGAGGAAGGGTATAAATCAAAAACCAACCCATACACAAACCCGTAGTTAGTTAGGCGAAAAAAGAAATAGAATGCCTCAATCTAGAATACACAAACGGAGAGGTCGGGGAAAAACCGACCTCACGACCGGAAGAGGCTCGGTGCCCTTCACAAAAATCAAATCAAGTAAAACCATCAATCTTGAGGATATAGCCAATGATCCGTGGCCATTTCAAAGCCATCACTTTCTTGTTGCGAGCCGCAAAAGAGAGGCGTAAAAAAAATCATGCGTTAGAGGCTCAAAAGGGAAGAGCAACACTGTGATACACCCGACAAATGAAAGCTAAAAAAAAAAAACTCAAAAGCGGACCAAAGAAAAAGCCGATGATACGTCGGATGGCGAATGACCTCAAGGGTCTAGACCATCGCCGTTTGACGTTTGAGGGCTCTCCGCCAAAGACCGACCCAATAATAAGCGACGTGGTCCAGAAAGAGACATCCAATAGAGATGCCCGCACATTCAGATCTTCAAAAGCATCCAGATACGAACAAAAATCGGCGGAACAAAGTCGCCTATCCATAACCGATTGGGTAGTCAAGGACAAACTTGGAGAGGGGGGATTTGCCCATCCACGAGCATGATCCACGAGATCCTCATGATGGGAAACAAATTTCAATCTAAGTCTATCGATCCCACAAAATTTTCGGAAATGCAAAAAGCCATCGAGGATTACAGTCGATCCGCCGCGACTAAGGGCCCACCTCGAACGAGCACCGACCTTTGCTCGCCATTATCACCAAATGATCATGGCGGCGGAAAGTACAAGAGAAAGTCGCAAAGACCCGACCGCCAATTCCGTCTTCGATCTTTGAGTCGGATCCTCATGTCCATCTCGGCAAATATTCAGACTTTATGATCGCGATGGGGCTACAGACGCTGACGTTAACGCAATCTTGGTCATTCCCCATGACTTTGGGTGATCGGGCACATAGGTGGTTTACAACTTTACCCCACAAGGCCCATCACGTCTTTTCGCACAAATGGGGCGGCAATTTTTGTCCCACTTTTCATCCATGTGTGCTCGCCTCACAACAAACAAAGGTTGGCACACTTTTCCCAACTAAAAGGTGAGTCCGATCGATCATACATAGAAAGATTTGATAAATGTTTGTATGATGGAGCCCAGTTGAAGAGGATGCTAAGATCCTCGCGGTGGTCGAGGCCCGACTTTAAATCTGAGATATGTGGAAGGCCATGCATCAAGATTGACCCGAACTCATACTCGAGTTTAGAGAAATGAAAGCGGCTAAAATCATAGCCATGCAAGATTTGCTCGCACAATCACAATTGAGAGGCGAGCCTATCGCTAGGAAAGTTTTCAAAAGAAAAACGACGAATGAAGAAGGGTACAGACCCACCTCCTTCAAACCTTTTGAAGGAAGAGCGAAGAAATGCCCTACGAAGTCTTTTTGGGCGTTTAAGGTAAAACTATCTTTAATCAAATTAAAGATCGGGACATGTTGGACGTGCCAAGAAGAATTGTAATGGATAAGCGTCGACTTAACGCTTCCAAATATCAGAATTATCACGAGTACATCGGGCACAATCTGAAAAAATTGCCACGATTTACTCATGAACTTTGGAAGCTATATGAAGAGAATCGCTTTTCCGTTCTTAAAAAAGCTCACGAGCGAGGATTCGCAAATGTAAAAAACAATAAGATCGGGGAAAGCGGAAGGCCGAACAAACATTTGATAGTGATCCCGAAGAATCACGTAAGAGATCCGAAACGTCCAAAAAGAGGCCTCTCTTTGTGGGAAGAGGTCGAGAAAGCCAAGAAATCCACATGATACGTCCCGAATTTGGTCCCGTGGGTGGATGTTACCAGCGCCAACGTTATCTATCAGACGCCTTAAAAGATGGAGGTCGTGCCCGTCGCGAACATCCATCGGTGAAGGTGGCGAGCACATCATCCAGTTCCCCACCTACACACCAAATCATTTTCTCGGACGACGATCTCGGCGGAATTATAACTCCCCACAACGACTCCTTAACCATCGGTGCTTTCGTCTCCTCGGGTTGAAGGTACATTGCCTCTTAGTTGATATTTGGAGCTTATCGCGAACATTTTGTTCGTCAATACCGCCGCCGATGGAAAAACAAGTTGGGGATTTGAGCGGTTATATTGAACCATGTAATCATACTATAATGGGTTTTGGGGAATCAGAATCCCGACCCTATGGTATGATTAGGTTAGGAAGTCGAGCTAGAATTAACTTTGAATTCGGACATTAGGCGAACTAGAATGTTAGATTTTGTAATCGCCGATGTTCAATCCTTATAACGGGTTTCTAGGTCGCCCTTTTATTGAGAATTCAAAGTGGCACATTCCACGATATTATTATTCGTGTTAAATTTCCAACACAAGATGGAAACAGTAGTAAGGCGTAAAGAGATCGAAAAGAAAAGCTCGAGATTGTTTGCTATCGTGTGTACCGAAAAGACAAAGCATCGTCAATATGATGGAGCGAACACGGAGATTGATAAGCCTAGCCAATGAGCAAATATCTCACCGAAAGATCTTCGAGACGAACATAAGTTCGACGAAAGCATAACCATTTCGTGCGAAAGCACGTAGCGCGAAACATAAACTTCGGGAGACAACTAATTCCCCGATCTCCTATATCAAATGAATATTGATCACCAAACGAAAGCAATCGGACCTAGAGCCTCGCATAGGTTTTGAACCCATGGAGGTTGATGATGAGCCCCCGGTCCATCCAAGACCCTCGTGGAAGCAAAAAAGAAAGGGTGACCCTGCTGAGCAACTCGAGCCAATCGATTAATCGACCGAAACAGACTGAAGTTAGAAGTGTTCGTTGGTTCGTAATTACCCAACCAATCCGAATGTAAATAATTACTTACCTTCAAGCAAATTTAGATGTGTTCGCATGGTCACACGAGGACATGGTTGAATAGATCCGCAGCATGCCCGCCACTCCTCAACCTTGATCTAATACAAGCTCCAGTTGTCCAAAAAACGCAGAAAGTTTAGCCCGGAAAAAATATCGGGCGATGAATAGTGAAATCAAAAAAACGCCGACAACAAAATGATCCGAGAGGTAAAATGCCCAAGATGGCTTGCGAACCCTGTGCTCGTTCGCAAATCAAATGGATCTTGGAGATCGTGTATTGATTTCACCGATTTGAATAAGGCATGTCCAAAAGATAATTTTCTCGATGCCACACATTGATTATTTGGTTGATAATACAAATGGGCCATGAACTCATGACATTTATGGATCGCGTCACCGTTATCACCAAATACCGATGCATCCGGACGATCGGAAAGAATACGGCATTCTCGCAGGAAAAGAACATGTATCGTTGGTAACGCACGCCATTCGGATTAAAGAATGCCGAGCAACGTATCAACGTTTGGTGAACAAAATGTTCGACCGAACATATCGGCCGAACAATTGAGGTATATATCGATGATATTGTGGTAAAGAGCGAACATAAGGAAGACCACATCACCCACCTCGCACAAACGTTTGATATCTTGAGGAAGTATAATATGAAGTTAAATCCCAAGAAATGCGACTTTGGGATTCATTCAGTGAAATTCCTCGGACATATGGTTAGTCAATCTGGGATTGATCACGAACCCGTCAAAGATTCAAGCCATGCTCGATATCTGAAGCCCCCGAAATTTGAAAGAGGTCCAAAAGTTAACCTGATGATTAGCCTCCGTGAGTGGTTTATATCAATTTAACGGGGACAAATGTAAACCTTTCTTTGATGCATTAAAGAAGGGGGAAATTTCAGATGGACCGAGCATTGCCAAAATGCATTTGAATCATTAAAACGAAGACCTTGCAGATATACTCACTAACCGCCTAAGCCTATCCCGGCGAACAACTCTATCTGTATCTTGTCTTTGCGTCGAACATCACGATCGATCTTTGCTCATGCGGCGTAAGGGACCACACATTTGCCCATTTATTATGTTAGCCAAGTCTTAAAAGAGGCGAAACTCCGGTATTCTCCATTTGGAAAAATTAGCGTCACGTCAGTAATGAAAAGTCGCGAAAATTAACCATATTTTTTCGACCACTCGGTTGAGGTATTGATGCATTTCCATTCGCCCAGTCCTCCAATTTACCGACATACTTCGGGCGGTTGCTCAAATGGGGCGGTGGAGTTAGATTACCCGGCATTACGTTAAGCCTCCATTTAACAAAGAATGAAGGCCGAGCTATGGCCCGATTTCATGGTTGAGTTGACATATCCACAAATTCTGAAAAAATTGTCGATCAACCATGGCGCATGTATATGTTGATGGTTCATCAACAAGTTCAAGAGCCGGAGCGGTAGTTCTCATCAAATTTCAACCAGTAACGTTTACAACGACCATCGATTTGATTTCCCAACTACAAATAATGAGGTTTGAATATGAAGCTTTGATCATTTGGACTACGATGGCAATGACAATAGGAATTCAGAGGTCGATGATCTATAGCGATTCTCGAGATAATCGTTTATCAAATAACAAAGTAGTATGAGGCCCGAGGCGAACAAATGGCACAATATCAACAACTAGCAAAAGAGTTGCTCGAGCATTTTGACCAAGTTTTCATTGAACAATTACCACGATTGGGTAATTCATTCGTTGATGATGCTTTTACGCCTGGCAACAAGAAGGAGTGACTTTAACACAACGGACATTGTGGTCGTCCACGGCTGTCGCCATCAGTTCCCAGAATTACGATCGCCCAAATAACAAGCGAATAAGAAACTTGGATGACTCGATAATGAGTTACTTTACAAAAGGGACTTCTCCCAGAGAATAGGGCACAAAATACTTCGCCTCGAATTCTGATCGCCGATATACTATTATAGGCGAGCATTTGTACAAAAGAAGCTTCTCACTTCCACTTACGAAGTGTATCACTCTCCGAAGGACATGTCTTCTGCAACAAATCCATGACGAGTATCGCGAAATCATACAATTGGGCTTGTCTAAACACAAAAAATAATCGACAAGGTTATTATTGCCAACCCTCAAAAGGATTAAGCTCGCGTATATGCTCGCGTGTCATCGGTGCAGTGTACATGCTCCGCTTATTCATAGCCCACCTGAAGAATTGGTGTCAGTTTATAGCCCATGGCCTTTTGCCAAATGGGGGATCGATTTGATTGGCCCATTTCCTACTGGCACATCGGGAGTTAGATATGTTGTGGTGGCCGTTGATTATTATACTAAATGGGCGTGTTCGAGGCCATTGTCAAGATCACCAACAAAGGATGTGGAACTTTGTTTGGAAAAAGCATCATCTGTCGATTTGGGCTTCCCCAATCATTGTCAATCGATAACGGCAAACAATTCGATGGAAGTGAATTCGGACAAAATTGTGCTTTCGGCCGGGGCATAAAAAGCACTACTCAACTCCATATTATCCCCAAAGCGGTCGAGTTGAAGCCGTTAATAAAATTATCAAAATACCCTCAAGGCTAGACTTGATAATTCGAGGGAGGATAAATTTGAAGAATTGCTGAAATATTATGGGCTTATCGAACAACTTTCGAACATCAAGCTGCGGAGACCCCTTTTGCTTTAGCATTTGGTCGCGAAGTTCGTTATTCAAAAGAAATCAAAATTCCAAGTCATCGAACAATGACTTTCGGAGAGCATATTAATGACCGGTAAAACGCTCACGAATTCGGACTGTTGGAAGAAAAGAAGGACTTTAGGCCGATTTCAAGAATGCTATGTACAAAAAAGAGATCGAAAAAGTTTTATAATTCCAAAGTCCGAATCGCGCAGTTCAATGTGGGCGAGGTTTTAAACGATCGATGGGGGTACCCAGTGGTGTGTTTGGTCGAGCATAGGAAGGTCCTTTTCAGAGTCCGGAGAATGTTTACCAAATCAGAGGCATATGACTTGGAGGACTGAATGGAGTCCCATTGTCTTATTTCGTGAACGGTCAAATTTGAAAAATATTATCAATAAAAGCGAAAGCATATTGTTGGCGAACCTGACAATCGGCCATTCGGGCCTCAAACGAGTAGGGCGACCATAAAAGAAGAATATATTATTTTCGATGCATATCTTCAAGAAAAAATCTTGGAAAAGACTATTGATGTAGGGAGATCGTGTCGAACGAGTTGTCGATAGAAGATACGTGTCGGGCGAGTTGAGTGATGGTGGGCCATGCGAGGATGAGTTAATTTTTTGAGCAAGAGTCATCAAAAAAGCCGAATGATGTAAAAAAAGAGAGCAAAAATAAGAGAGCTAGCACCGAATCTCTATGCGACTAGCTTGGGGACGATTCTATAAATAGGGGCATACTTATTGTTAAGAAAAGCGGAAAAAAAAAAAAAAAGATGAAGAAAAAAAAAGGAAAAATCTTGCGATTCTCGGAAGGAAGATGGTTTAGTATGCCCCGGGCGTAGAAGAATCCGGCTCTCGATTCGCCAGTCATTTAGTTGAATCGAGCATCTGTCCGGATCTAAGTCTTTTACCCCATGTTCATTCACGAAAGAGTTGAAGCCCGCTTCTTAGGACTCAAGATGCTCGGAAGAGTCATGGTTGCCCCACTCCACGTTACTCATCGCTACTGTAGTATTAAAGCCCGTGAGTCCCCTATGCATCCCCAAAATCTCGCCGGGCGAGGGATGTCATAGTGTCCGCCCAAAAATAAGATCACGAATCTTTGATGCTCGGCATCTACTTGGAAGACGAAATTGTCGAGCCGAAAGTTTTGTGTCGCTTTATTTTTTAAGCGGCGAGGAATCGCGGCACATGCTCATGCTCTTGGCCAAGATAACCTACAACCTGTCCCAGAGGGACAAAAGTTTATCTTCTTCTTTGCTGAGCATGTTACAAAAGAAAAAAAAAAAGGTAAACGATGTACCCACATCCTTGTCAACATCAATTCCGCAGACAAGGTGAGGCGATTAGGTTCACTCAAGACAAGGTTTAGATTCAAAACCCCGGTCCGATAACAATAGTTATGTAATAGATAGTCTTCTTCAAATATGAACGATGTAATAGAATACAAAGTGTTGCAAAAAGAAAAAGAAAGATATATGTACTTTTGTTCGCTAAAGAGATTCTAGTTCAGTTTATTTGAGGTCGCACCTAAGCCGGGACGAATTCAACAAAGACGAATGAGCCCAGTCTATGTTCACCGATTTAACGAGTTCAGATTCGATTCCCGCAGCAGAAAAGTTTAGTAATGGGTACGCCGCAATGAAAGATAAGACGATTAGTACTTACAGATACCTATAAAGACGAAATGGGTGAAAAAAGGGCAGCTTAAATAAGATGACCCGAGTAATGAAGTGATCGCGACCAAAATAAGACGATCGGTGACCAAGAAAGGGGGTTCATAAAGTAACCCATCCGTCGCATCTAAATAAGACGATCAACCGATTGCAACGTCCAATAAGACAATCAAAACCGAAAGAAGTCAAGAGCGGGCATAGTAAAACCCAATGTTCAATTCATTCGTAAGAAAAGGGCAAAAAGCGAAAACAATAAAAGCGAACGCTAGCAACAAAGCAAATATCAAGCAACACAAAGTATCAACATTCATTCTCAACAAAAAAGGTTAGAGGAAATTCGGTATGTAATCCTTTTCGTTCAATTGAAAAAATGTTCTACAAAAAAAAAAAGTATCAACAAGAAACAAAGGTTAAAGATATATTGTTCGAACTAAAAAGTGAAGAAGACAAAAGTTACACAAGTTTTACAAAAAAAAAAGACATCAAGGTGCAAAAGTCAAAATTGGGGGTAGACGGAAGAGAAATGTCGAACACATTATGTTCGGGTCCCCTTAATGCCTTCCGAATGTCCAGTATCGATGCTCATTTGAGGCGATTTTGCTTTCGGTTGCGAGGTTCTTGCTCGCCAGCACTGATTGGTCCCAGATTGATTCAAGTGAAGATTTTGATCAACAACCTCGAAACAATAACGTCTGGGAGTTCTCCTCTTCATCCGAAATCGGATCGTCGATTTTGATCCGCCGGGAAGAACGGAAAAAGTCGCCTGCACCATTCAAATCCGACATTGGGAGGTTCGCGATCTGGAGGGTTATCAACCGTCTTCTTCACGAAATTTGGATATGAGAGGGCAATCGCTCTCATTGTTGAGTATGTGGCGAGCAGATCGAGCAAAGATCGGCAAAAGCGCAAATATCTGAGAAGTTGGACATGGGGTCAATATACTGCGTCATCATGCAACTTTGAGTTTTGAGGCCTAAACGAGTATTAGTCTCTTCGGCAATGATGAGCTGTTGGCGAAATCGTCCTCTCACTTTCCATTTGATCAACACCGGCCCCGGGTTCTGACTCAACATTCATTTCTTCTTGAGCCGCCCAGATATTGATCACCTCCCTCGCGAGGCAGTTGAGCCTCTCTTGTTTTTGACGAGCATCCTCTTGAGCTAGGCGAGCATTCTCTTGAAAAACGCGAGCATCCTCCGAGCGTTGGTAAACTTGTCTTAAAACAAATTTTGCTCTGAGCGATTTCGATTAAATCTGCGGACCCCTGTTAAACGATCACTTTATCTTCAAAGTTCTAATCAAAGCCAAATAATTGGGCTTGGATGTTAGCCATTGAGCATAAGCTTTCTCAAGAAGCGACCATAGATTGGCCCTGAAGCACCAAATTGAACACATATTTTCCAAGGGGTGGGACCTGTAGTAGACTCGCCAGGATCGATGTCCACGCCGAACATGAGTCCAGCAAGCTTTTTGAACATGCTCCTATGCGCTGGAACTTTGGCGAACACTCGGCGAAAAAAGTAATTCTTTAGGTTGGGCATTAAAGGCGACAACCGCTCAACCCTCATGATATATATATTCAACCAAGTGAGTATAGAGATATCGACCCGAAACCAAAGCGGCGTCGGGCGAGCAAAATGTACCGCCACGCCGAGCCGATCCCATCCCAGAATGATTTGTCTTCGAGATCGGAGCTCCCGAGTCTAATGGAGTCCATGATCGGGTCCAAATTGGAGAAGGAGACGATGTGCTAACTTCCATTTCGACAATCTGCGAAATGGGACCAACAATGAGGCGGGCCGATCGCCTCGACCAGTAGGGGTCCGAGTCGATCGGCGGGCCGGTGCTTGTCCGAGTTTGCTCGCTCGCCCCCGCTCGCTCGGGCCCTGTCGGGCTGGCCCCCGTCACGATCTCCACCCTTGGTCTTTTTTCGGTGGTGGAGTTTGTTCGCCCGGCCCCATGTTCGCCGAACAGGAGCCCCTATGTGCTCGACTTGATTCTCCAGACCGGATGAGGGTCGTTTGCCCCGCTTTCGCCTCCCTGCTGCTCGCCGAGCCTGCCGCTCGGCTGAATCCGAAACAAGTTCCGTGGCGGGTTTTCTTCGAAAATATCTCAAAGTGTTCGATACTCCACAATGATGGTCACAAAAAAAAAGTCAAATAAAATGAAATTAGAATCAATGGGTAACAAATAACAAAATGACACAAGACTTATGCAAGAACAAAAGATAATCCTTACCTAAGGATCAACAAAGAACAAGATGATGAGGAGGCACGAACAAACCTCATTTCTTTCTCTCGTTTTCATGGTGTTCAAAGTTATCACAGATCTTTTCGAACGAGATTCCAGATCCGCGATCTCGCCAAACTTTGAAATAGCCATCGTTTGTCTCCTTATCCGTCATAAATAGAATCCGAAATAAAAAGTGAGTTAAAATCGGTTCAAATTGAAGAATGAAAGATATGAAAATCACTTACTTGGTACACCAAGTCGATTAGGGATGTCCAAGCGAGCATTTGGCTCGCCTTCCCGGAGCTTTCCAATTGCCCCTGCGAACGTAACTTCTTTTCAAATCATCGATTTTGTTCGGCACATCCTCGATAATTTTGCACTTGGCGTTAGCTTGCATAAACAACCATCCGTGTTCGCCCCTCCGGACGAAGTCAAGTGCACTAACGAGCAAAGTTCACCGGCCAAGGATAATACCGGGCTTCATTTTGCGAACAGTCAAAAAACTCATAACCATATGCCATCCGCTCGGTTTAAGTCTGCGTAATGGTGATATTCCACTCCACGAGCAAGCGGGTGATTGCCGG
The DNA here is from genome assembly GCA_037126765.1 of Stenogyne calaminthoides. NCBI lineage: Eukaryota > Viridiplantae > Streptophyta > Magnoliopsida > Lamiales > Lamiaceae > Stenogyne > Stenogyne calaminthoides. Next base: position 28,049,764 of record JBBCBC010000014.1, on the reverse strand, counting down.
ATGGAGAGGAAATCGAAGGCCGACCTCCATGGTGTCCAAATTCATCTGCGACCGCGACCCTCGGGGGTTGGTCACCCGCCATCGACCCGTGCCCGAAAAAGACATCCTTGGGGTTTCATAAATTCTATGCGGTTGAGCGAGCATATCTACATCAATTATGCTCGCTTTTGCTCATTGGTACTCGTTCTCTACACTAATCCTATGAGGTTGTTCTGGCAAACCAAAATTATAACGAGCATTGTACTCGCTATATGTTGACCATGAGGGACACCAACAGTATACCAAGTTCGAGTTTTGCCCACCATCTACACCTATGTTCGATTCGCTAAATTTATATTGCCAAAATTTCCCCTCCCCCAGAATCATTATTTCGTCTCACATCAACATTATCAATAAATTTCTAGACCTAGTTTGAATTTGGGGGCGAAGAATCATAATCGAGAATCGTCCGAAGCCGAATCATTACGGGTCAAACCCTATCCGAGCTCCGTTTGGGCTTTATCTCGAGTCGGAAGAAAGAATCGGTAAATGGTTGCCGTAATTGCCAACGGAATCTGGTCGAGGCATTTGCCTCCGATGTACTTACATTATTACGAGATTCTACTAATAGGGGAAGGCGAAGGAACTATGATGGTCGGATTGAACGGAGGAATTCGAGCAAGAGGCCATAATTACAAAATAGAAGAAGAATCGCAATGTTACGAATGAATTTCTTCACGAACAATGAAACCTTCATCGAAACTTTCGAACGCGAAGACAATAAAAAGAGCAGAGGAGAAAAGAGAAAAATTTAAAAGAGGAGAAATATGGTTTATATGGACATCGGTTACAAATTCAAAGATCAAAATGAATTCGCGATGTCAAACATGGCCCAATCGGACTTTAAATAAGGCCCCATGTAGAATACAAAAGCGATTCTACCGGGGGTATTGTTGTGTTCGATATAATAAATCGGGATTAATCGATCATCAAAGAAATGACACGTGTAATATTCGAATATAATAATCATGCCCTGGATGAGTTACTTTTTGTTCATTGCTCGCCAACCGATCGAAATTGCTCGGCACCTACCGAACAAACGTATCCGCTTACTCGGACGGAAAGAAGGAGTTAAAAGAGCGGTCAAGATATGTTCGAACTCGGATCTCTCAAGAACTCGGACATCCTAAAGGGTCGAGTGCTCGGCGCTCAAATATCCCAAGACCCAAATATCCCGAGGAATCGATTGTGCTCGAGGAGGACAATTTTTCAATATAAAACCGACAATAAAACCGACATGATTAAAGGCGAACAAAAAGTCCAACCGAACAAAAGATTAATTTGGACGATCAAAAGAGCGTCCTACAGAAGCTAGTACAAAGATCGATCTAGAAGATGAAGTCAGAAACGTGGCAACACCACCGGAGTTCTTGCATGATCCAAAGCTTCCAGCACATGCTATACCAATCCAGCACATGCTATACCAATCCAGCTCATGCTTGCCGAAGTGCTATAAAAGGAAGAAAAAAGAAGAAGAGAAGGGTTCAGAAAATAATCCCAGAAAAGTAGCCTACAAAAATCCCTAGAGAGGTGAGGAACCGAAAAATTAGAGTGTTTATTCACATATACGAGAAACCCTAGAACTCATTTGCTAATCTGCACCGATTCATCTTCATAAGATGTATCAAGAACTGTACGTGTAAAGCTCGTAATACTATATCCTGGCTTGGTATGCCCCCAGAGTAGTCATTTCTTGACGAACTGGGTCAACAAATCCATCTTATTTACTGTTTATTTTACACGTATATGTTTTGTTTGCGAGTTGTAATCTAATTAGCCACATAATATTCATCAACCAAAACGACTCGCGACATGTCTGAACCTCAGGATGATCAATCAACACAGAAGGTGCAGAATGTTCCTGAGATCGACCTCACTCCCATTCTGGAGAAGCTTGAGAAGGTTGAGTCAATGATGAACAAGATCGATCAGATGGAAGAGACATTGGCCAGCCAAACTCAGAAGATGGAGAATCTGAGTTCATCTTCACTGGTGCAACTCCAAGACACTCTGACCTCAAAGATGACCTCCATGGAAGACAAGTTTGAATGAGAAGTTTGGAGGAGTCAAGGTCGAAATGAAAGTCTTGAACTTAAACAGAAGACCGGGAGAATACTTGAATTTCTAGAGGTGAAATCAAGCAGAGAAGAATGAAGTCTTGATCAAGTCTGTTGTTGAGGAAATGAGCTCAATGCTCATGACCAAGATGACGAGATGTTTAAAGATGCTCTCTCCGCCGGTTTGCCCATCTCTCAAGAATTTTTTTTGATAAGCTAAGAACCACCTCGTGAGGCCGAAGATGAACAAGATCGATTTAGCAGGAGAGGTGCGCGTAAGTAAAGAGCAATATCACATGGACCCAAAGACTCTCCGGACTTCTTCCAAATTACGGTGCAAGAAGGGGAAAGACCAAAGAAGACTTGAAAGTTATTGCACGCATTTTTAGAGAAAAAAGGCACAAAAAAAGAAGCTGAAATGAATAGCCTATCCAAAGCTTTGAAGGAAGTTGAAGCTACTGAAAAACTGAAGTTCAGTAAGGTGGAGAAGCCGATCTACACTCAGGTTTCTGAGGAAACCATGCTTGAAGTAGCAAGAGAGAAACCGAAAAGCTAGAGCTAAGGTTGGAACAAGCCGCATCGTCTTTGAATTACTTTATGAAGAGGAAAGCCTTGGGCATTGTTGAACCTGAGAGCAAGCGAGCTAAGGCTTCTAAGCCAGTCCAAAGAAAGTTGATGGTTGAATTAGAAGAGTCTACAGGTCAACCTCAGAAGAAAGTCTTCAACACCAGGAATGCTCTGAAGACACTCCAGATAGAACAAGCTAAGAAAGTTCTTTGCCAAATCTTAAGGCGTGCAAAGATCGAGAAAAAAAGAAAGAAGCGTAAACGCGAAAGGTGGTTACAAAAAAAGTTTGCGAGCAAACGGAGAGGGACATCAAAAGCACTAAAATGGCCACACGCTGACAAGTGGATGCCCATCCAATTCAATGATAGTTTGGAAGAGGTCAAGAGAACCTTCTGGTTCTATTATGAAGTGCTCAGGGAATGGAAAGAGGAAAGCTCAGATCCAAATGAAGCATTTATTGAATATCTCCTAACCTTCTATCCTAAATATCTCCAAAGTTTGGATAAATCTTGATGAAGGAAAGGTGCAGATAGTAGCCCCCGGTCCATATACCTACCCTCCTCCAAGACTTGATAATGGCCTGGTGAATGAAAAAGCCATTACTCAAGAAATTGCTCAATATGCTGGACAGTTAGGTCTGACAGGGAACAATCCGGATATCATTAAGGAAAGAAATGCACTGAAGAAGAGGTATTTTAATGTTCAACTGGAGGTGCCCACAATGATGAAATTGAAGAAGATCTGCAAACCAAGAGCGTAAGACGAAGAGCCAAATTTGAAGACTGAAGACTTACCTGAAGACACTTGTAATTTTTTTCTATCTTTTTGTCTTTTATTTTTTTTGATAAGTTTCATTGTAACCTGTAACAGCCTATCATCAATGAAAATTTATCATTTATGCTCAAAAGATAATATCTCATTATCTTATTTTCATGTCTTTTACTTTTGATATGCTGAATGAATGTCTCTGAATTAATTGTTTATGGGAAATTATTTATAAGTATTTGGTGATGAATCCTTTGAGAGATTCATTGCTGAAGAAATTGTTGAATGATTAATTGTTAGGAGATTCTCAGAAATTGTTGGGAGATTCTCTGCTCAGGAAATTTTTGGAGACATAACCAATCTTGTAATAGGATAAACTGAAACCTGAGTTTAGGTTGTATGATTGTAACAAGATAGGTTTTGGCATCATCAAAAAGGGGGAAATTGTTGGGAGATGAATTTAATAAAGATATATGATTTTGATTAGATCCCAAAACCCCCGAAAATATGACATGTTCGGGATAATCTTGATAGTTGAGTCGATTTCCCGGTTTATAGTATTCGGATGATATCTGCAAAATGTATAGTCGCCAGATATAGATCGTTTAGGATCTGAAGATTCTGAATAACTCAGTATGTTTCTGAAGAAACTGAAGTTTTAGTATGAAACTAAAGTTTCAAGACTCGATAAGAAATCGAGAATCAAGACTCAAAAGAAAACGAGAATCAAGACTATGGCGAAATCGAGATATCAAGACTCAATCTGAAACTTCGAGATATCAAGACTCAAAGATGAAACCGAGGAACTAAGACTCAAAGATGAAAACTCAAGATATCATTCAAGATATCTGTGAAGACTCGAAGACTCAAGACTCAAGACTCGTAAGACAATCAAGACTCATAAGACAATTTGAAAGACTCAAAAGACTCAAGACTCGTAAAGACTCAAAGACTCGTTAGAAAAATCAATATTTGCCAAGACTTCAAAAGACGTCAAGACTCGTGTTGTTAAGACCTCAAGACTCGTAAGATTCTCAAGACGCAAGGTACATTTAAGATCAAGAATCAAGATCAAGAATATTCAAGGCGCAAAAGTAAATTACAAAGACTCAAAGAATGTAAAACTTGAATGCTCAAGATAAACCTCAATGTTCCGAGGCAATCGAACATATCTATCTCAAGGATGCAATATTGAGTAAGATCGCGATTCCTTAGAAAAATAGATATTTTGCCAAGACATTCAAAAACGCATAAAAGGAACTAAGTTAGAGTGTTGTTAAGGTTATATCAACTCGAGTTTGTAAACCAAAAAGAGCCGCTTGAAGGTGTCTACCTTTTAACCGGAGACAAAAAGTCAAAAAGAGGAAAGACAAAGATCGCACCATCTTGACAATTGGCAAAGGATGTGTCAAAAAAGATGTCGATGTACAAAAGTTCCAGATCGCAAAAAGTGAAGACCGCTACATGAAAGGCTATTGCCTTAAAACGTGTTAGGGAGTTTCAAACCCTAAATATAGCCGCTCTCACACACCATAAGAGGAAACTCACGGGCTATCTCTCAAACGGATAGTTTTTCAAGAGTGACCTTGGTGTATGCCTATAAATACTTGTGACCCTCTACATTGTAAGGTTACGGAAATTTATAAGCAACTCAAGAAGCTCAAACTTATTATCGCAAAGTTAAAGCACTCGAAAAACTTAGAATTTCCTGTGTGCTTTTATATTGAAGAGAGCTCACTAAACTAAGCCTTCAGCTTGATAAGATATATCCGAAGCTTAGTCGAGATATCCTAGCCTTTGCATTGTACTTTATTGTAAAAGGATATCTCATCCTAGTTGAAACCAACCAAGAAAACCCCAAACCCTCTAAAAAAATAAGGTAGTTGGAGTGTGTTTGTTGGTGAGAAGAGTTGTAAAGAGTTAGTAAACTACGGAGTAGTCGTAAAAGCTCTAGATGAGAAGTTAGTAAGCTCTGAGAGGTAGTCCGAAAGCTTGTTTGTGTTTGAGTAAATAAACTACGGAGGTAGTCGAAAGCTCAAAGGTCGGGTTGAGTAAGTAAACTACGTGGAGTAGTCGTAAAGCTCAATTTTAACATTTGGTTTGAAATATGAGTAAGTAAACCACGCGAGGTAGTCGAAAAAGCTCGAAGTTTTAAGTGATTAGTGAATTTCTCTCGAGGATCGAGAGTGGACATAGGAGCTTGAGTCTCCTAACCACTATAAATTGTTGTGTTGTTTATTGCTTTCCTTATCGTATTTTAACCTTTTGCATTGATTTAAATCGTAAAGCATATTTTCACCGAGTTTTTCAATTGGAATCAATCAACCGGAAGTTGCATATAATTGAATCACAGCGACTTCAATCACTATTCCATTAAAGGAAGGTTTTTAAAGAAAGCTTAAAACGCGAGTATAAACTAAAAAATAATTAACCATTCAAGACATCCGAGTAGTAGCTAGAACAAGATAGTTACCAAAAATTAGAACTTACTCTTTCCGAGGGTTCAAGAAGTTAGTTTATCGATCCAAGCAACTCGTGGATCTCTTAAAACTTCGGGACTCGGTTGGGATTATTTGAGGTTTTACGAAAGCATTATATATAGGGATCAAAATTTTCTCATAAAATGAGATTTGACTCGAACAGTGATTTGTGCTTCTCGGACCAAATCTTGTGACAAAATGACCTTAATCCCTTTTACCTCGAGAAAATAAAAGTTTTAAAAAACACTGAACACGTGTATTCCCCCATACACGTGTAAGACTATATATCTTTAATAAATTAAAACCAACACATTAAAATTTGCATTCAACATCAAAAGTATAAAAAATATCCAGTGAATAAGAAGAAGAAAGAGACACGAGAAACAATAGGACAAAAAAAAAAAAATTGTAAAATAAGAAGTAGACAAAAGAAAAAAAAAATACTTATAAAATTGCAATTTATGAAACTTAGAATTTAAAATATAAGATTGAAATTCTTTTAAAAAAAATATATATATTAGGTATAAGGTTGATATTAAATTTAAGATAAAATATTCTAAATATTTTATTAAAGGATTTTTCCCAATCCGTTATAATCTATTAATAATTATTTCATACATATCTATTCTAAAAAAAATTCCCATATTCCAAATATTTGTTTCCCAATTTAATACCTAGTGTCTGTGGAAATATTTCTACATTTTTTTTCAAAGATTTTTCTCAATCCATTATAATTTGTTAATATTTATTTCATTATAATTTATTAATATTTATTGAAAAGATTTATTTCTCAATTTAACATTTGAGTTTGTGAAAATATATAACATATTTTTTTCAAATATTTTTCCCAATCTGTTATAATGTGTTAATATTTATTCCAAAATTTTTTCGTAAAGATTTTTTATTTTAAATTCATAATAATTTTTAATATTTTAATTCTTTGTAGTTCTTAGAATCTGATCTCCCATCCTGCCCATCCTGTAAATGGCAGCTGCTAGGAAATATTTAGATATCTTCCAAATTCCCGGTCCTTTGTATGTTCTAATTGAAATTTGCTCCTTTTCCTTTCATTAAGAGTAGCAAATAGTTTTAATATTTAGGCCTGTTCAAAAAAAAAAAAAATCGATTCATTATTATTTGTTATTTTAATTTTTTTTCCAAATAATCTAAATAATATATACATATATAAATAGTATCCTAATAATTATTCATTATTATATATTAATATTTATTCTAAAGATATTTTTCAAATTCATTATTATATTTGTAAATATTTAATCCAAATATCTTTTTCCAATTTGACAATAAATTTTGCGGAAAAATTCAATGGTTTCCAAATGTGGGGCGATTTCTGAATGGTTCATGGTTTAGGGAATAGTTGGCATGACACATCATTAATCTGGTTCCATAAAAAACCAGATAGTTGGTTCTATATCATTACTATATATATATATATATATATATATATCTTTGTACCTTTTTCCTATTTTGACCAAAATTACATAAATATTTACGATACTTTTAATCATCAAAATCCAAAGAGTGATAAAGAATCGAGTGATTTTTTTTTTCGAAAACAAGAATCTAGGAATTGAACTTCCAAAAAAATGTATTTGGTCATAACATCACTTATGAAAAATGATAAACCTTTCCTTAAAAAAAAAAAGAAAAAGAGATAGATCTTACGCTAAAAAATTGTAAACCGATCACAAGATAACATCACTAATTCTACGGGAAGATATAGGGAATATAAGTAATTGTGAGTCCCCACTAAATTATTTATTTTGAATATATATATTTATATCGGGCTCAATTACTTTATTTATAGTTGATCATGGATCTCAATAATTCAAAATGAAATTATGAAAATAGTAATTAATAGCTTATATTTATTTATAGAGCGTTGAAAATTGAAATATTTGTTTAAGATACTTTTACAAAAAAATAATCATAAAAGCTATAGATTAAAAATTAACCTGATTCCAAAGTTCAATTGGGTTTTGGAAATGCATTGAGAATCCATTAATTTTTGCCACGGTAAAATTCTTTATATAATTTATAATATGAATTAACAGCCAAATCGACCAAATAAATCACAATCTTTGCAACAACACCATTAATGCTCTCAAATTTAAAGATCACGCATTAATACTTTTAATAGTGGTTTGAATCCAATAAATTAGGAAATTATCTTTAAATTACTAGCTAAAATGACTCCAAAATAAAGAAATACTATGAATTAAAGTTGACGATAAGCATATATAGAGGATCCCAAATTCTTGTTAAACCACATGTCAGAGAACATGGAATCAAACCACCATTAATTGTCGAGGGCTTTTAACCCTCGCTTTCTGTCATTCTAAATTGGCGAGGGATAACATCCCTCATAAAATGTCTGATACAAATTGCCGAGGTAATCTGCCCTGGAGAAAAGTTAGCGAGGGCAAAACCCTCGGCAAAACCCTCGTTAATTGCCGTGAACAAAAAATCCTCGTTAAAACCCTCGTTAATCTGTGTCATCGTTAAAACCCTCGCTAATTAATGAGGGTTTTCTGTCCCTCTTTAATTTCCCTCGTTAAATCACCGTTTTTTTGTAGTGCGAAATTTGGCATTACTGAAAATTTCAATAAATCTTACTCTTAATTGTACCGAAATTTTGGTAATACCGAATTTTTGAATGGTATCGATATATACTGTCTCATACATAAATTTTGATATACTATTTCATACATAGGGAATATCGATTTGTTTACTGAAATACTGAAATTTTAGAATATGCATACTGTTACCGTACTGAAAATTTATGGAACAGTACCATACCATACTGAAGTTCACGGCATACTTAAAAATTATATATTTCGGTTTGCGATATACCGAGTTTTCGGTATATTTCCCACCCTAGACATACATGGGTACATGAGACATTCTCAATTTGGGATTGAGCATAATTTGAGCACAACATTTTAACACTTTTGAAAAATGAATATTATTTGTGTTAGTTTGTAATCTACTTAATGTATAAGATTATTTCATACGAGTTTTTGTTCTAGATCATTAAGCTAAGTAGCAAGATATAGTTAAACCTTATAGAAATAATGAGCCATAGGCTAGGTGCGGCCCAATTTGGATCACTGGCGTACCCGTCTGAATGAGCCCAATAAATATTCCATAAATGCAAATAATAGGCAAGAACATAAGGTCAACTCGAAAGAGTATTTCTTTTCACTGGCCATTTATAACTCTACCCCAAATTTAAAACACTAGGAATCACACTATATCTGATGTCTGGGAAGAATATTTGACGGATCGTACGTAACTATTAAGCCTCTAAAGGTATAATGCTGTGACGAAAAAATAATATATTATTGTAGAATAATAGAGACGATTGTTTATTGACCCACTTCATCGAGAACGACTACATTTGGGAACGTACCAAATCAGGAGTTTTCACTGTATAATTTAATTTATCTTTTATTAAATGGGGATCTCAATGCCCGGATCGAAAAAATGAATGCTTGCACATTATTCGATCTAGCATATTACAATTTTATTCTTCTAGTAACATATTATTGGGTTCAATATCACATAGAAAAAAGAAATAACAAATTTAACTTTTGTTCATGTGCAACATTTCACAAGCAATGTATTCTTTTAGTACTTGGAATTTGCGAGGTTTGCTTCATTCCCTAAATGTGCAACATTTCACAAGAGACCCTCTCCATGTGTGATACTTCATGTGCAATTTTATTTTGATGAAGGTTAGGCATTGTTATTGTTGATATCCGCGAGTTGGGTTCAAACACGGGCTCAAACTCATTTTCCGAGCAATGTATAGGTAAATTTTTTATCGTTTGCAATAAGTTTAAAATTATCAAACTTAAAAAATGATATGTAACGTTTCCATAATTATCTGATCATTCAGGAACAAGGCGCGCTACAATAAATATTTAATTTCTCCCATTTGAATTTCAAGTGAATGATATATACAAATACACATATTGTAGCCGACACGTGTGTGTGTATTATGTACACACGGTAGATTGTTAATATTCAATGTATATCAATATGAATTATATTTTTCTTAATATTATCTCCCAACTTTTTTTCAATTTTTTTAAAGAAAAGAAAATAAATCAGTTCTATGGAAATATTGCACATTACCACACAAAACCCACTGCTCTTACCACCCGATACAAATAACTTTTTCACTTACTACCAGACACAAAATTGTTTAGCATTTGTACCCAAAATAGCCCTGCACATATAACGTGAAAGAGAGAGAAAAAGTAATTTGAATAATATAATAAGAAATAATAGTTTTTGGAAGGAAACCCTACACACGCTACAACACTCTTACCACTTCTCTCTCTCTCTACATATTTTTATTATTTTTTTAGATGACGGAGTTGGCGGTGGAACATCTTAGTGTGTGGCCGCTGTGACGACTCCATCCCTGCGAAGACGATAGATGAGACTGTCTCTAGTGGCGGCGGCAGATTTTTATGGTTTATGGCGGCAGCGGTGGCTCAAGGAAGAAGGGTAGGAGGTGTGTGGTGGTTTATGGTTATGGTGGCTGCGGTGGCTCAATTAATTCATGGGTAGGGGCTGCGGCGGTGAGAGTGGAGGTGCTAGTTTTGTTGGTGATGGTGGCGGATCTGTGGTGACGACTCCAGATCGATTGTTTGATAAATTTTCTGTTGATGTTTGATAAACCCACGTGGGTTCAAAAGACATATTTATAAGGGATGGAAGACACATAGATCAAAATAACATTTTCTAGTGACTTGACATAAAAGAATAGGTGGAACAATTTTATTTTAAAACAAAGTAGTTTTTTGGGTTATACATGAAAGTATGTTTTGACGTGATAACAGACTAATGTACTCTTATTTATTGAATATAAATTATTTATCACTGATGTTTTAAATATGAATAAATGTTATTTATTTATTGCAAACTGTTCAATATTAGTATATATTGCAGTGTAGTCAATGTGGTGATACCCCGATCACAGAAGATCACATTAACAGTTTCTTGTAAATAAACTACATCTTGACAACCTAGATGAAATTGAACACTCCATTGGTAGAGGTTGAAGTGCAAAGCTCAGATTGACTTATCTTGACCAAGAGATTGCACCAGCACATCATGGTGTGCTGAAGATGACCTACAGAGAGGATAAATTCTTCCGTACTGACTTATGGGATGAAGAATTAGACCTCAGTTGTTATTGATTTATTAACATCTGTCACTTAAATAGGATTGTGTGTAATTAATATTTATTGCTTTGACCTGAGTTGGGTTTAGAGTCAGAGAGCGATTCTATACTTTGCATTTTGGGCAATATTATTAATTATATGATAATTGCTAAGATTTAATACAGAACAACGTGTGCAAGGAAGGTCTTGTCTGATTTGTCCCATTGGTAGGCTCTGAAGTTTTATCATACAAATCTTGCAAGTGGATTAAGTTCCGATATGGATAATAATGTTGAGTCGTCTTTATTCCAAGGAAAAATATATTAATTAATATAAAGTCTTGCAGTGGACTTAATTAATTAATTGACAAAATAATCCTAAAACACGAAAAATAATAATCGGGAGTCATATTGTCGTAATATGGATTAAGATGGATAGTGCAATATTAATTTTATAATGGAGTAAATTAATATTAATGGGCTGAATTATATTGTGGCTCAATATTAAAAAAATCAGAGTCCATTGGAGGTCCAATCTTAATTCTCCTAAAGGCCCCTCAAGTAGCCCAATATAAAGTCCAATTAATGAATTTTTCATCTCCTACACTATTTCAGTCTTGGAAAAATTAAAAATCCACAAAGGTGGTGAAATATTTTTTCTTTTTCTCCTTTGTTATAATTGTTCGTGAGAATCCTTCCACCGGATTACGAGCAAGGGCGTGGGACATACTTGAGAAGGAATTTGGGTTGATCCATCTACTCAAAGGTTGTCACTCCGAGAGGTATGTTTCTCGTACACTCCTAGATTCCGCATGTATAGAATTTTACGTGAAATAAATTGTACGCATGATTGTTGTGTTGGGAAATAAGGGGTGCCCGGATCTATTCGAGGTGAATTTAAATACATATTTAATTACTAACATAAATTAATCCTAAATCAATTCAACATAATAATTAAACAAATAAATAAACAACATGCGTACACGTAATCCACGTAAATCCTAAGCATGCAGAATCTAGGAGTTACGAGATTACTTACCTCTTGTAGAGACAACCGTTGAGACGATGAATCAACCCAAAGAGTCTTCCCAAATATGTCCCACCTCAAAGCAATAATTATTAATTTTACACGATCCTATTTAAATAACGGAGATTAAGAAATAACGAACCACTGTGGTCTAATTCTTGTATATCCAGTACCGAAGAATTTATCCTCCTGTAGGTCCTATTCAACGCATCATAATGCACTAGTGTAATCTCTTGGTCAAGACAAGTCAATCTGAGTCTTACACTTCAACCTTTCATGATGGATTGTTCATTTCCATCTGGGTTGTGAATTTGTACTTAATCACGAGGGAAAGTTAATTTGATCTTCTGTAATCTGGTATCACCAAATTAACTTCAACGTAATACGTACTCACTTATCGAACATGTTTGCAATAAATATATATAACATTCATTCATATTTAGTGCAACATTGCTAAATAATTTATTTCAGTAAATAAACAAGAAATTCAGTTTGATTATACAAAGTAAAAAACATATTTTTCAGTATAACCCTAACATGTTGTTGGTATTTGCTAATTGAATTAATAGGTTAATTCATGTTAGAAATATTTGTTCAAATTAAATATGTATTTAATTGCATCTCGAATAGATTCGGGCACACTATTCCCCATGGTAGGACAACCAATAATTATTGTAGTTGATAGCAATTTTTTGAATTCATGTAGCTGATAGTAAATTTCATTTGTCAAGTGTAGTAAATAGTCAGTTACCCCAGTTCTATTACCATTTTCGATCTCCCCCAAATTCAAGTATTATTCATTCAAATAGCAGTTTTATTCATGCATTTATTGAATAAGATCTTAACAGTTATTATAGAAGCCATAATATTATTATAGGCACTCAAAATATTATAAGCAAATTCAAATAATATATTTTGCCACCTCCCAAGTTTTGCACATTCATTTCCTTCATTTGCAGTTCATTAATGCACACAAGTACATGTTCCAAATGCATAATGCACACAAGTACATGTTCAAAATTGGTGGTGTTACTTCCTTTTTTAAATTGTGTGTGCACTAATTAATAAATATTTATTTGATCTTCCAAATGGATAATGCACACAAGTACATGTTTTTATTTGTCTTTATATTCAGGAGTAAACTGAACAATTGCTTATCTATATATTAAAATCTTTGTAATAATTACCCACCTTTGAAAACTCATAATTCAGAAATGTACTTTCCCTTGACAAAAGGAGTGCGTTGAAAAACAGGTATCCACACCAGGATTTGGATCCTCTACATTTCATTTCCGTAACTTTCTTGTAAATTTCGGAGAGAGAAAGACACAGAATAAATTAATATAAGAAAATATAAAATGTGGAACCCCTTTATTGTGTCTTTCTCTCTTCGAAATTTATAAAAAATTTACACAAAAAAATGGAGAGGATCCAAATCCATCCACACCCACATGTAGTCTCGGAATTTATAATGTAAATAGTGAATAAAATATTATTTTTGAGTATGTATAGTGTGAAAATTTTCATGTATGAAAATCTATAAAATTGTCATAAATCATCAATCTACACCCTAAACACTAAATAATGAACCCTAAATTATGACTTATTCGGGCCGGGTGAACTATGAATCACTTGGACCGAGTGAACCATGAACCACTCAATTTTGTCTTACCTTCACCAATTACATAATCTGATTGTAAATTAAAGTTTTTTCATGTATAAAAATTTTCATACTAGACTTTGTCATTATTTTTTTTAAGTTCCACTAAACATTTATCTCGATCAACACTTGTCATATCTTCCTCTTTCTTCTTTAATTTGGATTTTTTTTTTTTGACAAGAAATCTTTAATTTGGAATTTTACCGACAAAAAAATTTGTGTGAATTCAAATTTACAATAAATTCTATTTTTTTAATATTACTATTATTCATAAAAAATTATTATCGTTCCACTAAAAAATATCATGATTATGCATAAAGTTATCACTATTTAAAAATATTTTATTTTATAAATAGTGATAAATTTTAGACAAAAAACTCATATGAGACGGTCTCATGCATGAGACGGGGTACAACTAAGCACAAATTATACCCCTCCTTCCCAAAGTGTTAAAGTGACAATGATCAACTTATATCTCGTCTCACCATAAGACATTCTCATGCAAGTGTGCTTTTAAATTTTATGTATGTACCCCGTACACAAAAATATTAATTTTATATTTTATGCGCATAGATTAAAGCACAATATAAAATGTATAGCATTTTATTGATATGCGACAGGAGACAGAGAGAGAAAAAATATATAATTAGAAATAGAGATTAATTTTTTTGTAGTCCTGTAATTTTTTATCGTTTTGAAATTGGTCTCTAATTTTTTGACTTTTTTATTTTGGTCATGTAAGTTTCCTAAAATTTTAAAATTGATCATTTTCACCTGCTGCTGCAGCAGGTTACCAAGCAGGTAAACACCATATATGTAATTATTTTATTTTTCTCTTTAATTTTGAATTGGTCTAATTTTAGGTCGGGTTTAAAAAAATTTGTATATTATAAGACAAAGTGAATCGGGTCGATTTACTGGGTCTAAACTGACCCAAAAATAAAAAAATTAAATCAATATAAAATGTAAAAACCATTGTCCTTCCTAAAAAAATCTGAAAAAAAAAATCTAAACACAAATTATTTGGATTAAAAAAGTTTAGGTAACATTTCGAAATTAAAGAAAAAAATAAAATAATTACATAGGTGGCAGTTACTTGTTTGGTGACCTGGTACAACAGGTTAAATGACTAATTTCAATTTTTTTGATAATTTACAGGACAAAAATAAAAAGTCAAAACAAATCGGGACTAATTTCAAAACAAAACAAAATTTACAAATCTTACAAAAAATTTAAACCCTTAGAAATATGTATTTTTTAGGGAAAATTACTATAAGGTACAAAATTTATGGGAAAATTACTCTAAGGTACAATGTGCAAAAATTACGTTGCACTATAGTATCTAGTTTGAACTAAAGTGCAATTTTTTTTTTGCACATTGTACCTTAGAGTAATATGTGTGTCCACTTTACACCTTAGAGTGAGAACCCCTATTTTTTAAGTATCAATTGTAGTAATAAATGCGTTTGTAAAAAGAAAATTGTTGTAATAAATGCAACTTTAGGGAGAATAATTAAAGATGGTGGAGACACAATTTTTCATTTTAATAAACTTGTTTGGGTCGCTCATTTTAGCAAAATGAAAAACTTATAAGGAGTTGTGGTTAGCTTTTAAAATGCACTATGAGTTGCACGCTTTTAAAATTAAAAAACTTTGAACTTTACAACATAACAAGTTGCACGCTTTTAAAATGCACTATGAGTGCACGGTGCACCCGGGTGCACATGAGACCCACTCTAAATTTATATCTCCTTTAGTATATGTCTCTTTAAAAAATATTTTATCATTTCAAATACTAATAAAATACTGGATTAAACTAAAAACACGAAAAACACTAAATGTGCACGTTATCTCGGGACGGAGGGAGTAATTAATTTATAGTCCATCCGTCTCATAAGTAATTAAACTCTTACTGTTCATGAGAATTTTGTGATAAAATGTTGAGGTTAGAAAAGAGAAATCAACTTTATTGAAAAATATAATAATATTTATGTTGGGGAATTAATTGCCCGGATCTATTCGGGATGAATATTTAAATACAAATTTAATTCTAACAATTATTATTAGCATGAATTAATCCTATATTAATTCAAATAATAATTCAACAACAAATCATGATATATAAGCAGTTCACATAAAAATCCTACGATGCGCGAATTGCTACGGGTTTATGTGAACTAACCTCTCGGAGTGACAACCGCTGAGAAGATGGATCTCGCTCACACGAACACACCAAAAAGCCTTCTCAAGTATTCCTTGCCCTTGTTCAACAATCCGTGGAAGGAACTTCATGAACAATTTAACAAAAGGAAAAATAAAATTATGTTGCACCACCTTTGTGGATTTCTAATTTTTCCAACACATGGAATTGCACACTCACAATTGAGGTTTTTGAAAATACACAATCTGTCAACGTTTCAAAATATTTGATATTTTATCGACGCTGATATTTTTCCGAAAACCCAATTTTCATGTTCACCTGGGGATGAAACATTCATCCCCTATTTATAATGAGGGGTTGGTCGAAATTTTAGGTGGAAATAAAGATGGGAATTTTTTTTTCTTGATCTCCAAGAAATCTTGAATATATCCCATATATTCTTTTCTCCATAATTAAATATTCCACAAAAATCTCAACTCCTCTTGTTATGGTATTTTTCGAAAAATAAGGAGTAGGAATCCAAGATTTGGATCTTCTTGAATTTATGAGATATTCTTGTATTCCAAGAATACATATCTTCCATAATATATTTTCAAGAAAATCAAGAAAATCTTTCTTCTCCTTATTTATTCATAAATTTCGAAATATGCTTAATAAATAACCAAGTGGGAGATTTCTTGAATTTAATGAGATAATCTTGTATTCCAAGAATACTTATCTACATTCCATAACAAAATTCAAAGAAAATCTTTCTCCTCTTTTTATTTATTATTTTCAAAACTTTTTAGGAAAATTAGGCAACAATAATTTATTTTATTTTAAACACCTTTTTTCAATTCTTTGGACATTATGTTTGGGCTACTTGAGGGCCTTTAGGAGAATTAAGATTGGACCTTCTAATGGACCTTGAATATCTAATATTGAGCCACAATATTATTCAAGCCCATAAATATTAATTAATCCCACTACATAATTAATCAGACTATCCATCTTAACCCATATTATCAAGTTAATATGGCTCACGGTTATTATTTTTGGTGTTTAAGATTATCAAGCCCATTAATTAATTCAAGCCAATCAAAATAGCTTTCCATTAATTAATATATTTTATCCTTGGTTAAAGAACGGTTCAACATTATTATCCATACCAAAAAAATCGGTTCAACTTGCAAGATTTGGTATGATAAATCTTATGAACTCTCCCAAAGCAAATCGAACAAAAGCGTGCTTGCACACGATTCTTCATATTAAATATTAGCAATCGCGTGTGACCAATAATAATATTGCCTAAGATATAAAGTATTGAATCTCGTTGATTCTCTACCCGTAATAAGTCAAAGCAATAATTACTAACCACACGCGATCCTATTCAAGGGACGAAGATTAAGAAATAACGAACCACTGAGGTCTAATTCTTCCTAGTTAAGTCTTTGAAGAATTTGTCCTCCTCATGGAGTCATATTCATTCATCATCATGCACTAGTGTAATCTCTTGGTCAAGATAAGTCAATCTGAGTCTTACACTTCAACCTTTCACGATGGATTGTTCATTTCCATCTAGGCCGTGAATGGTGTACTTTTGGTTACAAGGAACCGTTAATTTAATTTTTTGTGATCTGGTATCACTAAATTAACTACAATGTAACACGTACTATTTATTGAACATTTATGCAAAGAAATATATGTAACATTCAATGATATTTAAAGCATCGGTGATAAATAATTTATTTAAAGAAATAAGATGAAATTTAGTTTGGTTATACAAAGTAAAAGTATACTTTCCAAAGATAACCCCAACAATCTCCCACTTATACTCAAAGTCCGCTTTTAAGTATACTACAACATGTCTCGTGTAGTTCTAATACGTGACATCTAATGTCACCTACACGAACCTAATAATATCTCCCACTTATACTCAAAGCAGTTATCGCGCTTCTTTGACACCCATTCCTTCCACATGTCTCTCGAATGTATTAAATGAGGCGCCCTTTGTGAATGGATCTGCTGGGTTGTCTTCTCGACGCGATCTTTGCCAATTTATATCTCATTTCTTAACGATTTCTCAGATAAGATGGTATTTCCTTTCAATGTGTTTGCTTTGGCGTGGGCTCTTGGTTCCCTTGAATTTTGAATCGCCCCAAATTATCACAATAAATGATGATTGATCTTTGAAATATTCAAACTATATCAAAGTCCACTAGGAAGTTCTTGAGCCAAATAAGCTTTTTTTTGCCGCCTAAGCGGCTACATATTCGGCTTTCATGGTAGAATCGGCGATGCATTTCGCTAACGCTTCTCCATGTCATGGCTCTCTCCCCCATGCAAAACACACTCACCGAGGTAGATTTTTACGGAATCTAAGTCCGATTGGAAATTCGAGTCCGTAGTGGCCGATGGAGATTAGACTATCCGATCGATAAACCAACATTCTATCTCGAGTTCTTTTTCAGAATACTTGATATTTTTAATCGCCATCGAATGTTCTTTCCAGTTACTTTGATATCTTGCCACCATGCCAATGGCGGATATCCTGGTCTCGCACTGCAGATTGCATACATAAGGCTTCCGACAAACAAAGCATAAGGAATGTCTTTCATATCATCTATCTCCTTTTGTGTCTTAGGACACATTTCCTTGATAGATGGATTCCATGTCCGAAAGGTGCGGGCCTTTCTTGGAATCTGCATCTTTGAATCGCTTTCAAGACACGGTGTCTATGTATGAAGCTTCTGCGATAAGTCTATCATCCTTTTCTTGCGATCTCGGTAATCTTGATCCCAAAGATGTGTCGCTTCCCTAAGTCCTTCATATCAAACCGCTTTTGAAAAGTCATGCCCTTACATCCGATAACACCTTTACATCGCTCCCGGAAGCGTAATGTCGCCTACGATAGTACTAAGAATACCAATGCAATTCCGACACGCTTTTTGTACACAAACTTTCGAAATCGTTTTCATCAAACCCATAAGACTTTATTACTTGATCAAAACATTGGTTCCAAGCTCTGGATGCTTGTTTTAGTCCGTAAATGGACTTCTTGAGCTTACAAACTAGGTGTTCTTGGCCTTTTTCAATGAAGCCTTGGGGTTGTTGCATATAGATTTCTTCATCAAGACTTCCGTTAAGGAAAAGCCGTCTTGACATCCATTTGCCAGATTTCAAAGTCGAGATGCACAATTGTCGACAAGAGAATTCGGGATGGACTTGAGCATTGCTTCTGCATTTAAAAAAAAGTTTCCTCATAATCGATCCCTTCTTTCCGAAGTAACCTTTTCGCCACAAGCCTTGCCTTGATGGTTTCCACCTTCCCGTCCGGTCCTCTTTTTCTCTTGTATACTCACTTGCAACCAATTAATTTGACCCCATTAAGTGGTTCGACTAGCTCCCACACTCTGTTATGATCCATAGAATCCATTTCGGCTTTCATTGTTGTTTGCCAAGAAACTGCATCCTTGTCTTGGATTGCCTCGTCATATGTCCATGGGTTTGATTCGTCTTGTCCGGGAATCAAGTCTCGAGGACTCTCCTATCCCCATGAATCTCTCGGTCATCTCACAACCCTCCCACTACGATTTGAGGTTCCGGTTGTGTAAGTGTGTCGTTTGGTATTGTTGGGGATTATACTGAAAAGTATGCTTTTACTTTGTATAATCGAAACTGAATTTCCAGATTTATTTACTGAAATAAATTGTTTATCACCGATGCTTTAAATATGATTGAATGTTATATATATTTATTGCATAATTGTTTCAATAATTAAATGCGTGTTACATTTAATTTAGTGATACCCGATCACGAAGATTAAATTAACAAATCCCCTTGTAACTTCCAAGTACGCCATTCACGACCTAGATGGAAATGAACAACCATCGCGAAAGGTTGAGGTGTAAGGCTCGAGATTGGTTTGTCTTGACCAAGAGATTACACTAGTGCATGGTGATCTTACCGAATAGGACCTCTGAGAGGATAAATTCTTGAGAACATGGGAGAATTAGACCTCGGTGGTTCGTTGTTTCTTAACCTTCGTCCCTGAAATAGGATCACGTGGGATCGGTAATTATTGCTTTGACTTATCATGGGTAGCGAATCGTAGAGAGATTCAATACGTTTTATCTTGGGCAATATTATTGGTCACACGTGATTGCTAAGATTTAATACGAAGAATCGTGGTAAAGACGCTTGCTTTGATTTGCCCCCTCGAGAGTTCATAAGTTTTATCATACCAAATCTTGCAAGTGGAATTTGTTTCCGGTATGGATAATAATGTTGAACCGCTCCTCTACCAAGACAAAAGATATTAATTAATGGAAAGCTATTTCAATTTTGAATTAATTAATGGGCTAGATAATCTTAAACATGGGAAATAATGACCCGGAGCCATATTGATTGTAATATGGGTTAAGATGGATAGTCAATATTAATTATGTAGTGGGATTAATTAATATTTATGGGCTTGAATTATATTGTGGCTCAATATTAGATATTCAAGATCCATTAGAAGGTCCAATCTTAATTCTCCTAAAGGCCCCCCGAGTAGCCCAACAACATATAGTCCAATAACGAAAAGGTGATTAAAATAAAATAAATATTGTTGCTTATATTTCCTCATTAAATTAAAAATTATGAATAAAAAGAGGAGAAAGGTTTTCTTTGAATTTTGTTATGGAATGAAGATATGTATTCTTGGAATACAAGATTATCTCATTAAATTCAAGAAATCTCCCACTTGGTTATTCATTAAGAGATTTTCAAATTTTTTGAAAATAGAGGCAAGAAAGATTTTCTTGATTTTCTTGAAAATATATTATGGAAGATATGTATTTCTTGAAATACAAGAATATCTCATAAATTCAAGAAGATCCAAATCTTGGATTCTTGCACCTTAGATTTTTCGAAAATTCTCCATAATAGAGGAGGATTTTTGTGGAATATTTTAATTATGAGAAAGAGAATATATGGGATATATTCAAGATTTCTTGGTGACCAAGAAAAGTCTTATCCCACATTGAAAAATTCACAAAATTTCGTGCTCCTCCTATCCTATAAATAGGGGATGATTAGTTCATTCCCAAGTACAATTTCATGTCTTTGGAAATATTAAAAATAAATCCACATAAGTGGTGCAACAAAGTTTATTTTTCCTTTTTGTTAATTGTTCATGAGTATCCTTCCACCGGATTGTCGAGCAAGGGCTAAGGAATACTTGGGAAGTCCTTTTGGTTAGTCCGTCCGACCAAAGTCACTTGCCATCCCGAAGGGTACGTTCACGAAACCCGTAGATTCCGCGTCATGTAGGTTTTACGTGGCTTTTTATATGCATGATATGTTGTTGCAATTATTATTTGAATTAATATAGGATTAATTCATGCTAGTAATAATTAATGAATTAAATTTGTATTTAAATATTCACCCCAAATAGATGCATGTATGGTAGAATCATTCCCATCAATCGTATCGAGAGCCACTGTTTTGCTCAATTTTTTTAAATTGTAATTTAATTAATGGACATTAAATTTGAAATTGGATAGTAAAGCTTAGATTCTGTTTTGCGGGTATCCAATTGTCATGGATTTTAATGTTTTATTTTGCATGCATATAAATAGTTTTTAATTCGATTAGCTCGGATACTTTTTACCTTAGAAAAATCCCGAGTAGACTAGGATTTTTTGATTTGGATCAATGTAATAGTAATCTAATCTGCGTTTATTTATTTTTTATATATAAATTATAACCGTATCTATAAATGAAACTTTAAGGGGAGAAATCGAATTAAAGATGGTGAAGCGCCGCTACACAATTTTCATTTAATAAACTTGTTTGTGCTCGCTCATTTTAGCAAAATGGGCGAAACTTATCGTCAGGCAGGCGGATATGGGGCGAGGCTTTTTAAAATGCCGCCGCCGAGAGTTGCCACTGCCCCGAATCTAAAAATTTGAACTTTACGTGGCATAATAAGTGCCGAGGTCGTTTAAAACTATCTGGGCAATGCCGCGGATCTTGGCGCGCATCCCGCCGCGAAGGCTAACTGGCGTGGCGTTCGAGACGGCATTTTTTTCGAGACTAACGAGTGGGAGAAATTGAGGCGTGTTTCTTCAAGATCAAGCCAAGAAAAATCAAACCATGGCAATTGATAATTTGTGCCCAATATGTTTATTTTTCTCGTTATGCTTGATTTATTTGTGTTATCTTATGCTTTATTTAATTTGTTTAAATGTGTTTGCATGAGGGTTGCCAAATGGAAAAATCTCAACTTCAAAAATTACTAAGTATGTTTAAATAATTAATTGACAATTTTATTCGGATAATAAAATTGAATTAATTTCGACCTCCATGATTTATTTATTTGTGAATTCTTTTTGGAGAAATTCCCCCAACGGACGGATCAAAAGATAGGTTTCACATGAATGAATTCCAAACGGATGATTGTGGGTTATTACTAGTGGCGACGATGACCCTCCCAACGAGGCTCGATCAAAAGCGAAATAGTAATCCCAGATTTAATCATGGTTATTACTTAGGTATAAAATTGATATGCATATACTTCTCCGAGTCCCTGTCGATTTTATATTGGTCAAGTGGGAGCCAACTATTAATCTGGATATTAAAGGTTTGTAAATCGTTTTGTTTGTAACTTTTTGTTGAATGTGTTTAAATAATGACCCACCCAACGTGGCTTATTTAAACTGCTTTTGAGATGTTGGTTGATGCATTGTTCATATTTTTTTTGAGATTTTAAATATGATGGCATGTGATCGAATCTTGTGATATGCTTGTCTATTGCATATAGTTGTTTATTTCATTCAAAGATGTCGTTACCTTTTAATCCAATTTATTATATATCAAAGTCAATACAATATGTATGGAAACTATATTGATTGGAAAATTATAATTGTCCTAATCGCACAAAAGCACAAGTGGATTTTGACACACAAAAATCGATGAGCCAACCGACGAGTCAAAACATGCGGGACTCGTCGATCACCTTCTTGAGAGATGTCGTTTTTGAAATGGTGGAGGAAAAAATCCGTAAGGGATTACGCCCTCAAAATAGATGGCCCATCCCCAACAAACTTGAGATTCTCGAGTCGCAGTTATGATCACGGAGACTCCTGATGAATTTGGTACTTCACTCTCGCCCAAAAAGTTTTTGAGCATTTTGGCCTCGCTAGCTTAATTTGTTGCAAGCTTTTGGTCTCGGCGAAATGATGAAGAAGCACCAAACTCAAGCTTTGATTCGAAGTGGTCCGTCTTCATTTTCTAGCCAGCGGTAGGCAAGATAAAGAAGAGGACCAAAGGCCATAAGCAATAAAACTCAACTGTTGCCAAGGGCAATGGTAAGATGAGGAATGCTCGTTGAGTCAAGGAAAATCCAAAGAGGAAGTGCTTAAGCTGCGGTGAGAGAGGACAATGGAAGTTTTGCCTGTTCCAACCCCAAAAGGGGACTAAAGAAAGGTAATTCTCACACACTAGTTGTTGAAACTTGTTTAGCGGGGCGATACTTCTCTCATTCGTGGGTGGTTGATACGAGATCCACTAATCATGTTGGCTTCACGGGTTCTAAATGATCCAAAGAACGTAGTGGGAGTGAGATCCTCATCACACGGGCAACGTTATTTAAAAGTAGAAGACATTGCAATGCTACGTAAGTGGCAGATATTGCAATGCTACGATAGTAACGATTATTGCAATACTACGCAAGTAGCAGACATTGCAATGCTACATGAGTAGCAGTTAAAGCAGTGGGAGAAGTGCACCTATCTTTTGAAGATAAAGTTTTTTGAGATTATCTTTATGTTCCCAGTTTTAGAAAGAATTCACTTTCAGTTTCTAAAATTCGATTAAAGGACACTAAGTTTCTTCTAATAAGAATGACATCATTTTTTGAAATGATGAGTGTATCTATTACGGGACATTGATGGAAAATCTCTATGCAATTAACTGTGCACACCACTCACGAAATATATCCTATAACACATCAATCATTTTAGAAAAAGAAAAACATCGACGTGAAACGAGACACTTTTTGGCATCTAAGATTAGGTCATATAAATCCAAAGAGGATCCAAAGGTTGGTGAAAGATGGTTCACTGAGGCGTCTCCAAAGTTGAACAAATTCCAACCCCTGCGAATCATGTTTGGAGGGTAATATGACCAAGATGGCATTTGGAGCCAAGGGAATGGGGCTAAAGAAGTGTTAGAGATCGCTCACATAGATGTATGTAGTCAAATGTCAACCAAAAGCAAGAGGAGGTTATGAGTAATTTTATTGATGATTACTTAAGATACATTTTCCTTATGAAGCATGAATCTGAGACCTTTGAGAAATTCTAAAGAATTTAAGGCTCGAGCAGAGAATCATATGGAAAAACGTGTCAAGTCTCTACGATCTGATCGTGGAAACGAATACCTCGAAGATGAGTTTTTGAACTACTTATCCGATGAAGGGATTGTATCTCGACTCATTTGCACGGAACCCCTCAACAAAATGGGGTTTGGCGAGAGCGAAACAACATAATTCTTTGGAAATGGTTAGATCAATGATGAGTTATCTGAGTTCTTCCCGAAATGGATTGGGTCACGCTTTGGAAAACAAATACTTACATTCTCAACTTGGTGCTATCCAAATCGGTTCCCAAAACCCCAAAGAATTGTGGACCCGGGCAAGCCTAGTATGAGACACATGAGAACTTTTGGGGTGTCCTACCCTCACGGTTCGACAAAGGAAACCCAGAAATTGGATCCTCGATCGAGAATTAAATTGTTTTTGTAGGATACCCCAGGGAAAAAAAGGGTGTATGTTCTATAGTTCGAAGATCAAAAGGTGGACATCCGCACCCACTTTAGATTTTTTGGAAGAAGACTATATGAACCAAAGAAAACCGGAAGTGAGATTACCTTAAATGAGCTTAGAGGCAAACCTCAAATACCGATCGTATTTTAGATGATATACCAAACGATACGTTTTCTGGCCGAGCCTCGTTATAGTGGGAGGGTTGTTTGACAACTGAGAGATTCATGGAATAGGAGAGTCCTCGGACTTGATTCCCTAATCGTAACCAATGGACATATAAATTTAACACTCCAAGATAAGGATCGAGAACTTGCAAACTTGAATGAAAAGCGAAGTGGGTTCTATGTTTCATAGTAGAGTGTGGGGAGCTAGTCGAACCACTTAATGGGGTCAAACCCATTGGATATAAGTGGGTATATAAGAGGAAAAGAGGGGCCCAGGACGGGAAGGTTGAAACCTTTAAAAGCAAGACTAATGGCGAAAGGTTATACTTTCGAAAAGAAAGGGATCGATTATGAGGAAACTTTTTCGCCAGAGCCATGCTTAAGTTCATCCGTATTCTCTTATAGATTGTTTGTGCATTTCGACTTTGAAGTCCTGGCAAATAGATGTCAAGACAACTTTTCCTTAATGAAAGTCTTGATAAAGAGATCTATATGCAACAACCCCATGTTTTCATTGAACAAAGCCAAGAACACCTAGTTTGTAAAGCTCAAGAGGTCCATTTACGGACTCAAACAGGCATCCAGAGCTTGGAACCAAAGTTTTGATCATGTTATAAAGTCTTATGGGTTTTGATCAAAAAAACTTTTTGAAAGTTGTGTGTATAAAAACGTGTTTTAAACGCTGCATTGGTATTCTTAAGATCGCATTCGTAGATCACATTGTAATCATCGGGAACGATGTGAAGGTGTGATCGGACGTAGGGCATGGTTTTCAAAAGCAGTTTAATGTGAAAGACTTAGGGAAAATCGGGACACATCCTTGGGATCAAGATCACAAAAAAAAGGATGGTCGGGTTATCGCAAAGTTTCATACATAGACACCGGTTTTTGAAATGATTCAAGATGCAAGATTCCAAGAAAGGATTAGACCTTTCGGACTTGGAATCCATCTATCCAAGAAAATGTCCCCTAAGACGCAAAAAGGAGATAGATGACATGAAAGGTATTCCGTGCTTTATATCGGAAAACTTTATGTATGCATTCGTTGCGAGGACGGGACCTATATCTGCTTTGTCGTGAGCATGGTAGCAAGATATCAAAGAACCCAGGAAAGCGCATTTGACTGACGACAGCTTAAAAACATTCTCAAGTGTCCAAAAGAACTTGGGATAGAATGTTGATTTATCACCGATACTCCAATCCCCATCCGGCCACATGGACTTCGGATTTCCAATCGATTTAGATTCCGTAAATTATCCACTTCGATTAGTGTGTTTCCATTTGGGAAGTGTAGCCATCAAATGGACGAGTGTGAAGCTAATGCATCACCGACTCAACCATGGGACTCGGTAAGTAGTCGCTTTGAAGCAAAGGAAAGAACCGATTGGGGGATCTTCTTAGTGGACTTGATGGTGTTCAAATGTTTGTAATATCTGCTAGAGCAAGCATAAAATTCAAGAGAACCAAGAGTCCACTACTAAAACAAACACATTAAAGGAAAGACATCTTATACGAGAAATCGTTAAGAGAGGAGATATAGATGTGGCAAAAGATAGCGTCTCGAGAAATAAGCATATCCATTCACAAAGCGTTCCTCTCCTCAATACATTCGAGACATGTGAGTAGAATGGGTGTCAAGACCAGCCGCAATCTGCTTTTGAGTATAAGTGGGAGAAATTATTAGGTTCGTGTAGGTGACATTAGATGTCACGGACTACTCGAGACGTGTTGTAGTATACTTAAAAGCGGACTTTGAGTATAAGTGAGATTGTTGGGGATTATAATTTAAAAGTATGCTTTTACTTTGTATAATCGAAACCAATTTCCGATTTCATCAAATAAATTGTTTATCAATCGATGCTTTAAATATGATTGAATGTTATATATATTTATTGCATAACTGCTTCAATAATTGTGACGTGTTACAACGTAATTAATTTAGTGATACCCGATCACGAAAGATTAAATTAACATCCTTGTAACTATAAGTACGCCATTCACTAATTCTAGATGGAAAATGAACAACCATCGCGAAAGGTTGAGGTGTAAGGCTCGTATTGGTTTGTCTTGACCAAGAGATTACACTAAGGCATGATTGATCTACTTGAATAGACCTCTGAGGAGGATAAATTCTTAATCCCACATGGGGAGAATTAGACCTCGGTGGTTCGTTGTTTCTTAACCTTCGCCCCTAAATAGGATCACGCGGGATCGGTAATTATTAAGCTTTGACTTATCATGGGTAGCGAATCGAGAGAGATTCAATACGCATTTTATCTTGGGCAATATTATTGGTCACACGTGATTGCTAAGATTTAATACGAAGAATCGTGTGTAAGCACGCTTGCTTGATTTTCCCTCGAGGGTTCATAAGTTTTATCATACCAAATCTTGCAAAAGGAATTTGTTTTCGGATGGATAATAATGTTGAACCGCTCTCGACCAAGGACAAAAGATATTAATTAATGGAAAGCTATTTCAAAGGGCTTGAATTAATTAATGGGCTAGATAATCTTAAACACGGAAATAATGACCGGAGCCATATTGACCGAATAATATGGGTTAAGATGGATAGTCAATATTAATTATGTAGTGGGATTAATTAATATTTATGGGCTTGAATTATATTGTGGCTCAACATTAGATATTCAAGATCCATTAGAAGGTCCAATCTTAATTCTCCTAAAGGCCCCCGAGTAGCCCAAACATATAGTCCAATAACCGGTGAAAAAAGGTGATTAAAATAAAATAAATATTGTTGCTTATATTTCCTCATTAAATTTGAAAAATTATGAATAAAAGAGGAGAAAGATTTTCTTTGAATTTTGTTATGGAATGAAGATATGTATTCTTGAATACAAGATTATCTCATTAAATTCAAGAAATCTCCCACTTGGTTATTCATTAAGAGATTTTCAAAATTTTTGGAAAATAGAGGGCAAGAAAGATTTTCTTGATTTTTTTGAAAAGATATTATGGAAGATATGTATTTCTTGAAATACAAGAATATCTCATAAATTCAAGAAGATCCAAATCTTGGATTCTTGCACCTTAGATTTTTCGAAAATTCTCCATAATAGAGGAGGTGGATTTTTTGTGGAATATTTTAATTATGGGAAAGAGAATATATGGGATATATTCAAGATTTCTTGACCAACGAAAAGTCTTATCCCACATTGAAAAATTCACAAAATTTCGTGGCTCCTCCTATCCTATAAATAGGGATGATTAGTTCATTCCCAAGACAATTCCATGTCTTTGGAAATATTAGCAAATCCACATAAGTGGTGCAACAAAGTTTATTTTTTTCCTTTTGTTAATTGTTCGAAAGTATCCTTCCACGGATTGTCGAAGAAATGGCTAAGGGAATACTTAGGAAGTCCTTTTGGTTAGTCCGTCCGGACGAAAGTCACCGCCGTCCCGAGAATACGCTCACGTAAACCCGTAGATTCGCGTCGTAGGTTTTACGTGGCTTTTTATATGCATGATATGTTGTTGCAATTATTATTTGAATTAATATAGATTAATTCATGCTAGTAATAATTAATGAATTAAATTTATATTTAAATATTCACCCAATAGATCTGCGTGCGAATCATTCCCCAACAGTATGTCATCTTGTACAATTAGGCCTCGAGGTTGGCCCTTTAGCTCATTTAAGGTAATCTCACAGGGTCTTCTTTTTCATATAGTCTTCTTCTAAAAATCTAAAGTGGGTGCTTATAAACAACCTTAATTCTAATCGAGGATCCAATTTTTTTCCTTGTCCAACACGTAGGCCGGACACCCCCAAATTCTCATGTGTCTCAAACCGGGGCTTGCGCCCGCTCCATAATTCTTTGGGAGTTTTGGGAACCGATTTGATGGCACCAAGTTCGAGAATGTAAGCCACTGTTTCCAAGGCATGACCCTGTAACTTGGGTAGATCCACATAACTCATCATTGATCTAACCATTTCTAAAAGAGTTCGCTTTCTTCGCTCTGCAACCCCGCTTTTGTTGAGGGGTTCGGGTGCGATTAGGCGATACAATCCCTTCATCTGACAAGTAGTTCAAAAAATCATCGCTGAGGTACTCGCCTCCACGATCGGATCGTAGAGACTTGATACATTTTCCCTATGATTCTCTGCTTGAGCCTTAATTTCTTTGAATTTGTCAAAAGTCTCAGATTTATGCTTCATAAGGAAAATATAGTCGTACCTTGAGTAATCATCAATAAAAGTGACGAAATACTCATAACCTCCTCTTGCTTTGATTAACATTGGACCACATACGTGCTGTGAACGATTTCTAACAACTTCTTTGCTCTATTCCCCTTGGCTCCGAATGCCCTCTTGGTCATTTTACCCTCCAAACATGATTCGCAGGTTGAGATTGGTTCAACTTGGAGAGACTCCAGTGAACCGTCTTCTACCAACCTTTGGATCCTCTTGGGATTAATATGTCCCAATCTTAGATGCCATATAAGTGTCTGCCGTTCACGTCGATGAACGTTTTTCTTTTATCGAAAATGTTGATGTGTTATAGGATGCATTTAAATTGTGAGTGGTGTCTTACTTGTTAATTGTATAGAGATTATTCGACAAACGTTCCATGACAGATAAATTTATCATAAAGAGAAATGGTAACAACTTTATCAAAAGTAACCGAATATCCATCAAGGTAAAGTTTAGAAACCGAAATTAAATTCTTTCTAAAACTAAGAACGTAAAGAACATCTCTTAAAATTAAAACTCGTCTTCAAAGGACAGTGCACTTCTCCCATCGCCACCGCCACTCTCCATAGCATCGCCCGAAGGTGATGAGGATCTCACTCCCACTAAGTTCTTGGGTCAAACGAACCCGTGAAGCAAACATGATCGATGAATCCCGTTATCAACTACCCAATGAATGAAAAGTATCGCCCGCTAAACAAGTTTCAACAACTAGTGCGTGAGAATTACCTTTTCTTTTCCTACCTTTTGGGGTTGGAACAGCAAACCTCCATTGTCCTTACCGTTGAAGCACTTCCTCTTTGATTTTCCTTGACACCACAAGCATTCTCATCTTACCATTACCCTTGGCAATAGTTGAGTTTTATTGCTTATGGCTTTTTGGTCCTCTTCTTATTCTTGCCTACCTTGGCCTAGAAGATGAAGATGGACCACTTGCCGCTCAAAGCTTGAGTTTTGTGCCCCATCAACGTTCTGCCCGACAAAAAGTTTATTATAAATCATTGGTGAGGCCAAAGTGCTCAAAACTTTTTTGGCGGAAGAGTGGAGTAAGAAATTGATCCGGGTCTCTAGATCATAATCGCACCAGATCCTCAAGTTTGTTCGAGATGAGCCATCAATTTTGAGGACGTAATCCCTTACGGGGTTGCCCTCCACCATTTTAGCGATATCTCTCGCAAGGTGATCCGACGAGCCCCGTTTTTTGACTTCATCGGTTGGCTCATCCCCGATTTTGGTGTGTCAAGAATCCACTTGTGCTTTTGTTGTTGATTAGACAATTATAATTTTTTCGTTTCAATCAATATAGTTTCCATACTTATTCTATTGACTTTAAGTATCATAAGAAGGATTAAAAGATCACGACATCTTTGGCTCGAAATAAATAACTATATGCATAAGCACAAATATATATCACAAGGTTCGATCACATGCATCATCATATTAAAATCTCAAAAAAAAAATGAACATGCATCGTAACATCTCAAAAAATGGTTTAAATAAGCCACGTGAAGTGGGTTATTATTTAAACACATTCAAGCGAAAAAGTTACAAACAAGAACGATTTACAAACCCTTAATATCCAGATTTATAGTTGGCTCCCACTTGACCAATATAAAATTGATAGGGACTTCGGGGAATTATATGCATATCAATTTTATACCTAAGTAATAACCATGATTAAATAAAGAATTATTATTTCGCTTTGAATGAGACTCGTGGGGAGGGTCATCGTCGCCACTAGTAATAATCCACAATCATCCATTTGAAATTTATTCATGTGAAAGCTATCTTTTTTCACCAGTGGAGGAATTTCTCCAAAAGAATTCACAAATAAATAAATCATGGAGGTCAAAATTAATTTAATTTTATTATCCGGAATAAAATTGTCAATTAATTGTTTAAGCATAATTAGTAGTTTTCGAAAGTGAGATTTTTCAAAAAATATTTTCTCATGCATCGCATATTTAAACACAATTTAAATAAGCACAAAAAAATGCAAAACATCAAAACAAAAAAAAAATTAAACACATTTGGCACATATATCCAATTGTCATGGTTAATTTTTTTCATGTCTTGATCTCGAGAAATCGTCTTCATAGCCTTCATCGTTAAATCTCGAAAAGCTCCCTTTGACCGTCTTAAAAAAAAAGCGTCTCGTCAAGCCCGTCATCGACCCAACCGTAATTCGGAGTGCCCTTCACTCCCGGCCATGTCGTCCGGTGCCGTGTGTCTTGGCGCCCTAAAGCGCCCAGCGTGTCGCTCGATGGCGCTTTCGACACTTCTCGGCGAAGCGTCGCGTACCAGCGGGCACCCGCCATGGCCTTAGGCCATACGCGCTCCCGGCCACTGCCGAATCCGCTTTGCGCCCAGATTGTCATTCCGCCACAAGGCCGCTTAATTATCCAGTACGCAAGACGAGGCTATTTGCCTCGATCTCCGGCGGCGGCTGTTCGGGCCACCGCCCACGCCTGTGCACTGCCATACAGCAGGTGTGCCTCCTTGGCAGGTTTTGCCTTCATGGCATGCCCGATTGGGTCTGATCCGTCTTTTAATTCTTCGTCTCACGTATCCGTTTACCGATCCGTTACAATTTATTTACAAAAAATAAATAAACCTAGATCTAGACTAGTCTATTACATTGAATTAATCAAACAAATCTGTCTACTGTGGATTTTCTCATTTAGGCAAAAAACGAATTCAACGAATCAATTAAAAAAAAAACCACAATTTATATGCATGCATAAATATGAACATTCATCAAATACCATGACAATTGGATACCGCAAAAAAGATCTAGCAATTCTACTATCCAATTTTAAATTTAATGAAAACGAATTAAATTACAATTTAAAACTCGAGTCAAACCGAGGCTCGATACCGCTTGTTGAAATTAATTGCTTATCTATTCGGATGAATATTTAAATATAAATTTAAATCTAACAATTATTACTTAGCATGAATTAATCCTATATTAATTCAAATAATAATTCAACAACAAATCATGCATATAAGCAGTTCACATAAATCCTACGATGCGAATTGCTCTGGGTTTATGTGAACTAACCTCTCGGAGTGACAAACCGATTGAGAAGATGGATCTCGCTCACATGAACACACCAAAAAGCCTTCTCAAGTATTCCGCACCTTGTTCAACAATCCGTGGAAGGAACTCGCGAACAATTTAACAAAAAGGAAAAATAAAATTATGTTGCACCACCTTTTGTGGATTTCTAATTTTTTCAACACATGGAATTGCACACTCATGATTGAGGTTTTTCAAAATACACAATCTGGGTTCGGCGTTTCAAAAATATTTGATATTTTATCGACGATATTTTTCCGAAAAAACCAATTTTTAGGTTCACACAGGGATGAAACATTCATCCCCTATTTATAATGAGGGGTTGGTCGAAATTTTAGGTGGAAATAAAGATGGGAAAATCTTTTTTTGATCTCCAAAAATCTTGAATATATCTATATATTAACTTTTCTCCATAATTAAATATTCCACAAAATCCCAACTCCTCTTGTTATTATTTTTTTTCAAAAAAGGAGTAGGAATCCAAGATTTGGATCTTCTTGAATTTATGAGATATTCTTGTATTCCAAGAATACATATCTTCCATAATATATTTTCAAGAAAATCTTTCATCTCCTTATTTATTCATAAATTTCGAAATATGCTTAATAAATAATCAAGTGGGAGATTTCTTGAATTTAATGAGATAATCTTGTATTCCAAGAATACTTATCTACATTTCATAACAAAATTCAAAGAAAATCTTTCTCCCTCTTTTATTTATTATTTTCAAACTTTTAGGAAAATTAGCAACAATAATTTATTTTATTTTAAACACCTTTTTTTCTTCTTTGGACATTATGTTTGGGCTACTTGAGGGGTCTTTGGGAGAATTAAGATTGGACCTTCTAATGGACTTTGAATATCTAATATTGAGCCACAATATTATTCAAGCCCATAAATATTAATTAATCCCACTACATAATTAATATTGCACTATCCATCTTAACCCATATTACTGTTAATATGACTCCCGGTTATTATTTCCCGTGTTTAAAATTATCTAGCCCATTAATTAATTCAAGCCACTGAAATAGTTTTCCATTAATTAATATCTTTTGTCCTTGGTTAAGGAAATGTTCAACATTATTATCCATACCGAAAACTAGTTCCACTTGCAAGATTTGGTATGATAAATCTTAACCTCCCCAAGGGCAAATCAAATGAAGCAATTTTACATTTCTGCTTATTCTTCAGATTAAATCTTAGCAATCGCGTGTGACCAATAATATTGCCCAAGATATAAAGTATTGAATCTCGTTGATTCTCTACCCGTAATAAGTCAATGCAATAATTACTAACCACAAGCGATCCTATTCAAGGGACGAAGATTAAGAAATAACGAATCACTGAGGTCTAATTCTTCCTAGTTCAGTGCTGAAGAATTTGTCCTCCTGTAGGTCCTATTCAGATTGCATCGATCATGCACTAGTGTAATCTCTTGGTCAAGACAAAATCCCCAGCCTTTACACTTCAATCTTTCACGATGGATTGTTCATTTCCATCTAGGTCGTGAATGGTGTACTTTTGTTTACAAGGAACTCGTTAATTTAATTTTTTCGTGATCTGTATCACTAAATTAACTACAATGTAACACGACTATTTATTGAACAGATTATGCAAGAAATATATGTAACATTCAATGATATTTAAAAGATCGATGATAAATAATTTATTTCAAAAATAAGATGTAAATTTGATTTGGTTATACAAAGTAAAAACATATTTTCCAGTATAACCCCAACAATTTATTAAAAATGATTAAGTGATAAAGTGTTGAGGGTATGAGAGAGTGTGTGAATTAAAATGGGTATTTACACTTTAGAAATATTACATTAAATTTAGAACAAAAAAATGAAAAGAGTTTCCATAAAAAAATAAAAAAATGAAAAAGAGTTTAATTAAGTATGGAATGGGAGGAGTATTAAATTAAAATTTTTAAAATATTCCAATTTAATTATCAAAAAACTTTTAAATTTTATTAGCAAGTAAACATTTTAACAATGTACTCCCTCAATCCCACTATATTTGTCTCACTTTCCTTTTATGGACATCCCACTATATTTGTCTCAGTCCATAAAAAGATAAAGTAACACTCCACTAACTATTATTTTAATATTATTCCCCTCACTTTTCATCTCAACTATCTCAAATACCTTCATTTTTCAACCATTAAATACTATAAAAATCCACTATTTATTATTTTAATATTATTTCTTAAACAATTCAACAAAAAAGTAGAGACAAATATCTTAGGAACGGAGAGAGTATAAATTATTTAAAATGATAAAATTTATAAAATGTTTTAAAATAAATTTAGTGGAAAAGTCTTATAATAAAAGGGGCGTGTTGGTATTTGGGAGTATATATTCACGAAAGCATTCCCAATAATTGACACTATAGTGCAACTTTCTCACAAGTGTAAAGTGTAAAAGTTCATATACATTCGATTTTATTTTCAACCGTTGAATACATTTTACTCATTTTACATATATTATTTTTAATTTTTATTAAATTAAACTATACAATCTAAACTTAATTAATACATTATACAATTCTAAACTTAATAAATTTATACTCTTATTATCAAATATAATTATTTTTTATTACATATTTATGTATATAAAAAAAGACAAAATTATAAAATGATATTAAATTAATTTTCATGATAAAATACAATCATGCATATTAAAAACATAACAATAACACTTTAAAGATAAAACAAATACACACGATACAAGAAATTGAATAAAAAATAACAGTTATCTATTATCCCAAGCCGGGTTAGAATATTTCTCCTATAAATATTTATCGCAAAAATCTTTTGAAAGTTTTCAACAACCACCAACTAATGATGCATTTGACATGCATTTTTTTAAAATTTTAAGTGATCTTGGAGGTCGAAAAGAATCTCATTCCTTTTTAATTAGGACGTTTAATTTAAAGATCGTAAATCTTTTTAAACTTAAGAATCATGATTCAATTTTAATGTATTTTGTATGATTTAATTATAGAATTGTGTATTTTGTTTTAGCATTTTATGTATTTTAATGTATTTTTCTTGATTTAATTATGAACTATATAATTTATTTTGTGATTTATGTATATTGTGTTTTTAATTATTTATCTAGAACTTTATTATTTAAATTAAAATAATTTTTACATTGTATAAATGTAATAAATAATAATTTTCACAAATAATACTAATGAAAAGGAAAAATAATAAAATGTAAATTGTATTAAAAAAATGAAAAAAAATGAATAGTACATTCTACATGTAATGTTGAATCTTAAATTACAATAACCTAGCGCAAAATTATAATGCGCTATTAGAGCACCATCTGATTATATATAGAGGCATATAGAGGCAGGTAGCGCAAGATGTAGCGCTATGTTTGGAATGATATGATCATTAACATATTTATTACTATCGTTCTAAATAATTTTTGAAGAAATTTGTGAAGTTGATGGGACAATAGATGGGATTTATTTCATCATAAAAGTTTGACATTGACCTGAATGCATTTCACCTCATTTTTGGCCCACTTCCCCTCAACGTGGATGCGGCATAATGCATCACATCAATTTTTTATTCAACTTGATTCCACTCATAATACAACCACTTGTTTTAAATCCTAGATAAAATATAAGATATGTTATTTATGTATGCATGCTGGCCTGGCGCATGATAGTCTTCCAATAATTTTAACTCAATTTTAATCCTATTGCAAGTAGTCAAATAATTGAATGCACCAATTTACCAATTTAAAATCAATGCAATTAGATTTTAGATTTTTTATTTTACAATATTTCAAAGTTTGAACAAGACCCGGGACTCGATCCAAAGAGTTCATGGTTCAAAGGTTCGAGTTTAAGTTCATGGTTCGGGGTTAGAGTTTAGGGTTCATAGTTGGGGTTGGGTTCGAGTTAGGGTTCAAGTTTAAGTGGTTCATGGTTTTAGGAATGGAAAAAATGAAAAGAAAAGTGAAATTACTCAAAATCTAAATTATCATAATCCAAATTAAAATTGAATCCAATTCTTGGCTTTTCCAATAATAAATTATACACAAGTATCACCTTTGCAAGTAAAATAGTTTTTCTGAAAGTTTTTTTTTTGGGTAAGCAATATCCATAAACAAACAAAAAAAGTGAAATATTATTATTTCATATAATAATAATTAATGTGTATATTAAAAAGTATATTATATGGAGTAATTGTTAATTAATTATATACATACTTGGTAATTATAATTGTTTTAAGAATTTAATATGTGTATTTCCTTTAATTTATTATATTTAAGTTATTATTTTGTGTTTAGTATATTGATTTAAGTAAACTTGTTTTATGTATTGTATTCCCTCTGTCTAATTATAAGTTTCTCACTTTCTTTTTTAGTTCGTCCCACTATAAGTTTTTTCTTCCATAAATAGAAAAAGTAATTTTTATTGTCCGTAATTTTTATCTTCTTTTTTTATTTATTATTCGTCACTCACTCTCCAACATTACTCTTAGGACCCGTTTGGCTAAACTTATTTTAAGCATCTTATAAGCTATAACATCTTATAAGTTGTTTTAAGAGCTTATAAGATGTAATTTTTAAGTAGCTTATAAGTTGTTAAAGTGTTTGGCTAATACAACTTATAAGTTCTTTAATAATTTTTTATTTTTTTTAATATAATTTTTTATATAAATATATTTTTTTAAAATAATTTTTAATTTTTTTTTTTCGAAAATAATTTTTTTCTGAAAATAATTTTTTTTCTAATTTTTTTTTGTCGAAAATAATTTATTTTTTTCAGAAAAGAAAATTTCGAATTTTTTTCCAAATTTTTTTTTCGAAATTATTTTCCAGAAAAATAAAGTTTTTTTTCCAATTTTTTATTTCAAAAATATATTTTTCCAGAAAATGATTTTTTTCCGAATTTTTTTTTATCCGGAATATTTTTTCCCGAAAATATATTTTTTTCTAATTTTTTTTAAATACTTTTTTTTTTCAAAAATATATTTTCCCAGAAATTTTTTTTTCCAGAGATTTTTTTTTTTTTGCGAAAACAAAAAAAACGTGCCCGGGTTTGATTGAATTTGAATCGGGTTTTGAAATTTGAGATGAGTTGAAATAGGATAGAACTTATATATTTTTTTGTAAAATAAGTTGGGATATTCAACTTATTTTTTTTTTTTTTTTGGAAAACTCCTAAAAAAAACTTATTTTTAGATCTTTATTAGATGTTAGGCATCTTATTTTACCAAATAAAATTAATGAACCTATAAGCTCCTAAGCGAACATAGCGGTTTTTAAGAGAACTTTATAAGTTGTGCCAAACACCCTTATTACTCCACGTGCTTTTTTTTCCTCTATCTTAATACTCAAAACTATTCTTCCTTTTTATTATTTTATTATTATTTTTATTCATAATTAAAATATACCAAAATAAAATAAGAAGTTATAAGCGGAGACGGAGGGTACATTATTTTCTTTTCTTAAAAAATATGTGTGAATTCATGTAAAAAAAGGGGGAAAATTACTATAAGGTACAAAATTTATGGAAAAAATTATTCTAAAGGTACAATGTGCAAAAGTTACGTTTAGACTTTGGTTTCAAACTAGATACTAAATTACAGCGTAATTTTTTTACACATTCTATAAATAGCCTATTTTCAACTTTTGTATCTTTAAATGAGGACCCCAAAAATAATTTTAAAGCGGTCTAATTTGATGTTTGACTCATATAAAATTCTTAAGCTTATTTGGGAAAAAAGTTAATATTCTATATAAATCAAATTTATTCTCACTTTCAAGATTTATTTGTCCATCAAATTTATTCTTATAGTTTTTGATGAAAATATATATTTTATCGTTATCCTCAAATCATCACTTCTCTAATTACTTTAATTGTCATTGTCTTTTACTATTAAATAATCATTTTATTTATATAAGTGAATCCTGGCCAATATCTTATATCTACCTTATTTTATCTCTTTTATCTACTTTTTAAAAAATATATATATATTGTGCCCAAAAAAAGTGGGCATAGTTTTCATGAATGGTGGAATAAGATTAAATTTCCAACTTACACCCAGGTTAGAACTTGATTTGTCGGAAATATCTTCCCACATCATCAATCTCCTTTCCTTTCGGATAGACTAGAAGCGAGAATAAAAGAGTGTTTTGAAACATTTAAAAATAAATTTTATAAAGCACTTATTTTAAAGGCTCTCTTAAAATAATTTTTAGAATG
>JBBCBC010000014.1:27815233-28010824 GCA_037126765.1 Stenogyne calaminthoides | reverse complement strand
CTTAGAATCTGATCTCCCCCATCCTGCCCATCCTGTAAATGGCAGCTGCTAGAAATATTTAGATATCTTCCAAATTCGGTCCTTTGTATGTTCTAATTGAAATTTGCTCCTTTTCCTTTTCATTAAGAGTAGCAAATAGTTTTAATATTTAGGCCTGTTCAAAAAAAAAAAAATCGATTCATTATTATTTGTTATTTTAATTTTTTTTCCAAATAATCTAAATAATATATACATATATAAATAGTATCCTAATAATTATTCATTATTATATATTAATATTTATTCTAAAGATATTTTCAAATTCATTATTATATTTGTAAATATTTAATCCAAATATCTTTTTTCCAATTTGACAATAAATTTTATGAAAAATTCAATGGTTTTTCCAAATGTGGGGCGATTTACGAATGGTTAAATGGTTTGGGAATAGTTTATTGACATCATTAATGTCTGGCTCCATAAAATAGAGATAGTTATTTTATATCATTCTATATATATATATATATATATATATATCTTTGTACCTTTTCCTATTTTGACCAAAATTACATAAATATTTACGATACTTTTAATCATCAAAATCCAAAGAGTGATAAAGAATCGAGTGATTTTTTTCTTTCGAAAACAAGAATCTAGGAATTGAACTTCCAAAAAAATGTATTTGGTCATAACATCACTTATGAAAAATGATAAACCTTTCCTAAAAAAAAAAAAAAAAGAAAAAAGAGATAGATCTTACGCTAAAAATTGTAAACCGATCACAAGATAACATCACTAATTCTACGGGAAGATATAGGGAATATAAGTAATTGTGAGTCCCCACTAAATTATTTATTTTGAATATATATATTTATATCGGGCTCAATTACTTTTATTTATAGTTGATCATGGATCTCAATAATTCAAAATGAAATTATGAAAATAGTAATTAATAGCTTATATTTATTTATAGAGCGTTGAAAATTGAAATATTTGTTTAAGATACTTTTACAAAAAAATAATCATAAAAGCTATAGATTAAAAAATTAACCTGATTCCAAAGTTCAATTGGGTTTTGGAAATGCATTGAGAATCCATTAATTTTTGCCACGGTAAAATTCTTTATATAATTTATAATATGAATTAACAGCCAAATCGACCAAATAAATCACAATCTTTTGCAACAACACCATTAATGCTCTCAAATTTAAAGATCACGCATTAATACTTTTTAATAGTGGTTTGAATCCAATAAATTAGGAAATTATCTTTTAAATTACTAGCTAAAATGACTCCAAAATAAAGAAATACTATGAATTAAAGTTGACGATAAGCATATATAGAGGATCCCAAATTCTTGTTAAACCACATGTCAGAGAACATGGAATCAAACCACCATTAATTGTCGAGGGCTTTTTAACCTCGCTTTCATCATTCTAAATTGGCGAGGATAACATCC
Organism: Stenogyne calaminthoides; assembly: GCA_037126765.1. NCBI lineage: Eukaryota > Viridiplantae > Streptophyta > Magnoliopsida > Lamiales > Lamiaceae > Stenogyne > Stenogyne calaminthoides. Next base: position 28,009,386 of record JBBCBC010000014.1, on the reverse strand, counting down.
CTCATAAAATGTCGATACAAATTGCCGAGGTAATGCTTACGGAGAAAAAGTTAGCGAGGGCAAAACCCTCAACAAAACCCTCGTTAATTGCCGTGAACAAAAATCCTCGTTAAAACCCTCGTTAATCAGGTCATCGTTAAAACCTAAGCTAATTAATGAGGGTTTTTACATCCTCTTAATTTCCTCGTTAAATCACCGTTTTTTGTAGTGCGAAATTTGGCATTCTTGAAAATTTCAATAAATCTTACTCTTAATTGTGCGAAATTTTGGTAATACCGAATTTTTGAATGGTATCGATATATCTTGTCTCATACATAAATTTTGATATACTATTTCATACATAGGGAATATCGATTTGTTTCTTGAAATCTTTGAAATTTTAGAATATGCATCTTTGTTACCAGATTGAAAATTTATGGAACGATACCATACCATCTTGAAGTTCACGGCATACTTAAAATTATATATTTCGGTTTGCGATATCGAAGTTTTGGTATATTTCCCACCCTAGACATACATGGGTACATGAGACATTCTCAATTTGGGATTGAGCATAATTTGAAAGCGACAACATTTTAACACTTTTGAAAAAATGAATATTATTTGTGTTAGTTTGTAATCTACTTAATGTATAAGATTATTTAAATACGAGTTTTTGTTCTAGATCATTAAGCTAAGTAGCAAGATATAGTTAAACCTTATAGAAATAATGAGCCATAGGCTAGGTGCGGCCCTAATTTGGATCACTGGCGTACCCGTCTGAATGAGCCCAATAAATATTCCATAAATGCAAATAATAGGCAAGAACATAAGGTCAACTCGAAAGAGTATTTCTTTTCACTGGCCATTTATAACTCTACCCCAAATTTAAAACACTAGGAATCACACTATATCTGATGTCTGGGAAGAATATTTGACGGATCGTACGTAACTATTAAGCCTCTAAAGGTATAATGCTGTGACGAAAAAAAAATAATATATTATTGTAGAATAATAGAGGCGATTGTTTATTGAATCTAATTTCATCGGAATCTACTACATTTGGGAACGCATCAAATCGTGAGTTTTCATTTGTATAATTTAATTTATCTTTTTATTAAATGGGGATCTCAATGCCGGATCGAAAAAAAATGAATGCTTGCACATTATTCGATCTAGCATATTACAATTTTATTCTTCTAGTAACATATTATTGGGTTCAATATCACATAGAAAAAAGAAATAACAAATTTAACTTTTGTTCATGTGCAACATTTCACAAGCAATGTATTCTTTTAGTACTTGGAATTTGCGAGGTTTGCTTCATTCCCTAAATGTGCAACATTTCACAAGAGACCCTCTCCATGTGTGATACTTCATGTGCAATTTTATTTTGATGAAGGTTAGGCATTGTTATTGTTGATATCCGCGAGTTGGGTTCAAACACGGGCTCAAACTCATTTTCCGAGCAATGTATAGGTAAATTTTTTATCGTTTGCAATAAGTTTAAAATTATCAAACTTAAAAAATGATATGTAACGTTTCCATAATTATCTGGTCATTCAGGAACAAGGCGCGCTACAATAAATATTTAATTTCTCCCATTTGAATTTCAAGTGAATGATATATACAAATACACATATTGTAGCCGACACGTGTGTGTGTATTATGTACACACGGTAGATTGTTAATATTCAATGTATATCAATATGAATTATATTTTTCTTAATATTATCTCCCAACTTTTTTTCAAATTTTTTAAAGAAAAGAAAATAAATCAGTTCTATGGAAATATTGCACATTACCACACAAAACCCACTGCTCTTACCACCCGATACAAATAACTTTTTCACTTACTACCAGACACAAAATTGTTTAGCATTTGTACCCAAAATAGCCCTGCACATATAACGTGAAAGAGAGAGAAAAAGTAATTTGAATAATATAATAAGAAATAATAGTTTTTGGAAGGAAACCCTACACACGCTACAACACTCTTACCACTTCTCTCTCTCTCTACATATTTTTATTATTTTTTTAGATGACGGAGTTGGCGGTGGAACATCTTAGTGTGTGGCCGCTGTGACGACTCCATCCCTGCGAAGACGATAGATGAGACTGTCTCAAGTGGCGGCGGCAGATTTTTATGGTTTATGGCGGCAGCGGTGGCTCAAGGAAGAAGGGTAGGAGGTGTGTGGTGGTTTATGGTTATGGTGGCTGCGGTGGCTCAATTAATTCATGGGTAGGGGCTGCGGCGGTGAGAGTGGAGGTGCTAGTTTTGTTGGTGATGGTGGCGGATCTGTGGTGACGACTCCAGATCGATTGTTTGATAAATTTTCTGTTGATGTTTGATAAACCCACGTGGGTTCAAAAGACATATTTATAAGGGATGGAAGACACATAGATCAAAATAACATTTTCTAGTGACTTGACATAAAAGAATAGGTGGAACAATTTTATTTTAAAACAAAGTAGTTTTTGGGTTATACATGAAAGTATGTTTTGACGTGATAACTGACTAATGTACTTTATTTATTGAATATAAATTATTTATCATTGATGTTTTAAATATGAATAAATGTTATTTATTTATTGCAAACTGTTCAATATTAGTATATATTGCAGTGTAGTCAATGTGGTGATACCCCGATCACAGAAGATCACATTAACAGTTTCTTGTAAATAAACTACATCTTGACAACCTAGATGAAATTGAACACTCCATTGGTAGAGGTTGAAGTGCAAAGCTCAGATTGACTTATTTTGACCAAGAGATTGCACCAAAGACATCATGGTGTCTTCAAGATGACCCTGAGAGATAAATTGATAAATTCTTCCGGTGACGACTTGGGATGAAGAATTAGACCTCGGTTGTTATTGATTTATTAACCTCATTACTTAAATAGGATTTGTGTAATTAATATTTATTGCTTTGACCTGAGTTGGGTTTAGAGTCAGAGAGCGATTCTATACTTTGCATTTTGGGCAATATTATTAATTATATGATAATTGCTAAGATTTAATACAGAACAACGTGTGCAAGGAAGGTCTTGTCTGATTTGTCCCATTGGCAGCTCAAGTTTTATCATACAAATCTTGCAAGTGGATTAAGTTCGATATGGATAATAATGTTGAGTCGTCTTTATTCCAAGGAAAAATATATTAATTAATATAAAGTCTTGCAGTGACTTAATTAATTAATTGACAAAATAATCCTAAAACACGAAAAATAATAATCGGGAGTCATATTGTCGTAATATGGATTAAGATGGATAGTGCAATATTAATTTTATAATGGAGTAAATTAATATTAATGGGCTGAATTATATTGTGGCTCAATATTAAAAAATCGAGTCCATTGGAGGTCCAATCTTAATTCTCCTAAAGGCCCTCAAATGGCAATATAAAGTCCAATTAATGAATTTTTTCATCTCCTACACTATTTGGTCTTGGAAAAATTAAAATCCACAAAGGTGGTGAAATATTTTTTTTTTCTCCTTTGTTATAATTGTTCGTGAGAATCCTTGGCGGGATTACGGAAGAAGGGTGGGACATACTTGAGAAGGAATTTGGGTTGATCCATCTACTCAAAGGTTGTCACTCGAGAGGTATGTTTCTCGTACACCCTAGATTCCATGATGTATAGAATTTTACGTGAAATAAATTGTACGCATGATTGTTGTGTTGGGAAATAAGGGGTGCCCGGATCTATTCGAGGTGAATTTAAATACATATTTAATTACTAACATAAATTAATCCTAAATCAATTCAACATAATAATTAAACAAATAAATAAACAACATGCGTACACGTAATCCACGTAAATCCTAAGCATGCAGAATCTAGGAGTTACGAGATTACTTACCTCTTGTAGAGACAACCGTTGAGACGATGAATCAACCCAAAGAGTCTTCCCAAATATGTCCCACCTCAAAGCAATAATTATTAATTTTACACGATCCTATTTAAATAACGGAGATTAAGAAATAACGAACCACTGTGGTCTAATTCTTGTATATCCAAAGATCAAGAATTTATCCTCGCAAGGGTCCTATTCAACGATCATAATGCACTAAGCTAGTAATCTTGGTCAAGACAAGTCAATCTGAGTCTTACACTTCAACCTTTCATGATGGATTGTTCATTTCCATCTAGGTTGTGAATTTGTACTTAATCACGAGGGAAAGTTAATTTGATCTTCTGTAATCTGGTATCACCAAATTAACTTCAACGTAATCGACTTCACTTATCGAACATGTTTGCAATAAATATATATAACATTCATTCATATTTAGTGCAACATTGCTAAATAATTTATTTCAAGAATAAACAAGAAATTGGTTTGATTATACAAAGTAAAAACATATTTTTTCAAGATAACTCCAACATGTTGTTGGTATTTGCTAATTGAATTAATAAGTTAATTCATGTTAGAAGTATTTGTTCAAATTAAATACGTATTTAATTGCATCTCGAATAGATTCGGGCACACTATTCCCCATGGTAGGACAACCAATAATTATTGTAGTTGATAGCAATTTTTTGAATTCATGTAGCTGATAGTAAATTTCATTTGTCAAGTGTAGTAAATAGTCAGTTACCCCAGTTCTATTACCATTTTCGATCTCCCCCAAATTCAAGTATTATTCATTCAAATAGCAGTTTTATTCATGCATTTATTGAATAAGATCTTAACAGTTATTATAGAAGCCATAATATTATTATAGGCACTCAAAATATTATAAGCAAATTCAAATAATATATTTTGCCACCTCCCAAGTTTTGCACATTCATTTCCTTCATTTGCAGTTCATTAATGCACACAAGTACATGTTCCAAATGCATAATGCACACAAGTACATGTTCAAAATTGGTGGTGTTACTTCCTTTTTTAAATTGTGTGTGCACTAATTAATAAATATTTATTTGATCTTCCAAATGGATAATGCACACAAGTACATGTTTTTATTTGTCTTTATATTCAGGAGTAAACTGAACAATTGCTTATCTATATATTAAAATCTTTGTAATAATTACCCACCTTTGAAAACTCATAATTCAGAAATGTACTTTCCCTTGACAAAAGGAGTGCGTTGAAAAACAGGTATCCACACCCGGATTTGGATCCTCTATATTTCATTTTCGTAACTTTCTTGTAAATTTCGGAGAGAGAAAGACACAGAATAAATTAATATAAGAAAATATAAAATGTGGAACCCCTTTATTGTGTCTTTCTCTCTTCGAAATTTATAAGAAATTTACACAAAAAATGGAGAGGATCCAAATCCATCCACACCCACATGTAGTCTCGGAATTTATAATGTAAATAGTGAATAAAATATTATTTTTGAGTATGTATAGTGTGAAAATTTTCATGTATGAAAATCTATAAAATTGTCATAAATCAACAATCTACACCCTAAACACTAAATAATGAACCCTAAATTATGACTTATTCGGGCCGGGTGAACTATGAATCACTTGGACCGAGTGAACCATGAACCACTCAATTTTGTCTTACCTTCACCAATTACATAATCTGATTGTAAATTAAAGTTTTTTCATGTATAAAAATTTTCATACTAGACTTTGTCATTATTTTTTTTAAGTTCCACTAAACATTTATCTCGATCAACACTTGTCATATCTTCCTCTTTCTTCTTTAATTTGGAATTTTTTTTTTTGACAAGAAATCTTTAATTTGGAATTTTACCGACAAAAAAATTTGTGTGAATTCAAATTTACAATAAATTCTATTTTTTTAATATTACTATTATTCATAAAAAATTATTATTGTTCCACTAAAAAATATCATGATTATGCATAAAGTTATCACTATTTAAAAATATTTTATTTTATAAATAGTGATAAATTTTAGACAAAAAACTCATATGAGACGGTCTCATGCATGAGACGGGGTACAACTAAGCACAAATTATACCCCTCCTTCCCAAAGTGTTAAAGTGACAATGATCAACTTATATCTCGTCTCACCATAAGACATTCTCATGCAAGTGTGCTTTTAAATTTTATGTATGTACCCCGTACACAAAAATATTAATTTTATATTTTATGCGCATAGATTAAAGCACAATATAAAATGTATAGCATTTTATTGATATGCGACAGGAGACATAGAGAGAAAAAATATATAATTAGAAATAGAGATTAATTTTTTTGTAGTCCTGTAATTTTTTATCGTTTTGAAATTGATCTCTATTTTTTTGACTTTTTTATTTTGGTCATGTAAGTTTCCTAAAATTTTAAAATTGATCATTTTCACCTGCTGCTGCAGCAGGTTACCAAGCAGGTAAACACCATATATGTAATTATTTTATTTTTCTCTTTAATTTTGAATTGGTCTAATTTTAGGTCGGGTTTAAAAAAATTTGTATATTATAAGACAAAGTGAATCGGGTCGATTTACTGGGTCTAAACTGACCCAAAAATAAAAAAATTAAATCAATATAAACAGAAAACCATTGTCCTTCCTAAAAAAAATACGAAAAAAAAATCTCGACACAAATTATTTGGATTAAAAAAGTTTAGGTAACATTTCGAAATTAAAGAAAAAAATAAAATAATTACATAGGTGGCAGTTACTTGTTTGGTGACCTGGTACAACAGGTTAAATGACTAATTTCAATTTTTTTGATAATTTACAGGACAAAAATAAAAAAGTCAAAACAAATCGGGACTAATTTCAAAACAAAACAAAGTTACAGTACTACAAAAAATTTAAACCCTTAGAAATATGTATTTTTTAGGGAAAATTACTATAAGGTACAAAATTTATGGGAAAATTACTCTAAGGTACAATGTGCAAAAATTACGTTGCACTATAGTATCTAGTTTGAACTAAAGTGCAATTTTTTTTTTTGCACATTGTACCTTAGAGTAATATGTGTGTCCACTTTACACCTTAGAGTGAGAACCCCTATTTTTTAAGTATCAATTGTAGTAATAAATGCGTTTGTAAAAAGAAAATTGTTGTAATAAATGCAACTTTAGGGAGAATAATTAAAGATGGTGGAGACACAATTTTTCATTTTAATAAACTTGTTTGGGTCGCTCATTTTAGCAAAATGAAAAACTTATAAGGAGTTGTGGTTACTTTTAAAAACGATTTTATAGGTTGCACGCTTTTAAAATTAAAAAATTTGAACTTTACAACATAATAAGTTGCACGTTTTAAAATGCACTATGAATGCACGGTGCACCCGGGTGCACATGAGACCCACTCTAAATTTATATCTCCTTTAGTATATGTCTCTTTAAAAAATATTTTATCATTTCAAATACTAATAAAATACTCGTTCGCTAAAACACGAGAAAACACTAAATGTGCACGTTATCTCGGGACGGAGGGAGTAATTAATTTATAGTCCATCCGTCTCATAAGTAATTAAACTCTTACTGTTCATGAGAATTTTGTGATAAAATGTTGAGGTTAGAAAAGAGAAATCAACTTTATTGAAAAATATAATAATATTTATGTTGGGGAATTAATTGCCCGGATCTATTCGGGATGAATATTTAAATACAAATTTAATTCTAACAATTATTATTAGCATGAATTAATCCTATATTAATTCAAATAATAATTCAACAACAAATCATGCATATAAATGTTCACATAAATCCTAATGCATGCTCTAATTGCTACGGGTTTATGTGAACTAACCTCTTGAGTGACAACCGATTGAGAAGATGGATCTCGTTCACACGAACACACCAAAAAAGCCTTCTCAAGTATTCGCGCCTTGTTCAACAATGGATTGGAAGGAACTTCATGAACAATTTAACAAAAGGAAAAATAAAATTATGTTGCACCTTTTTTGTGGATTTCTAATTTTTCCAACACATGGAATTGCACATTCACAATTGAGGTTTTTGAAAATACACAATCATCAACGTTTCAAAAATATTTGATATTTTATCGACGTTTTATATTTTTCCGAAAAACCCAATTTTCATGTTCACCTGGGGATGAAACATTCATCCCCTATTTATAATGAGGGGTTGGTCGAAATTTTAGGTGGAAATAAAGATGGGAATTTTTTTTTCTTGATCTCCAAGAAATCTTGAATATATCCCATATATTCTTTTCTCCATAATTAAATATTCCACAAAAATCTCAACTCCTCTTGTTATGGTATTTTTCAAAAATAAGAGTAGGAATCCAAGATTTGGATCTTCTTGAATTTATGAGATATTCTTGTATTCCAAGAATACATATCTTCCATAATATATTTTCAAGAAAATCAAGAAAATCTTTCTTCTCCTTATTTATTCATAAACCGAAAATATGCTTAAATAACCAAGTGGAGATTTCTTGAATTTAATGAGATAATCTTGTATTCCAAGAATACTTATCTACATTCCATAACAAAATTCAAAAGAAAAATCTTTCTCCTCTTTTTTATTTATTATTTTCGAAACTTTTAGGAAAATTAGGCAACAATAATTTATTTTATTTTAAACACCTTTTTCAGTTACTGGACATTATGTTTGGGCTACTTGAGGGGCCTTTAGGAGAATTAAGATTGGACCTTCTAATGGACCTTGAATATCTAATATTGAGCCACAATATTATTCAAGCCCATAAATATTAATTAATCCCACTACATAATTAATATTGCACTATCCATCTTAACCCATATTACTGTTAATATGGCTCACGGTTATTATTTTCAGTGTTTAAGATTATCAAGCCCATTAATTAATTCAAGCCACTGAAATAGCTTTCCATTAATTAATATATTTTATCCTTGGTTAAAGAACGGTTCAACATTATTATCCATACCGAAAACTGGTTCAACTTGCAAGATTTGGTATGATAAATCTTATGAACCTCCCAAGGGGGCAAATCGAACAAGCGTACTTGCACACGATTCTTCATATTAAATATTAGCAATCGCATGTGACCAATAATATTGCCTAAGATATAAAGTATTGAATCTCGTTGATTCTCTACCCGTAATAAGTCAAAGCAATAATTACTAACCACACGCGATCCTATTCAAGGGACGAAGATTAAGAAATAACGAACCACTGAGGTCTAATTCTTCCTAGTTAAGTGCTGAAGAATTTGTCCTCCTCATGAGGTCATATTCAACAGATCATCATACCTCAGTGTAATCTCTTGGTCAAGATAAGTCAATCTGAGTCTTACACTTCAACCTTTCACGATGGATTGTTCATTTCCATCTAGGCCGTGAATGGTGTACTTTTGGTTACAAGGAACCGTTAATTTAATTTTTTGTGATCTGGTATCACTAAATTAACTACAATGTAACACGTACTATTTATTGAACATTTATGCAGTAAATATATGTAACATTCAATGATATTTAAAGCATCAGTGATAAATAATTTATTTCAGTAAATAAGACAGAAATTTAGTTTGGTTATACAAAGTAAAAGTATACTTTCCAGTATAACCCCAACAATCTCCCACTTATACTCAAAGTCTGCTTTTAAGTATACTACAACATGTCTCGTGTAGTTCCTAATACGTGACATCTAATGTCACCTACACGAACCTAATAATATCTCCACACTTATACTCAAATCAGTTAGCGGCGATCTTGACACCCATTCCTTCCACATGTCTCTCGAACGATAACGATAAGCAGACCCTTTGTGAATGGATGCGCTAGGTTGTCTCTTCCCAGCGATCTTTGCCACCTCTATATCTCATTTTCTTAACGATTTCTCGTATAAGATGGTATTCGCTTTCAATGTGTTTTTGGCCTTGTGGGCTCTTGGTTCCTTGAATTTGCAATCGCTCCCGGCATTATCACAATAAGCGATTGATTGTCTTTGGGCAAATTCAAACTATATCAAAGTCCACTAGGAAGTTCTTGAGCCAAACCGCTTTTTTTCCATTTTCGCAAAGACTACATATTAAACTTTCATGGTAGAATCGGCGATGCATTTTACTAACGCTTCTCCATGTCATGGCTCCTCCCCATGCAAAACACACTCTGGGAGGTAGATTTTCGGAATCTAAGTCCGATTGGAAATTCGAGTCCAGTGTAGCGATGGAGATTAGACTATCTCGGTCGATAAACCAACATTCTATCTCGAGTTCTTTTCGATACTTGAATATTTTTAATCGTAAATCCAATGTTCTTTCTCGTTACTTTTGATATCTTGCCACCATGCCAATCTGCAGCGATATATCGGTCTCGCGCCTGACATTGCATACATAAGGCTTCCGGCGGTAGAAGCATAACGAATGTCTTTCATATCATCTATCTCCTTTTGTGTCTTAGGACACATTTCGATAGATGGATTCCACGTATGCGAAAAGGCACGAAGCCTTTCTTGGGAATCTGCATCTTCAATCGCTTCAAGAAGGTATGTCATGTATGAAGCTTGCGATAAGTCTATCATCCTTTCTTGCGATCTCGAGTAATCTTGATCCCAAAGATGTGTCAGCTTCCCTAAGTCCTTCATATCAAACCTGTTTTTGAAAGTCATGCCTTAAGACCGATAACACCTTTACATCGTTCCCGGCGAGCGTAATCGTCGTTTACGATAGTACTAAGAATACCAATGCGATTCCGGCACGCTTTTTGTACACATAACTTTCAAATCGTTTTTCATCAAACCCATAAGACTTTATTACTTGATCAAAAACATTGGTTCCAAGCTCGATGCTTGCTTTTAGTCCGAATTAAATGGACTTTCGAGCTAAAACTAAGGTGTGTTCTTGGCCTTTTCAACGATAGGCTCGGGGTTGTTGAGATATAGATTTCTTCATCAAGACTTAGTTATGAAAAAGCCGTCTTGACATCCATTTGCCATTTCAAAGTCGAGATGCCTGAAAGAATCGACAAGAGAATTCAGATGGACTTGAGCATTGCTTCTGAAGCGAAAAAAGTTTCCTCATAGTCGATCCCTTCTTTTACGAGTATAACCTTTTCGCCACAAAGCCTTGCCTTGATGGTTTCACCTTCCCGTCCGGTCCTCTTTTTTCTCTTGTATACTCACTTTGCAACCAATTAATTTGACCCCATTGGTTCGACTAGCTCCCACACTGTTATGATCCATAGAATCCATTTAGGCTTTTCATTGTTGTTTGCCAAGCGCATGATCTTGTCTTCGATTGCCTCGTCATATGTCCATGGGTTTGATTCGCCTTGTCCAGGAATCAAGTCCGAGGACTCTCCTATCCCCATGAATCTCTCGGGTCGTCTCACAACCCTCCCACTACGACGAGGTTCCGTTGTGTAAGTGTGTCGTTTGGTATTGTTGGGGATTATCTTTTAAAAGTATGCTTTTACTTTGTATAATCGAAAATCAATTTCAGATTTATTTCTTGAAATAAATTGTTTATCATCGATGCTTTTTAAATATGATTGAATGTTATATATATTTATTGCATAATCGTTTCAATAATTCAGACGTGTTACATCAGAGTTAATTTAGTGATACCCATCACGAGAAGATTAAATTAACGGTCCCTTGTAACTACAAGTACGCCATTCACAACCTAGATGGAAATGAACAACCATCGCGAAGGTTGAGGTGTAAGGCTCGGGATTGGTTTTGTCTTGACCAAGAGATTACACTAGTGCATGATATGATCTTTTTGAATAGGACCTACGGGAGGATAAATTCTTGAGCCCGAACATGGGAGAATTAGACCTCGGTGGTTCGTTGTTTCTTAACCTTCGTCCCTGAAATAGGATCACGTGGGATCGGTAACTATTGCTTTGACTTATCATGGGTAGCGAATCGAGAGAGATTCAATACGTCTTTATCTTGGGCAATATTATTGGTCACATGTGATTGCTAAGATTTATCTGAAGAATCGTGTGCAGAAACGCTTGCTTGATTTGCCCCCTTGGGAGGTTCATAAGTTTTATCATACCAAATCTTGCAAGTGGAATTTGTTTAGGTATGGATAATAATGTTGAAGTTCCTTACCAAGGACAAAAAGATATTAATTAATGGAAAGCTATTTCAAAGTGGCTTGAATTAATTAATGGGCTAGATAATCTTAAACATGGGAAATAATGACCGGAGCCAGCCATATGATTTGTAATATGGGTTAAGATGGATAGTCAATATTAATTATGTAGTGGGATTAATTAATATTTATGGGCTTGAATTATATTGTGGCTCAATATTAGATATTCAAGATCCGTTAGAAGGTCCAATCTTAATTCTCCTAAAGGCCCCCTCGAGTAGCCCAAACATATAGTCCAATAACCGAAAAAGGTGATTAAAATAAAATAAATATTGTTGCTTATATTTCCTCATTAAATTGAAAATTATGAATAAAAGAGGGAGAAAGGTTTTCTTTTGAATTTTGTTATGGAATGAAGATATGTATTCTTGGAATACAAGATTATCTCATTAAATTCAAGAAATCTCCCACTTGGTTATTCATTAAGAGATTTTCAAATTTTTGGAAAATAGAGGCAAGAAAGATTTTCTTGATTTTCTTGAAAATATATTATGGAAGATATGTATTTCTTGAAATACAAGAATATCTCATAAATTCAAGAAGATCCAAATCTTGGATTCTTGCACCTTAGATTTTTAAAAAATTCTCCATAATAGAGGAGGTGGATTTTTGTGGAATATTTTAATTATGAGAAAGAGAATATATGGGATATATTCAAGATTTCTTGGTGACCAAGAAAAGTCTTATCCCACATTGAAAAATTCACAAAATTTCGTGCTCCTCCTATCCTATAAATAGGGGATGATTAGTTCATTCCCAAGTACAATTTCATGTCTTTGGAAATATTAGCAAATCCACATAAGTTGTGCAACAAAGTTTATTTTTTCCTTTTGTTAATTGTTCATGAAAGTATCCTTCCACCGGATTGTCGAGCAAGGGCTAAGGGAATACTTGGGAAGTCCTTTTGGTTAGTCCGTCCGAATCAAGTCTTTCGCCATCCCGAGAGGTACGTTCACGTAAACCCGTAGATTCCCGTCGTAGGTTTTACGTGGCTTTTTTATATGCATGATATGTTGTTGCAATTATTATTTGAATTAATATAGGATTAATTCATGCTAGTAATAATTAATGAATTAAATTTGTATTTAAATATTCACCCCGAATAGATCTGCGGAGAATCATTCCTCAACACCGTATCGAGCCACTGCTTTTTGCTCAATTTTTTAAATTGTAATTTAATTGTGGGACATTAAATTTGAAATCGATAGTAGAATCTTAGAGATCTGCTTTTGCGGTATCCAATTGTCATGGATTTTAATGTTTTATTTTGCATGCATATAAACCCGGGTTTTTTAATTGGGATTCGTTTCGGACTGCTTTTACCTCGCGGAGAAAATCCACAGTAGACTCAGATTTGTTTGATTTGATCAATGTAATAGACTAGTCTAGATCTAGGTTTATTTATTTTTTATATATAAATTATAAAGGATTCAGAACGAAGAGATGAAGAATTAAAGGACAAAATCCGTAATCAGCGCGAATGGGCTTGAAGGCCACATGGCACGCACGGGCGCAGTGGCGAGGCCAGCGGCCGAGATGATGAGGAGATGACGTGCCGGGCACGGGCGGTGCGTGCTCAGGCGAGGCGGAGGCAAGGGCGAAAGGCGGAGACGCGGGCGAGGCCGATGTCGCGGGCGGATACCGGGCGGAAGGCGGTCTTGTCTGATGCGTCGCCGCCGAAAACCGCCGAGAGCCGACTGGCGTCTTGAGAAGGGTAAGCCGGGCGTCTGCCGGCGGATCTTGACGAGGTCGCTTAGGTTATCTTAAATGGCCGGCCCGGCCGGAGGCGTGCATTTTTCGAGAAATGCTGGGCGGGTGATTCGAGATTTAAGTTTTTTTTTCGAGACGAACGAGTGGGAGAAATTCGAGACGTTCTTCCAAAGATCAAGCCAAGAAAAAATCAAACCATGGCAATTGGATAATTTGTGCCCAATATGTTTATTTTTCTGTTATGCTTGATTTATTTGTGTTATCTTATGCTTTATTTAATTTGTTTAAATGTGTTTGCATGAGGGTTGCCAAATGGAAAAATCTCAACTTCAAAAATTACTAAGTATGTTTAAATAATTAATTGACAATTTTATTCCGGATAATAAAATTGAATTAATTTTGACCTCCATGATTTATTTATTTGTGAATTCTTTTGGAGAAATTCCCCCAACGGGACGGTCAAAAGATAGGTTTCACATGAATGAATTCCAAACGGATGATTGTGGGTTATTACTAGTGGCGACGATGACCCTCCCAACGAGGCTCGATCAAAGCGAAATAGTAATCCTGTATTTAATCATGGTTATTACTTAGGTATAAAATTGATATGCATATACTTCTCGAGTCCTGTCAATTTTATATTGGTCGTTGGGAGCCAACTATTGTCTGGATATTAAAGGTTTGTAACTGTTCTTGTTTGTAACCTGCTTGAATGTGTTTAAATAATGACCCACCCAACGTGGCTTATTTAAACTGTTTTGAGATGTTGGCTGATGCATTGTTCATATTTTTTTTTGAGATTTTAAATATGATGGCATGTGATCGAATCTTGTGATATGCTTGTGCTATTGCATATAGTTGTTTATTTCAGTTCAGCATGTCGTTACCTTTTAATCCTTGTTATTATACTCCAAAGTCAATACAATATGTATGGAAACTATATTGATTGGAAAATTATAATTGTCTAATCGCACAAAAGCACAAGTGGATTTTGACACACAAAAAATCGATGAGCCAACCCGACGAGTCAAAACATGCGGGACTCGTCCGGATCACCTTGAGAGATGTCGTCATTTGAAATGGTGGAGGAAAAATCCGTGAGGGATTCGTCCTCAAAATAGATGGCCCATCCGAACAAACTTGAGATTCGAAAGTGCAGTTATGATCTGGAGACTCGGATGAATTTGGTACTTCACTCTCTGCTAAAAAAGTTTTTGAGCATTTTCGCCTCGCTTAGCTAATTTGTTGCAAGCTTTTGGTCTCGGCAGAAATGATGAAGAAGCACCAAACTCAAGCTTTGACGGCACAAGTGGTCCGCCTTCATTTTCTAGGCCAAGGGTAGGCAAGATAAAGAAGAGGACCAAAGGCCATCAAGAATAAAACTCAACTGTGCCAAGGGCAATGGTAAGATGAGGAATGCTTCGTTGAGTCAAGGAAAATCCAAAGAGGAAGTGCTTTAAGTGCGGTGAGAGAGGACAATGGAAGTTTTTGCTGTCCAACCCCAAAAGGACGGAAAGAAAGGTAATTCTCACACACTAGTTGTTGAAACTTGTTTAGCGGGCGATACTTCTCATTCGTGGGTGGTTGATACGAGATCCACTAATCATGTTGGCTTCACGGGTTCTAAATGATCCAAAGAACGTGGTGGGGAGTGAGATCCTCATCACAATCGGGCAACGTTATTTAAAGTAGAAGACATTGCAATGCTACGTAAGTGGCAGTTATTGCAATGCTACGATAGTAACGATTATTGCAATACTACGCAAGTAGCAGACATTGCAATGCTGCATGAGTAGCAGTTAAAGCAGTGGGAGAAGTGCACCTATCTTTTGAAGATAAAGTTTTTTGAGATTATCTTTATGTTCCCAGTTTTAGAAAGAATTCACTTTCAGTTTCTAAAATTCGATTAAAGGACACTAAGTTTCTTCTAATAAGAATGACATCATTTTTTGAAATGATGAGTGTATCTATTACGGGACATTGATGGAAAATCTCTATGCAATTAATCGTGCACACCACTCACTTAAATATATCCTATAACACATCAATTGCTTCCGAGAAAAGAAAATCATCATCGACGTGAACGAGACACTTTTTGGCATCTAAGATTAGGTCATATAAACCAAAGAGGATCCAAAGGTTGGTGAAAGATGGTTCCTTTGGGCGTCTCTGTGTTGAACAAATTCCAACCTGCGAATCATGTTTGGAGGGTAATATGACCAAGATGGCATTTGGAGCCAAGGAATGGAAATTAAAGAAGTGTTAGAGATCGTTCACATAGATGTATGTAGTCAAATGTCAACCAAAGCAAGAGGAGGTTATGAGTAATTTTATTGATGATTACTTAAGATACATTTTCCTTATGAAGCATGAACTGAGACCTTTGAGAAATTCTAAAGAATTTAAGGCTCGGAGCAGAGAATCATATGGAAAAACGGTCAAGTCTCTACGATCGATCGCGGAAACGAATACCTTGATGAGTTTTTGAACTACTTATCGATGAAGGATTGTATCTCACTCACGCAGGAACCCTCAACAAAATGGGGTTTGCAGAGAGAAGCAACATAATTCTTTTTGGAAATGGTTAGATCAATGATGAGTTATACGGTTCTTCCCCGAGTCGATTCCTGGGGTCATGCCTTGGAAAACAAATGACTTACATTCGAACTTGGTGCTATCCAAATCGGTTCCCCAAAACCCCAAAGAATTGTGGACCCATGAAGCCAAGTATGAGACACATGAGAACTTTGGGGTGTCCGCCCACGTGTTCGACAAGGAAACCGTAAATGGATCCTCGATTGAATTAAAAGGTCGTTTTGTAGGATACCCCGAGAAAAAAAAAAGGGTGTATGTTCTATAGTTCAAGATCAAAAGGTGGACATCCGCACCCACTTTAGATTTTTTGGAAGAAGACTATATGAACCAAAGAAAACCGAAGTGAGATTACCTTAAATGAGCTTAGAGGGCAAACCTCGGGAACATTTAGATGATATACCAAACGATCGTTTTCTCACAACCTCGTTATAGTGGGAGGGTTGTTTGACAAACTTGAGAGATTCATGGGAATAGGAGAGTCCTCGGACTTGATTCCGGAATCGTAACTCCATGGACATATAATGAGAAAGACTCCAAGATAAGGATGCAAATTCGGCAAAAACAAAGAATGACAAAAGCCAAGTGGGTTCTATGTTTCATAGTAGAGTGTGGGAGCTAGTCGAACCACTTAATGGGGTCAAACCCATTGGATATAAGTGGGTATATAAGAGGAAAAGAGGACCGGACGGGAAGGTTGAAACCTTTAAAGCAAAGACTAATGGCGAAAGGTTATACTCGAGTAAAAGAAAGGGATCGATTATGAGGAAACTTTTTTCACCGTAGCCATGCTTAAGTTCATCCGTATTCTCTTATAGATTCTTTGTGCATTTCGACTTTGAAGTCCGGCAAATAGATGTCAAGACAACTTTCCTTAACTAAGTCTTGATAAAGAGATCTATATGCAACAACCCCATGTTTTCATTGAAACGGGCCAAGAACACCTAGTTTGTAAAGCTCAAGAGGTCCATTTTACGGACTCAAACAGCATCCGAGCTTGGAACCAAAGTTTTGATCATGTTATAAAGTCTTATGGGTTTTGATCAAAACGAGTTTTGAAAGTTGTGTGTATAAAAAACGTGTCGGAATCGCATTGGTATTCTTAGATCGACGAGATCACATTGTAATCATCGGGACGATGTGAAGGTGTGATCGGACGTAAGGGCATGGTTTTCAAAGCAATTTTAATGTGAAAGACTTAGGAAAACCGGACACATCCTTGGGATCAAGATCACAAGAAAAGGATGGTCGGGTTATCGCAAGTTTTCATACATGACATCGGTTTTTGAAATGATTCAAGATGCAAGATTCAAGAAAGGATTAAGTGATTTTTCGGACTTGGAATCCATCTATCCAAGAAAATGTCCCCTAAGACTTAAAAAAAGGAGATAGATGACATGAAAGGTATTCCGTGCTTCTTGCCATCGGAAAACTTTTGTATGCATTCTTTGCACAGAGAGACCGGGATATCCGCTTGGTCGTAGGCATGGTAGCAAGATATCAGAGTAACCCAGGGAAAGCGAATTGGACGACAGTTAAAAACATTCTGAAGTGTCTGAAAAGAACTCGGGATAGAATGTTGATTTATCAGTCAGATACTCCAATCCCCATCGGCTACATGGACTCGGATTTCCAATCGAGTTAGATTCCGAAAAATCCGCCTCGGTTAGTGTGTTTCCATTTGGGAAGTGTAGCCATCAAATGACGAGTGTGAAGCGTAAATGCATCACCGACTCAACCATGGGACTTCGGGTAAGTAAATGCTTGTGAAGCGGTGAAAAGAACCGATTGGGCTCTAGATCTTCTTAGTGGACTTGGATGGTGTTTAATACGAATACATGCAGCAATATCTCTGCTAGGAGTAAATTACAAATTCAAGAGAACCAAGAGTCCACTAGTCAAACAAACACATTAAAGGAAAGACATCTTATACGAGAAATCGTTAAGAGAGGAGATATAGATGTGGCAAAAGATAGCGTCTGAGGACAGCCTAGCATATCCATTCACAAAGCGTCTGCCTCTGAATACATTCGAGACATGGAGTAGAATGGGTGTCAAGACCGTTGGTTAACTGCTTTGAGTATAAGTGGGAGAAATTATTAGGGTTCGTGTAGGTGACATTAGATGTCACGGACTACTCGAGACGTGTTGTAGTATACTTAAAAGCACTTTGAGTATAAGTGGGAGATTGTTGGGGATTATCTTTGAAAAAGTATGCTTTTACTTTGTATAATCTAAATCAATTTCCGACTTCATCAAATAAATTGTTTATCATCGATGCTTTAAATATGATTGAATGTTATATATATTTATTGCATAATCGTTTCAATAATTAAATGACGTGTTACATCAGTAATTAATTTAGTGATACCCGATCACGAAGATTAAATTAACGATCCGCAGAACTATAAGTCACGCCATTCACGACCTAGATGGAAATGAACAACCATCGCGAAAGGTTGAGGTGTAAAAGGCTCGCATTGGTTTGTCTTGACCAAGAGATTACACTTAGTGCATGACCGTGATGCTTGAATAGGACCCTACGGGAGGATAAATTCTTGAGAATCGAACATGGGAGAATTAGACCTCGGTGGTTCGTTTTTCTTAACCTTCGCCCACGAAATAGGATCACGTGGGATCGGTAACTATTGCTTTGACTTATCATGGGTAGCTAATCGAGAGAGATTCAATACGTACTTTATCTTGGGCAATATTATTGGTCACATGTGATTGCTAAGAAGATCTTAAGAATCGTAATGCAGAAGTACGCTTGCTTGATTTTCCTTGGGAGGTTCATAAGTTTTATCATACCAAATCTTGCAAGTGGAATTTGTTTCGGTATGGATAATAATGTTGAACCGATTCTCTAATTAAAGGACAAAAGATATTAATTAATGGAAAGCTATTTCAGTGGCTTGAATTAATTAATGGGCTAGATAATCTTAAACACGGGAAATAATGACCGGGGAGCCATATTGGTGTAATATGGGTTAAGATGGATAGTGCAATATTAATTATGTAGTGGGATTAATTAATATTTATGGGCTTGAATTATATTGTGGCTCAACATTAGATATTCAAGATCCATTAGAAGGTCCAATCTTAATTCTCCTAAAAGGCCCCGAGTAGCCCAACATATAGTCCAATAACCGAAAAGGTGATTAAAATAAAATAAATATTGTTGCTTATATTTCCTCATTAAATTCAAAAATTATGAATAAAAAGAGGAGAAAGATTTTCTTTGAATTTTGTTATGGAATGAAGATATGTATTCTTGGAATACAAGATTATCTCATTAAATTCAAGAAATCTCCCACTTGGTTATTCATTAAGAGATTTTCAAAATTTTTTGAAAATAGAGGCAAGAAAGATTTTCTTGATTTTCTTGAAAAGATATTATGGAAGATATGTATTTCTTGAAATACAAGAATATCTCATAAATTCAAGAAGATCCAAATCTTGGATTCTTGCACCTTAGATTTTTCGAAAATTCTCCATAATAGAGAGGTGGATTTTTGTGGAATATTTTAATTATGGGAAAGAGAATATATGGGATATATTCAAGATTTCTGGTGACCAAGAAAAGTCTTATCCCACATTGAAAAAATTCACAAAATTTAGGGCTCCTCCTATCCTATAAATAGGGGATGATTAGTTCATTCCCAAGTACAATTCCATGTCTTTGAAATATTAGCAAATCCATAAGTGGTGCAACAAAGTTTATTTTTTTCCCTTTTGTTAATTGTTTGCAGTATCCTTCAACCGGATTGTCGTTAAATGGCTAAGGGAATACTTGGGAAGTCCTTTTGGTTAGTCCGTCCGAGCCAAGTCACCGCTTATCCCGAAGAGCGTACGCTCACGTAAACCCGTAGATTCCGCGATCGTAGGTTTTACGTGGCTTTTATATGCATGATATGTTGTTGCAATTATTATTTGAATTAATATAGGATTAATTCATGCTAGTAATAATTAATGAATTAAATTTATATTTAAATATTCACCCGAATAGATCGTGGCGAGAGAATCATTCCTCAATGTATGTCATCTCATGCGTTAGCCACCGAGGTTGGCCCCTTAAATTTCATTTAAGGTAATCTCACTTCGGGTCTTCTTTCGTTCATATAGTCTTCTTCTAAAAATCTAAAGTGGGTGCTTATAAACAACCTTAATTCTAATCGAGGATCCAATTTTTTAAACTTCCTTGTCCAACACGTGGTAGGACACCCCCAAATTCTCATGTGTCTCAAAACTGGGGCTTGCATACCGCCCATAATTCTTTGGGAGTTTTGGGAACCAATTTGGATGGCACCAAGTTTAGAATGTAAGCTTGTTTTTTCAAGGCATGACCCCAGAACAACTTGGGTAGATCCACATAACTCATCATTGATCTAACCATTTCTAAAAGAGTTCATTTTCTTCGCCTCCGCAACCCCGTTTTGTTGAGGGGTTCCGGTGCGATTAGTACCGATACAATCCTTCATCCGACAAGTAGTTCAAAAAATCATCGCCGAGGTACTCGCTTCCACGATCGGATCGTAGAGACTTGATACATTTTTCCCTATGATTCTCTTCGCTGAGCCTTAATTTCTTTGAATTTGTCAAAAGTCTCGATTTATGCTTCATAAGGAAAATATAGTCGCACCTTGAGTAATCATCAATAAAAGTGATTTAAATACTCATAACCTCCTCTTGCTTTGATTAACATTGGACACATACGCCTCAGGTGAACGATTTCTAACACTTCTTTGGCTCTATTCTTCGCTCCAAATGCCCTCTTGGTCATTTTACCCTCCAAACATGATTCGCAGTTGAGATTGGTTCAACTTGGAGAGACTCAAGTGAACCGCCTTCTACCAACCTTTGGATCCTCTTGGGATTAATATGTCCCAATCTTAGATGCCATATAAGTGTCTCGTTCACGTCGATGAACGTTTTCTTTTATCGAAAAACAATTGATGTGTTATAGGATGCATTTTCGTGAGTGGTGTGCGTTTTGTTAATCAGATAGAGATTATTCGACAACGTTCCATGACGTATAAATTTATCATAAAGAGAAATGGTAACAACTTTATCAAAAGTAACCGAATATCCATCAAGGTAAAGTTTAGAAACCGAAATTAAATTCTTTCTAAAACCAAGAGAACGAAAGAACATCTCTTAAAATTAAAACTCGCTTTCAAAGGACAGTGCACTTCTCCCAACGCTTCACCGCCACTCAGAAGATCGCCCAAAGGTGATGAGGATCTCACTCCCACTAAGTTGCCGGGTCACCTTGAACCCGTGAAGCAAACATGATCAAGTGAATCCTCAGATCAACTACCCACTTAATGAAAAGTATACGCCGCTAAACAAGTTTCAACAACTAAGGCGTGAGAATTACCTTTCTTTCCGGCCCTTTTGGGGTTGGAACAGGCAAACCTCCATTGTCCTTACCGCTGTTGAAGCACTTCCTCTTTGGATTTTCCTTGACACCACAAGCATTCCTCATCTTACCATTACCCTTGGCAATAGTTGAGGTTTATTGCTTATGGCTTTTGGTCCTCTTCTTATTCTTGCCTACCCTTGGCCTAGAAGATGAAGATGGACCACTTGCCGTTCAAAGCTTGAGTTTTGTGCCCCATCAACGTATCTGCCGCGACAAAAGTTTATTATAAATCAGCTAGTGAGGCCAAAGTGCTCAAAACTTTTGGGCAGAGAGTGGAGTAGCAAATTGATCTGGGTCTCTAGATCATAATCTGCACCCAGATCCTCAAGTTTGTTCAGATGAGCCATCAATTTTGAGGACGTAATCCCTTACGGGGTTGCCCTCCACCATTTTTACCGATATCTCTCGCAAGGTGATCTGACGAGCCCCGCGTTTTTGACTCATCAGTTGGCTCATCTGATTTTGGTGTGTCAAGAATCCACTTGTGCTTTTGTTCAGTTAGGACAATTATAATTTTTCGTTTCCAATCAATATAGTTTCCATACTTATTCTATTGACTTTAAGTATCATAGCAGTGGATTAAAAGATCACGACATGCTGAACTGAAATAAATAACTATATGCATAAGCACAAATATATCACAAGGTTCGATCACATGCATCATATTAAAATCTCAAAAAAAAAATGAACATGCATCAGCCAACATCTCAAAACAGTTTAAATAAGCCACGTGAAGTGGGTTATTATTTAAACACATTCAAGCAGGTTACAAACAAGAACAGTTACAAACCCTTAATATCCAGATTTATAGTTGGCTCCCACTTGACCAATATAAAATTGATAGGGACTTCGGGGAAGTATATGCATATCAATTTTATATCTAAGTAATAACCATGATTAAATAAAGAATTATTATTTCGCTTTGAACGAGACTCGTGGGGTCATCGTCGCCACTAGTAATAATCCACAATCATCCATTTGAAATTTATTCATGTGAAAGCTATCTTTTGACCGTCCCGTGGGGGGAATTTCTCCAAAAGAATTCACAAATAAATAAATCATGGAGGTCAAAATTAATTTAATTTTATTATCCGGAATAAAATTGTCAATTAATTGTTTAAGCATAATTAGTAGTTTTCGAAAGTGAGATTTTTCAAAAAATATTTTCTCATGCATCGTATATTTAAACACAATTTAAATAAGCACAAAAAAATGCAAATCATCAAAACAAAAAAAAAATTAAACACATTTGGCACATATATCCAATTGCCATGGTTAATTTTTTTCATGTCTTGATCTCGAGAAATCGTCTTCATAGCCTTTCATCGCTCGGCCTCTAAAAAGCTCCCACTTGACCGCCTTAAAAACGCGTCTCGTCAAGTCACGCCATCGACCACCTATGGGTCGGAGGCACGCCTTTGCACTCCCCGCCATATGTCGACGGTGCGTCTGGTACATGCGGCCTAAGCGTCTCCCAAGAATGTCGCCGACACTTCTCGACATTTCTAAGACAGGCTGTCAGACCGGGCACCCTGTATGAAGGCCATACCACCCATGCCGAATCCGCCATACCAAGATCGTCGCTCGCCAAGGCTTAACAGATTCAAGACGCCACAAGACGAGGCTATCTCGGCTCGATCTCGGCTGCCCCACGCCCACCCCCACGCCGTGTGCATCAATACAGGCGGTCCTCACAGGCGCGTTTGGCATCGATGCTGGATGATGCACGCTTGGGTCGATTCTCGATCCTAATTTTTAATTCTTCGTCTTCCTTTTGCTGATTCGTTACAATTTATTTACAAAAATAAATAAACCTAGATCTAGACTAGTCTATTACATTGAAATCTAATCAAACAAATCCTAATCTACTCGTGGATTTTCTCATTTAGGCAAAAACGAATTCGAACTAATTAATTAAAAAAACCACAATTTATATGCATGCATAAATATGAACATTCATCAAATACCATGACAATTGGATACCAAAAAAAAAAGATCTAAAGAATTTACTATCCAATTTTAAATTTAATGAAAATGAATTAAATTACAATTTAAAACTCAGATAAACCGAGGCTCGATACCGCTTGTTGGGGAATTAATTGCCCTGATCTATTAGGGATGAATATTTAAATATAAATTTAAATCTAACAATTATTACTAGCATGAATTAATCCTATATTAATTCAAATAATAATTCAACAACAAATCATGATATAAACAGTTCACATAAATCCTACGCATGCGGAATTGCTACGGGTTTATGTGAACTAACCTCTCGGAGTGACAACCGTTGAGAAGATGGATCTCGTTCACATGAACACACCAAAAAGCCTTCTCAAGTATTCCCTTGCCCTTGTTCAACAATCCGGTGGAAGGAACTCGCGAACAATTTAACAAAAGGAAAAATAAAATTATGTTGCACCACCTTTGTGGATTTCTAATTTTTTCAACACATGGAATTGCACACTCACAATTGAGGTTTTTCGAAAATCCACAATCTGTCGACGTTTCAAAATATTTGATATTTTATCGACGCTGATATTTTTCCGAAAAACCAATTTTTGTGTTCACCTGGGGATGAAACATTCATCCCCTATTTATAATGAGGGGTTGGTCGAAATTTTAGGTGGAAATAAAGATGGGAAAATCTTTTTCTTGATCTCCAAGAAATCTTGAATATATCCCATATATTCTTTTCTCCATAATTAAATATTCCACAAAAATCCCAACTCCTCTTGTTATGGTATTTTTCGAAAAATAAGGAGTAGGAATCCAAGATTTGGATCTTCTTGAATCTATGAGATATTCTTGTATTCCAAAATTACATATCTTCCATAATATATTTTCAAGAAAATCTTTCATCTCCTTATTTATTCATAAATTTCGAAATATGCTTAATAAATAACCAAGTGGGAGATTTCTTGAATTTAATGAGATAATCTTGTATTCCAAGAATACTTATCTACATTTCATAACAAAATTCAAAGAAAATCTTTTCTCCTTTTTATTTATTATTTTCAAACTTTTTAGGAAAATTAGGCAACAATAATTTATTTTATTTTAAACACCTTTTTTTCAAGATTCCATCGGACATTATGTTTGGGCTACTTGAGGGGTCTTTAGGAGAATTAAGATTGGACCTTCTAATGGACTTTGAATATCTAATATTGAGCCACAATATTATTCAAGCCCATAAATATTAATTAATCCCACTACATAATTAATATTGCACTATCCATCTTAACCCATATTACTGTTAATATGGCTCCCGGTTATTATTTCCCGTGTTTAAAATTATCTAGTCCATTAATTAATTCAAGCCACTGAAATAGTTTTCCATTAATTAATATATTTTGTCCTTGGTTAACGAAATGTTCAACATTATTATCCATACCGAAAAACTAGTTCCACTTGCAAGATTTGGTATGATAAATCTTATGAACCTCCCAAGGGGGGGCAAATCGAAACAAGCGTGCATTTTGCACACGATTCTTCAGATTAAATCTTAGCAATCGACGTGACCAATAATATTGCCCAAGATATAAAATATTGAAATCTACCCGCAATAAGTGCAATAATTCTCTATCCTATTCAAGGGATAAGATTAAGAAATGCATCGATAATTCTTTACTAACCAGAATTTGTCCTCGATCCTATTCAAGGACCATGCGTAAGTCATTAAGAAATCAATCTTTAATCGATGGATTGTCTATTTCATCTTCGTGAATGGTAGTTACAAGGAACCGTTAATTTAATTTTTCGTGATCCGTATCACTAAATTAACTACAATGTAAGACTATTTTTGTCCTAACATTCAATGGTATTTAAAGATCCTGATAAATAATTTATTCAAGAATAAGGTAAATTTGGTCATATACAAAGTAAAAACATATTTTTCCAAAGATAACCCCAACAATTTATTAAAAATGATTAAGTGTAAAATTGAGGGTTGGTCAAGACAAACAAGGGTGAAAACGGATCAGATCCGATCCAGATCGCCTAGATAAAAACTAAGATCCAATCTTTCACCGATGGATTGTTCTAATTTCCATACATAATATCCTAATCGAATGGTTTTTTGTATTTTATTTGGATTAAACGATAGGATTTTTTTTTTTATTTTTTTTATTTTTTTTTTTAAAAAATTTTCGTGATCCAGTATCACTAAATTAACTACAATGTAAATCACAAATCCATCTTATTTAAATCCAAGCATTATCTAACCTCGGTCTTCCATTCAAATATATAAGCCCCGGTTTATATTTTATATTAATATATATAATAATATAATATTATTTAAAGTTATCATTTTAGAGTGGATGATGATAAATAATTTATTTCATATTATTAAAAGAATTTTATAATTTGCATTAGAACTTCTATGAAATATCAGATATGTAATTTTTTTTTATATGTGTTTCAAAAGTTTGAAAAAATCCATATTTTTCGAATCCTATTTTGATAAAGATAACCCCAACAATTTATTAAAAATGATTAAGTGAGAAAAAAATATGGTTATGATACGGTATAAGCATTATTCGTTCATATCCGATCCATTTTCACCCTTACAAATAAGTAGGTGTTTGAAGGGGGTTAATTAAAATGGGTATTTACACTTTAGAAATATTACATTAAATTTAGAACAAAAAAATGAAAAGAGTTTCCATAAAAAAAAATAAAAAAATGAAAAGAGTTTCATTAAGTATGGGACGGAGGGAGTATTAAATTAAAATTTTAAAATATTCCAATTTAATTATCAAAAAACTTTTAAATTTTATTAGCAAGTAAACATTTTAACAATGTACTCCCTCAATCCCACTATATTTGCCTCACTTTCCTTTTATGGACATCCCACTATATTTGTCTCAGTCCATAAAAAGATAAAGTAACACTCCACTAACTATTATTTTAATATTATTACCCTCACTTTTTATCCCAACTATCTCAAATACCTTCATTTTTCAACCATTAAATACTATAAAAATCCACTATTTATTATTTTAATATTATTTCTTAAACAATTCAACAAAAAGAAGTGAGACAAATATACCGGGACGGAGGGAGTATAAATTATTTAAAATGATAAAATTTATAAAATGTTTAAAATAAATTTAGTGGAAAAGTCTTATAATAAGGGACTTGTTGGTATTTGGGAGGATATATTACGAGCATTCCCAACAATTGACACTATAGTGCAACTTTCTCACAAGTGTAGTGTAAAGTTCGCGCTACATTCGATTTTATTTTCAACCGTTGACGCTACATTTTACACTACATATATTATTTTTAATTTTTATTAAATTAAACTATACAATCTAAACTTAATTAATACATTATACAATTCTAAACTTAATAAATTTATACTCTTATTATCAAATATAATTATTTTTTATTACATATTTATGTATATAAAAAAGACAAAATTTATAAAAATGATATTAAATTAATTTTCATGATAAAATACAATCATGCATATTAAAAACATAACAATAACACTTTAAAGATAAAACAAATACACACGATACAAGAAATTGAATAAAAAACGATAACAGTTATCTAGGCCTCCGAGTTAGAATATTTCTCCTATAAATATTTATCGCAAAAATGCTGAAAGTTTTCAACAACCACCAACTAATGATGCATTTGACATACATGGCGTAAATTTTGGTGATCTTGGAGGGTCAGAAAGTAATCTCGGTCCTTTTTAATTAGGACGTTTAATTTCAAGTATCGTACTTTTTTAGCTTAAGAATCATGATTCGAATTTTAATGTATTTTGTATGATTTAATTATGAATTATGTATTTTGTTTTAGCATTTTATGTATTTTAATGTATTTGTGCGATTTAATTATGAACTATATAATTTATTTTGTGATTTATGTATATTGTGTTTTTAATTATTTATCTAGAACTTTATTATTTAGTTTAAAATAATTTTACATTGTATAAATGTAATAAATAATAATTTTCACAAATAATACTAATGAAAAGGAAAAATAATAAAATGTAAATTGTATTAAAAAAATGAAAAAAAATGAATAATACATTCTACATGTAATGTTGAATCTTGCATTACACTAATGCAGCGCAAAATTATAATGCGCTATTAGAGCACCATCTGATTATATATAGAGGCAGGTAGCGCAAGATGTAGCGCTATGTTTGGAATGATATGTTCATTAACATATTTATTACTATCGTTCTAAATATTTTTTGAAGAAATTTGTGAAGTTGATGGGACAATAGATGGGATTTATTTCATCATAAAAGTTTGACATTGACCTGAATGCATTTCACCTCATTTTTTGGCCCACTTCCCCTCAACGTGGATGCGGCATAATGCATCACATCAATTTTTTATTCAACTTGATTCCACTCATAATACAACCACTTGTTTTAAATCCTAGATAAAATATAAGATATGTTATTTATGTATGCATGCTGGCCTGGCGCATGATAGTCTTCCAATAATTTTAACTCAATTTTAATCCTATTGCAAGTAGTCAAATAATTGAATGCACCAATTTACCAATTTAAAATCAATGCAATTAGATTTTAGATTTTTTTATTTTACAATATTTCAAAGTTTGAACAAGACCAGGACTCGATCCAAAGAGTTCATGGTTCAAGGTTCGAGTTTAAGTTCATGGTTCAGGGTTCGAGTTTAGGGTTCATGGTTCAGGGTTAGGGTTCAGAGTTCGGGTTCAAGTTTCGTGGTTCATGGTTCGGGAATGGAAAAAGAAATGAAAAGTGAAATTACTCAAAATCTAAATTATTGTTAATCCAAATTAAAATTGAATCCAATTGCACTTTGTGCAATAAGTGTACTCAAGTATCACCTTTGCAAGTAAAATAGTTTTTACAGAAGAGTTTTTTTTTTTTTGGGTAAGCAATATCCATAAACAAACAAAAAAAAGTGAAATATTATTATTTCATATAATAATATTAATGTGTATATTAAAAAGTATATTATAGGAGTAATTGTTAATTAATTATATACATACTTGGTAATTATAATTGTTTTAAGAATTTAATATGTGTATTTCCTTTAATTTATTATATTTAAGTTATTATTTTGTGTTTAGTATATTGATTTAAGTAAACTTGTTTTATGTATTGTATTCCCTCTGTCTAATTATAAGTTTCTCACTTTCTTTTTTAGTTCGTCCCACTATAAGTTTTTTCTTCCATAAATAGAAAAAGTAATTTTATTGTCCGTAATTTTTATCTTCACTTTTCACACAATATTACAAAAAAACGTCACTCACTACTTCACTTATTACTCTTAGGACCCGTTTGGCTAAACTTATTTTAAGCATCTTATAAGCTATAACATCTTATAAGTTGTTTTAAGAGCTTATAAGATGTAATTTTTAAGTAGCTTATAAGTTGTTAAAGTGTTTGGCTAATACAACTTATAAGTTCTTTAATAATTTTTTATTTTTTTTAATATAATTTTTATATAAATATTTTTTTTAAAATAATTTTTAAATTTTTTTTTTCGAAAATAATTTTTTTCTGAAAATAATTTTTTTTCTAATTTTTTTTTGTCGAAAATAATTTATTTTTTTCAGAAAAAAAAATTTCGAATTTTTTTCCAAATTTTTTTTTCGAAATTATTTTCCAGAAAAATAAAGTTTTTTTTCCAATTTTTTATTTCAAAAATATATTTTTCCAGAAAATGATTTTTTTCCGAATTTTTTTTTTTTTATTTTTTCTAAAAAAATATTTTTTTCTAATTTTTTTAAATACTTTTTTTTTTTTTTTTTCCAGAGATTTTTTTTCTAGATTTTTTTTTCTTTTGCGAAAACAAAAAAAACGTGCCCGGGTTTGATTGAATTCGAACTGGGTTTTTGGGCTGGGATGAGTTGAAATAGGATAGAACTTATATAATTTTTGTAAAATAAGTTGGGATATTCCAACTTATTTTTTTTGAGCTTATAAGCTCTAAAAAACTTATTTTTAGATCTTATTAGATGTTAGACATCTTATTTTACCAAATAAAATTAATGAACCTATAAGCTCCTAAACAGCTTATAAGCGGTTTTAAAGAGCTTATAAGTTGTGCCAAACACCCCCTTATTACTCCACGTACTTTTTTCCTCTATCTTAATACTCAAAACTATTCTTCATTTTTATTATTTTATTATTATTTTTATTCCTTAATTAAAATACCCAAACAAAATGAGAAAGTTATAGCGGGACGGAGGGAGTACATTATTTCTTTTCTTAAAAAATATGTGTGAATTCATGTAAAAAAATAAGGGAAAATTACTATAAGGTACAAAATTTATGGAAAAATTATTCTAAGGTACAATGTGCAAAAATTACGTTGCACTTTAGTTCAAACTAGATACTAAAGTGCAATGAACGTATTTTTGCACATTGTACCTTAGAGTAATTTTCCCATAAATTTTGTACTTTAGAGTGAGGACCCCAAAAAATAATTTTAAGGGTCTAATTTTGATGTTTGACTCACGCCATAAAATTCTTAAGCTTGGCCCCCGGAAAAAAAGTTAATATTCTATATGGAAATCAAATTTATTCTCACTTTCGTTATTTATTTGTCCATCAAATTTATTCTTATAGTTTTGATGAAAATATATATTTTATCGTTATCCTCAAATCATCACTTAATTACTTTAATTGTCATTGTACTTTACTCATAAATAATCATTTTATTTATAAATGAATCCCACAATATCCTATAATACCCTTATTTTATCTACTTTATCTACTTTTAAAAAAAATATATATATTGTGCCCAAAAAAGTGGGCATAGTTTTCATGGACGGTGGGAATAAGATTAAATTTCCAACTTACACCGGGTTCGAACTTGTATTGTCAGGAAATATCTTCCCACATCATCAATCTCCTTTCCACTCAGATAGACTAGAAGCGAGAATAAGGGGGTGTTTTGAAACATTTAAAAATAAATTTTATAAGCACTTATTTCCAAAACTCTCTTAAAAATAATTTTTAGAATGACTTATTTTTAAAAACGGTAAAAGAGATTTTTAAAAATAAATGCTTCTAAAAATTATTTTTAATGTTTCAAAATAAACTCTAAACCTTTTTTCCAAGTATATCTGTGCGTTCTTTCTGACTTTATATGCTCAGAAACTTAAGGTATTGAGGCTTTTAGACAAAGTTTTGTGTATCACGAGAATTGAGGAAGAAAGAGTTTGCAAATCAGTTATAGAATGAATGGGGAAAAAAGGGTTGTGCTTAGTATATAAATATTATAGAAAATGTCTTTTTTAAAAATCACGTGTGATGCACATGTATAAAATCGAGAGAAAAATTGGCTTGAAAAATTAGTTCGGTGGTTTAAGTGTAATAAAATAATATATAGTTTGTATAGTATAGTGCAATAAAAAATAGTCAGGTGGTTTAAGTATAATTTTAGTGATAGTTTAGTGGGTTTAGTGCAATTATATATAAATATGGTGTAAGATGTGCAAGGATCAAACCTTAATTATTGTAATTTTTTTTAATTAAACTGCACATTAAAATGCCATGATGGTCCCGGTGGGAAAACTCATTTTGCGCGTGCGGAAGCAAAACATTTCATTGCGATGCATATAAAACAGGGGTGAAGGAATGGTGATTCCAGTTTTTTCTCTTTTAAGCTCATGTGTTGTGTCTTGCTTATAATCGAGTGCGCATGACAAGATAAGAACATAAAGCAGTAAACAACAACAATGTATAGTGGTTCGGAGACTCAAGCTCCTACATCCACTCTTCCCTGCCTCCTAGGAAATTCCTTCAAACACTTCCTAAGGTTTTTCGACTACCTCTGTAGTTTACTAACCTTTCTATTTTGAGCTTTCTGACTACCTCTGTAGTTTACTAACTCAACTCGACTTATCACCCTGGGTTCGCCTCTTAGATGTTTAATGAGTTCACACTCCTTCTTGGGACTTATCACCCTCTCTCGGGATTGCCTAACAACTACCTCACTTCACCACGGGTTATCTCTTTACGAGAATGGGGTTTGGGTTTGGTGTTGTCTCCAACTATGGTGAGATTTTCCTTACATTTATTTAGCCTCAATGCTAAGGGTTGGGAAAATCTCTAAGCTTATGATACATCGTGGGTTGCTTAGGTTGGGTTCTGAACACTTTTTGAATATATTTGTATATCTACGAGACTTCAGGTTAGGGTGGGAATGCTTTTGACTATAACGCTCTTGGCTCAGAAAGCATTTTGTGCATAATCTCCACACTTAATTTGATGGAAGATCTTGTATTTATAGTGTGGATTTGAATGTTACCGTTGGAGAGAATCTCATTCAAATCCATACTATTCTTTGTAAGTTCTGCAGCTTTTTCAGGCTGGTTGTCTTCCTCTCATTGGTCCACGTTAGCTGGATTCCAACGGCTATATTCCTCAGCTTCAGTGCCTTGGAACATTCAGGATATACTGAGCATTCAGTACATTACTGAGTCTTCAGTAATTACTGTGCCTTCAGTATTCTCTGAGTCTTTAGGTTTCTCTGGGCCTTTAGGTTTCTCTGAGCTTTCAGATTCTCTGAGTCTTCAGGTTTCTCTGAGCCTTTAGGTTCTCAGTTTCATACTGAGTCTTGAAACTTGGGTTTCATCTTTGGGTCTTCGAACTTCATTTCCGAGTTTCTTGGTTCTTAACTTTGTTATATATCTGCCGACTATACACGGTGCAGATAACATCCTGAACACTCTAAAACTGAATCCTGACTCATCTATCAAAATTATCCTGAACATGTCATACTCAGGGGTTTTGAGATCTAATCAAAAACCTCTTTATTAAATTCATTTCCCAACAATTTCCCTCTTTTTGATGATGTCAAAACCATCTTGTTACAAAACACTTAACCTATACTCAGGTTTCAGTTTTTCCTATTACAAGAATGGTAAATCTCTTAATAATCAATTCAGTAATGAATCTCTCAACAATTTCATCACCAAACAACAATAATCAGGCATATCAAATATAAAGACATGTAAAAAGATAATGAGGTATTATCTTTGAGCATAAAGATAAAGTTTTCATTGATGATAGGTAGACTGTTACAAGTTACAATGAATCTTTTCAAAAGATAAAGACAAAAACATAAAGAATTACAAGTCTTCAGTCTTGGTCTTCAGTCTTCTTTGATCTTCAGCTCGACTCCTCATTCCTCTTCTTCTATGGACTTTGTCTGATCAGGCATACTGACACTCATGCTGACTGAGTTCAGTTTCTTCTGACTTCAGACATCCTGACCCTCAGGTCTCTTGACCTATACTGAGTCTCAGTTCACTTTTCTTACTGAGCCTCAGATCACTTTTTACTCAGGCTATCTGATTTCTTCTTTGCCTGATCTGATCAGTTCGACTGATTAGATCAACACATCTTTAGATCAACATATTAGAATAGCATCAGGTCATCATATCAGGTTAGCATATCAGGTTTATCATATCTGATCTCGATCACGCCCGATCTCGTCGATTTTTTTGCTTCATCTTCCGATCGCAACCTTCTTCGACGATTTGTTTTTTAGCTTTTCTTTCTTCTTCGATTTTTGCACAAACTCATCGGGCTTGATTAGGAACTCATCTAACTCATTTGATCTCGATCAGTCTCGTCTGCAGCCTCGTCTGATCTCGATCATCTACTTTTGATTATGTGAGTTCCCCCTCAATTTGTTCTATCGTTCCCCCTCAACTTGTTATCTGTAAATTATCTTGAATAACACAAGTTGATAATATTTTGGCATAGAACTAAAATATCCCAACAATTTCTCAATTGATAATGACGCCAAAACATCAGAATATATGCATTTTTAAAGAAACGGGTTTTTCTTTAAAAAGATCAGTTCAGGTGGTCACTCTGAAATTAGTGAACTTTAGAACTCCCGCTCTGATACCACTTGATGGTCCCGGTGGGAAAACCCATTTTGCGCGTGCGGAAGCAAAACATTTCGTTGCGATGCATATAAAACAGGGGTGAAGGAATGGTGATTCCAGATTTTTCTCTTTTAAGCTCATGTGTTGTGTCTTGCTTATAATCGAGTGCGCATGACAAGATAAGAACATAAAGCAGTAAACAACACAACAATGTATAGTGGTTCGGAGACTCAAGCTCCTACATCCACTCTCCCTGTATTCTGGGAAATTCCTTCAAACACTTCCTAAGGTTTTCTGACTACCTCCGTAGTTTACTAATCTTTCTACTTTGAGCTTTCGACTACCTCCTGTAGTTTACTAACTCAACTCGACTTATCACCCTCTGGGTTCGCCTCTTAGATGTTTAATGAGTTCACACTCCTGGGACTTATCACCTCTCTCGGGATTGCCTAACAACTACCTCACTTCACCATTGGTTATCTCTTTACGAGAATGGGGTTTGGGTTTGGTGTTGTCTCCAACTATGGTGAGATTTTCCTTACATTTGTTTTGTTTTAGCCTCAATGCTAAGGTTGGGAAAATCTCTCTAAGCTTATGATACATCGTGGGTTCTTGGGTTGGGTTCTAGAACACTCTTTGAATATATTTGTATATCTACGGACTTGTGTTCTAGGGTGGGAATGCTTTGACTATAATTTCTTGGCTCAGAGCATTTTGTGCATAATCTCCACACTTAATTTGATGGAAGATCTTGTATTTATAGTGTGGATTTGAATGTTACCGTTGGAGAGAATCTCATTCAAATCCATACTATTCTTTGTAAGTTCTGCAGCTTTTTCAGGCTGGTTGTCTTCCTCTCATTGGTCCACTTCAGCTGGATTCCAACGGCTATATTCCTCAGCTTCAGTGTCTTGGAACATTCAGATATATCGAGCATTCAAGACATTTCGAAGTCTTGATATTCTTGTGCCTTCGATGATTCTCTCCGAGTCTTCGAGTTTCTCACGGGCCTTTAGGTTTCTCTGAGCTTTCAGATTATCTGAGTCTTCAGGTTTCTCTGAGCCTTTAGGTTCTCAGTTTCATATTGAGTCTTCAGAAACTTCAGTTTCATACTGGGTCTTCAGAAACTTCAGTTTCATACTGAAACTTCAGTTTCTTCAGAAACTCACTGAGTCTTCAGTTTTTAACCTGTTCTATATCTGCCGACTATACACGGTGCAGATAACATCCTGAACACTCTAAAACTGAATCCTGACTCATCTATCAAGATTATCCTGAACATATCATACTCGGGGGTTTTGGGATCTAATCAAAAACCTCTTTATTAAATACATTTCCCAACATGCCACATATTAACTAAAAATAAATAAAAAAATGACACATCAATATAATAAAATGTGACAACTCATTCAAATTAACCTCAAAATGACACATCATCTAAATTAACCACAAGAGAACCCATCATCAAAATGGACTCTCTATTAGTAATATTGGGGATATTAATCTATTTTAATTTGAACATTTTTTAGGTCCGTTTTCAAACTCAAAACAAAAGGTAGAAATATTTTATTTTTCTTTTATATAAAGCTGAGAGCCTAAAAGCTTTAAGAAAAATGCTTTGACAATTGACACAATGTTTTTACTCACAAACACCCGCTTCATCCAAGAAGCCAGGCTGATCCATCGACAGGAAATGAATTTCTTGACAATCATATAATTAAATGTAAATTGCAAGAAACTCGTCAAATTATCATCAAAATTGTACTTAATTTATTAAATTATTTTTTGTTGTACTGAATTATACAAATTACCAATTGTTTACACATTAATTACTTCAATAGTGTTTTTAAATGTCTTTTAAATATTTCAAAATCACATCACATGTCATTATTTTTCCTACTTAAAAATCAATATTATACATAATTTACATCACATGTCATTATCTGATTATTCAACGCTCATCAAAAAAATCACTTTTATTCCATTAAGTACCCATTTATAATCTCAAGAAGTGCTCTACAAGTACTTATTTTTTTAAAAAGTTATGTTTACCAGCTTTAAAAATAAGTGTTTTTAGAGCACATTTTAGAATTTTAAAACATGTTGTGCCCGGAAAATAATACCAACCAACAAGTAATAATAAATGTAAAAGCTAGTGCTGAATGATAAATAAGATGATGTTTGATGACCCAGTTCACCGGAATGGTTACGTCTGGAGACAGTATCAAGACAGGAAAATGTATTATATACCTAGAGTTCTTAGAGTTCAATCCTTTACAATGAAGACTTAATCGCCTATTTATAATGTCACGTTCTATCATGCAGCCCTAATGGGCCTGCCGAGTTGTAATCACGCGGTTGGTATCGTGTGCGCACTGATCCGCTGCTGATTTCCTTGATTCGTGCCATGTATTATTACGTCAGAATTTTCTCTTATCCGAAAGGGTGCCTGATACGTTCGGGGGCGGATCCGACGCCTTTGCTGATTATGTTTGTTGATCTCGCGTGTGGTCCGAACTCAAGCGACTCTCTGGAGAGGTCGCTTTCATGGGCGAGCTAGCTAGGTCATATCGCTCAATTCTCTCCGACTTTGGTCTTTTGTGTTCCTTTGTCTTAGCTTGGCTCTGATTGCCACGTGGTCGTGGGCTGACCGACTACAACAAAACACCATTTAAATATCAATAAATAACTCTCGCATTAAATTTAAATTTTGTGTAAATAATTTCTAAATAAAATTTAGGACATGGGTACTACCTTTTTGCCTTTCATGATTACAATGTATACAAGAAATAGAAGACAAAAAATTGTAAGAAAAGTTATGTGAATCGAGATCACGTGAGACTTCTTTCCAAATATCGATAATATACCCATCAATCATTATTTGTTCAAAAAGTTAAATACATCAAACATTGATAATATATGTTCATTAGTTCATAATAATGTAGGTTCACATGTGGAATACGACGAAAAATAGAATGTGCAATTTCCTCCTCCAAAAAATGAAGAGCAAATATGAAATGAAATACCTAAAAACAATGAGAAGACCTCTCTGTAGCTCTTCCTTCAATTCTGATACACCAGAATCTTTGCTCAGCATTTTGTTTGGTGCTCCATCATCGCCTTTCTTTCACTGTGGCCCCAACCAACACAAATTCTTCCATTTGCTATGCTTCTGCAACTTCAATAAATTATTCCTCAAAGCTTCTCAAAACTTCATTCTCCAAATTATTTACAAAAACAAAAAGATCTCTTTCACCCAAAAGTTTTGCCCCAAAATTATTTTAAAACGGAAAACAACCCACTATTTCAATTATTTTATTTCGTTCCAATTTATAATTTCTTCGCGTATAAATATTTATACGTACGGATAAGGTTGGGGGCAGATGCCAACGCCGGTGGGCGTGGCCCGCGAATGCTTAGCGGAGGCGGCGGCGGCGGTTCTGGACGACGCCGTGGCTGTGGCGAAACGGCGGAGCCACTCGCAGACGACGTCGTTGCACGTGGTCTCGGCTTTACTGGCTCTGCCGTCCTCCACTCTCCGCGAGGCCTGCACACGCGCTACAAGCAGCGCGTATTCTCCACGCCTCCAGTTTGGGGCGTTGGAACTCTGCGTTGGCGTCGCGCTGGATAGGGTTTCGGTGGCTAAAGCGGCGGCGGAGGCGCCGCCGGTGTCGAATTCGCTGATGGCGGCGATTAAGAGATCGCAGGCTAATCAGAGGCGACATCCGGAGACATTTCATCTGTATCAGCAGCAGTTGAATTTGAATCCGCAGAATCCTTCCTCGATTTCTGCGGTGAGAGTTAAGTTGAAGCATTTCATGATGTCGATTTTGGATGACCCGATCGTGAATCGGGTCTTCGAAGATGCGGGTTTCCGGACCCACGAGATTAAGCTCGCGGTTCTTAACCCTCTCAACAGGTCCAGATTCTCGTTGACGACCACTCTGCGGCCTCCCCTGTTTCAATGTAATTTGAGCGATTTTGAATTCAGCAAACGCCTCCATAATTTCCCCTTCTCTGATTCCGCTCTTGAAGAGAAATCTGATGAGAATTCAAGGAGAATAGGGAAAATTCTTGTAGATACAGCTAGGAGGAATCCTCTGCTGATTGGGGTTTATGGTAGTGATGCGTATAAGGATTTCACAGATTGTGTAACGAGGAGTGAACCTGGTGTTCTACCCAAAGAAATCCATGGATTGAGAGTGGTTTCGCTAGAACAAGAGATTTCGGAGTGCATCAGTGAGGGTTTGGGTGAAGAGATGATAGAATTGAAGTTTGAACAATTGGATAAAATGATGAAGGACTGCAAAGAGCCTGGAGTTATTGTGAATTGTGGGGATTTTAAGACTTTTGTCGATGTAGAATCGGTGGATGCTGTTGGTTGTGTGGTTTCAAAGCTGAAGAGATTGTTGATCAACCATGGTGGAAAAATATGGTTGATTGGATTTTTGGGAGGTGATGATGGCTATAAGAAACTATTACAGCAGGTTCCTGCAATTGAGATGGACTTGGATTTGCATCCGCTTCCCATCACTAATTCATCCACTGTGGGGAAGCCCTTCAAATCCAGGTCATTTTTCTTTATACGTTGGTTTCTTTCTGTTAGTTGGAGTTCTATGATATCGTGTTAGTGTTTCGTGCTTCAACAGTTGTTATGTTGCTAAATTCTTTAACTAATAATCGTATAGGAAGATGGATTTTTGAAATCTTGAGGTTAACAATACCTACTTCTGTATGAGCATTAATTTTTTAAGATGTCAAGCAGCAGATTGGAGCAAGGGTCTGGTCCTAATATAGATATGGATTTTTAATGTTTCAAATAGTTAATTCCTTTGGTAATTTTGACTGTCACTCTCTTGTACATATATTTGTGAATATTAACTTGGTTATTACATAGTAGTACCTCATGTTAGTCACGTGTTCCAAAGTCTAGGTGCATACTTGGATCTGGTTGAATCACATATCATTACTTGGATCTGGTTGAATCAAATACCAAAGATAACAACAAAAATAATAACAGCAACCCGATGCATACTTCATGTAGAACTAGGAAGTACCTAAATTTGCTTTTAAAGTTTTCTGCATCTTATGAGCAAATGTGAAATGGAATCAGAGAATTAGTGATTTCTAGTTCAATTCTAGGAACTTGTCAAGGCTTGAATGGAATCAAGCATGAAATTTTCTGGCAATTTCTTCAATAAAAGTTTGGTCTTGTTCACTCTGCCCCATGAGCAAACTATTAATTCCCTTTGCTGTTTTTCTTCTTAGTTCCAGAGGGATATGAGATGTCCTATCTTTAGAAACGCACAAGCATATTTTACTTAGACTCAACGATATCGTCTCACATCTAGTCCAGATAATCTATATACAATATGCATATGCACTTTTGCTTATTATCTATTAGATGTATATATTGAGGTCATTTGCTCACATATCTGCAGCTTGATGAGGTCCTTTGTTCCATTCGGTGGATTCTTCCCCATGCCTGAGCTTGAAAAATCATGCACCACAGCAACTAAACCCATGACACTTTGCAATTCATGCAATGAAAAGTATGAACAAGAAGTTTCTTATGTTCGGAAGGGAGTTTCAACTGATTCAGTTGCTGATAAGAAATCTGTAAATCTATCTTCTTGGCTTCAAATTGATGAATGTGAAACAAGCAAGAGATCTCCCACTGTAGAGGTTTGTCACTCCTTCAAAAGCTAACTTCCTCTTTTCTTTAGCACAATGAAATACTATTTTGAATTTCGTTTCTACGGGATGTTTTGTAAACAGTTGGTCTGTCATTTCAGTGCAGGCCAAAGAAGATAAAACTGTATTGGATGCTAGAATTATGGCTTTGCGAAGGAAATGGATCGACATCTGCCAGAGGCTTCATTGCTCTAGGACATATCAAGAAGGCGTTACATTACCCAGTTCACATAATTCTCATGTTTCATCATCTTCGAAAAATGTTCCTACTTGGAAAGACTCCATTGATATGGGTTCATTATCAAATGGAAGTAGATTCGGTAATTTAAGTCCGTGTCAGCCTTCCGACTTTCAAAAGACGAGCCCACCCATTGCATACAAATCTTCACCCTCCATTTTCTCTGTAACCACAGATTTGACACTTGGAACACATAATGGTTCTGCTGAGGAGTGCAGAAGAAATCCCAACTCCCAAGATCATAAACCCTCCAATAATGTTCATAACTCTGAATCTTCTAGAAGCCATGAGATATCTCTCAGTCAGGCTTCCCAATCTTCATCTTGTTCTCATCATCTCGAAAAGCAGATACATACAAAAGACCTTGAACACCAATGGAAAGCTCTGGCTGAAAAGGTTTACTGGCAGATGGAAGCCATTCAAACTATTTTTCAAACTTTGTCAAGTTGCAGAAATGGAGATCACAAGCATCCTTACTCAAATAAGGGAAATATTTGGTTCAGCTTTCTGGGGCCCGATAAAGTGGGGAAGAGAAAAATAGCTGCCTCAGTTGCTGAGATAGTGTTCAACAGAAAGGACAACTTCCTATATTTTGATCTGAATTCTCACAATGTGAACAACTTCAATTCAGTTGTGGATTGTTATGACTCGAGATATTTCAAGATGGTGTCTGGCAGAAAAATACTAGTTGATTATCTTGCTGAAGAGCTGAGCAAGCATCCTCAAACTGTTGTGCTATTTGAAAATGTAGAGAAGGCAGATTTTTTGGTTCAGTGTAGTTTATCTCAAGCTGTTAAAACGGGTAAATTTCCTGATTCCCACGGTAGGGAAATCAACCTCAACAACAATGTGTTTATCCTTGCTTCCACTGTGTTAAAGGTCAGTAAAGATTTGCTTTCTGGCAAAGTAGCTTCTGAATTTCCTGAAGAAACAATATTAGAGGCCAAAAATTTGCAAATGCAAGTATTAGTAGCATCTGTTGATGGAAATTTCAGCAGGAATAGGACTACATATGTTTCGGTTTCCTCAAGTAATACGATCTCTAATGGAAAAAGGAAATCAATCAGTAATGACTTCACCATGGCTGAGATGTCAAAATGTGCTTGTCGATCTCCCAGATCCTTCATTGACTTGAACTTACCTGTGGATGATGATGATGATGATGATGGGGGTGATGGGGATGATGGTGGTGATGATGATGGGTGGTTGGGGGAACTATTAGAGCATGTTCATGAAAATGTGGTGTTCAAACCATTCGATTTCGATTCTCTTTCGCGAAAAATATTGAAAGAGATCGACGTGAGATTAAAAAGGTTCGTTGGAGCGACCCGACTGCTGGAAATCGATCGACAAGTAATGGTTCAAATGCTTGCGGCTGGTTGGTTAACGGAGAGGGAGAATGCATTGGAGGATTGGATCGAACAGGTCCTGTTATCGAGCGTAGACGAAATCAGTCGAAGTGGGAGTGATTTTGTACTGAAAATAGTACCCTGTGGTGGGGTGGTTGTGGAAGAACAAGCTTGTGGAGTGTGTCTTCCAGCAAGAATAATTTTTTGATGTATTATTCAGGTATGCAGCTGCTTGTTAATATTTAGAGGTATTATTTTGGTGTTAAGTGGTATTCTTGATGAGTATTAGTAGTATTATTTTCTGAAACTATATTGTTGCTGCCTTTTTTCTCTCATTTAAGTGTAATTCCATGTAATCGTATATCTTGTTTTTTTTAAATAAAAAAGTACCCCTTTTTGAGTTTGCATTGCGGTTTTTAAAAGTTGCCTTTTGGCTTTCATCTTCAGGAAATGATACCTTTTTAACCCTTTGAAATGTCAAAAACTTTATTATCCCTTTACCTGTTTTTTTATAAAGGCAGTTACTTTCGGCTGTCCCCTGTTTAGATCTTAGACTATGACACTGCAAATTCATATCTAGAAATTATACTTTATTGCGATCTTGTTTAGATCTTAGACTATGACCTATGTTTTAAAAATTGGAACCGGAAGTTGAGCCGGACGACCCCCAAAAAAGGTTGGATCGGGGTCCGATCGGTTGGATCGGATTGAGCCGGGGTGACGTAATAATAAATATTATATATATATAGTATGCATAATTAAAAAAAAATTCAAAATATAGAGTATGATAAGTGAATACAAAATAATTAAAATATATTATAAAATGCATATATATATATAAATATTATAATATGTATTATAAAATTTAATAGTATTATATGATATATAACAAAAATATATGCACGCATATAATTAAGAAAAAACTTACCGGCCCTATTCCATGAAATGTTTTAGGCCCAAAATATTATGGCTAATTGATTTAAGAACTTATATTGGCCCATAAGTATGTCTCTCCCCATATTAACGCAAACCCTAAAATTAGAGCTCTCAATCCTTTTCTTCTATCTCTCTACCCAGTTTTCACCGGCCGCCATCTTCACCATTTAGCGATTAATTTTTTTTTTTAAATTTCATTTTTGGCCTTTATCTAAGATCTGGAAATGCTTGTTCTCTCTCTCCATTCACACACCTCACAAACCCCCTCTCTCTCTTCATTCACACAAACCCTCTCTTCTCTCTCTAAACCCACACAAATCATCCCCTCCCCAACAAACCCTTTGTTCACTCTCTAAACCCACACAAATCGGCCCCCTCCCCCAACAAACTATCTCTTCTCAATCGTTGACGGTGGTGGTGGTGGAACCACGATGATGGTGGTTCTTGCGGGGAGAAGACGAAGTGGAAGGTGAAGTGACTCGGCGTTTTGTGGTGGTGAGTGGTGGTGGTCGGGACGCGGAGGAGGTGTGGTGGTGATGGTGAACGACGGATCTGTACAGGGGATATTGTTTTGCAGCGGTGGTGATGGTGAACGACGGATCCGATCTGGTGTTCGGGTTTTTTTAGTCTTTTTTTTTTTTGAGGATTTTTAGTAAAAACCGGCGGTTCACCGGTTCCCGGTTTTCTCCGATTTTCACCCGGTTTTTCAGGTTTTGAGGGGGGCAGTCCAATAGCGGTTCTCTACACCTCTATTGGACAGCTGGCAGGCGGTTCACCGGTCCGACTGTCCTGTCGGACCCGAATTTTATAAGACAGACTATGACACTGCAAATTCATATCTAGAAATTATGCTTTATTGCGATCTTGTTTAGATCTTCTTTATTGCAATCTTCTTTAACTTTTTCCTCTATAAAAATATTGATTGGAAATAGATTACGTGTTTACAGGAGTGTCTAAAGTAAATCTACAATTATTGGATTTGATTGAATCAACATTGTTAATTAATGTCGAATTGAGTCACAAGATTCAAGCTCAAAAAACGAAATACACAAAACGAATGAAATCGAAATCGCAAAAAATAAGAACACAACAATGATTTACGTGGTTCGATTGTAAAACCTATGTCCACGGGATCAGAGCACTCTTCACTATCAACAATGAACAATCCTGTACAGTTACAACCCTCAATCGATCAAGAATTAGAACCGCTATGAATTTCTAAAGAACTTCTAGCTTCTCTCAATTGATATGAACTCTCCAGAAAAATAACACTCTAATTGAGAAGACGATTGGTAAAGCCCGTAATTTATAGTAGTAAACCCCTAACAGAATTGAAAACCGTTCAAACAGAAAAACCGCTCCAGCACGCGCGCGACTTTCCCCCTGAACTTTCTCCCCTAAACCCTGAACTTTCAGTCTGAACTATCTGTCCTGAGCTAACAGTCCTGAACTTTCCCCCTGAGTTGAACTCTGAAGGTTAGTGGAGCTGACGTTTAGGCCGATTTGAATAAACCCGTTCAGGCTGGTTTACTCATTTCAGGATGGTTTATTTCTACATCACTTGACTTCACAATTCTCCACCTCAAGTGTTTAGAACTCCAAGGCTCATCATCTCCAATCTTCACAACTTTATTAATCAATCTCACAAGGCCCAAACTTCACCAGCTCAGAGCAATACTTGAACTTGCTCCCAGGCAATGCTTTTGTGAGCATATCGGCTGCATTATTTTTAGCTCCCACTTTTCTGATGTTTATAGCACCTTTCTCCACCATGTGTCTAACAAAATGGAACTTGAAACCGATGTGTTTCACTCTTTCATGGAAGACTTGATGCTTCACCAGATGAATGATACTCTGATTGTCACATAAAATAGTGACACCCTTCTGATCAACTCCAAATTCATGCAAAATTCCCTTCAACCATGTTGCTTCTTTCACTGCTTCTGTGACTGCCATATACTCAGCTTCAGTTGTAGATAATGCTACCACTGGTTGTAAAATGGACCTCCAACTCACTGCTGTACCATAAAGTGTGAATATGTATCCTGTTAGGGACTTTCTTGTGTCAATACTTCCTGCAAAATCAGCATCAACAAAGCCTTGTAAAGGTTCTGTCTGCTTCTCAGTTTTCTCAAACAACAATCCTGATTTTGCGGTCCCACTAACATATCTGAATACCCGCTTCAATGCTTCCCACTGAGTTCTTCCTGGATCAGCCATGAATCTACTTACCATGCTCATTGCATAAGCAAGATCAGGCATGCTACAAACCATATCATACATTAAGCTTCCAACTCCATTTGCATAAGGCACACTGCTCATATGTTTTCTTTCTGTATCACAAGATGGAGACTGATCTTTTGACAACTTGAAATGTTGACCAATAGGGGTATTTACTGATTTTGCTTGATGCATGTAAAATCTCTTAAGAACCTTCTGAACATACCCAGCTTGAGTCAAAACAAGTTTTCCTTTAGCTTTATTTCTGATAATATCCATCCCTAGAATCCTCTTTGCCTCACCTAAATCTTTCATCTCAAAAGCTTTGCTGAGTTTTCCCTTAATGATCTGAATCTTAGTTGTAATCTTACTTGCCAGCAACATATCATCAACAAACAACAGTAGATAGGTGATAACAGATCCATTTCTTTTCTCTAAGTAAACACAATTATCATAGGGGCATCTTGAGAATCCAACAGATATCATAAAACTGTCAAACTTCTTATACCATTGTCTAGGACTTTGCTTCAAGCCATATAAGGACTTCTTTAAGAGACATACCTTATTCTCATTCCCATGAGAGATAAAACCTTCTGGTTGTGTCATGTGGATGATTTCTTCAAGCTCTCCATGTAAGAATGTTGTCTTAACATCTAACTGTTGAAGTTCCAAATCATCTTGAACAACTTTTGCCA
Organism: Stenogyne calaminthoides; assembly: GCA_037126765.1. Lineage (NCBI taxonomy): Eukaryota > Viridiplantae > Streptophyta > Magnoliopsida > Lamiales > Lamiaceae > Stenogyne > Stenogyne calaminthoides. The sequence goes on along the minus strand of JBBCBC010000014.1, from coordinate 27,964,697 downwards.
ATAAGAGCCTTATAGAGCAATGTTTCACAACTGGTGATAATACTTCATTGTAATCTATCCCTTCCCCCTGTGTGAATCCTCTTGCTACCAATCTAGCCTTAAATCTGACTTGTTCAGTGACCTCTACTTCAACTTTCTTCTTGAAGATCCATCTGCAACTGACTAACTTTTGATTCTTAGGCTTCTCCACAAGTTTCCAAGTACAGTTCTTTTCCAAAGACTATAACTCTTCTTGCATACCTAATATCCACTTACTGCTGTCATTGCTGGATATAGCTTCTTTGTAATCTTTTGGTTCCTGATACTCCACATTTTCTGCAGTGACTAAGGCATATGACACTAAATCAGCATTAGCAAATCTAGCTGGAGGTTTTATAGTTCTTCTCACTCTGTCTCTTGCTAATCTGTAATCATCCAGATTTTCAGCTTGATCATCCACATGAGCACCATTATCATCATTTTCACCTTCTGCAGGGGGTTCATCAGTGACCTTTTCTTCTTCATCTCTGTCTGATATCTCCACCTGAAGTGGAGTGTCCTCTTCAACAATGTTTCCATCAACATCCTAAGTACTTCTCTGATGTTTATATCCCATTTGTTCTTTATGAAAAGTCACATTTCTACTCACTATGCATTTCTGATTCCCAGGCTGCAAGCACCATAATCTGTATCCCTTAACACCCTTAGAATAGCCCACAAAGATGCATTTCATAGCTCTAGGTTCCAGTTTGTCCTGTCTGATGTGTGCATACGCAGTACATCAAAACACTTTTAAGTTTTGAGTAATCATAGATCCTCCCATACCAGATTTCATCAGGTGTCTTCATCCCTATAGCAGTGGATGGAGACTTGTTTATCAGATAGCTTGCTGTATTGACAACTTCTCCCCAGAAAACTCTTGGAAGTTTTGCATCAGAGAGCATACATCTCACTCTCTCAAGTAGTGTTCTATTCATCCTCTCAGCAACTCCATTTTGTTGAGGATTTAATGGAACTGTTCTGTGCCCTGTGATCCCTTTCTCTCTGCAGAAAGCTTGGAACTCTTCAGAGAGATACTCCAGGCCATTGTCTGTTCTTAAGTTTTTAAGCTTCTTCCCAAGCTTATTCTCATACTCAGCAAGCCATTCCTTAAAACTTTCCAAATGCATCACTTTTCAACTTCAAAATGAACACCCAGACCTTTCTTGAAAAATCATCAATAATGGTCATAAAGTATCTGCCTCCACCATGAGTTTCTACTCTAGATGGCCCCCAAATATCAGAGTGAACATAGTCAAACTTCTCAGTAGTAGAATGCATGCCTTTTGGAAATGATTTCTTCTTTGACTTCCCAAATACACATTGTTCACAGAACTCCAACTTTGATAGACTATTTCCACAAAACACACATTTCTTTGTCAACTCTTGCAAGCCCTTTTCACCAATGTGAGCAAGTCTTTTATGCCACAAAGTAGTAATATCTTTACTAACAGTTGCATCAGAAGCACTAGTTGCATCAGAAGCACCCGCAACAGTTTCCCCTACTAGAGTATATAGTCTATTTGTCTTTTCTCCCTTCATAACTACTCTGCTAGACTTAGTGACTTGTATGAAACCTCTTTGTGTTGAATTCATAACCAAGTGCATTAAGTGAGCCTAGAGAGATCGGATTTCTCTTAAGATCAGACACAAATCTGACATTAGTTAAGATTCTGATCTTTCCATCAAACATTTTGATTTTGACAGATCCACTACCCTTAACTTGACAACTTTCATCATTCCCCAATAACACAAGACCTCCATCATAGAGTTTTAAATCTACAAATCAATGCACTATATGACACATATGAAAAGAACAACCAAAATCAAGCACCCACTCATGAGAGAGTTTGTTGCTACTTACAAATCATGGCCTCTCAGACTTTCATAAATTTTGTTAAAGAATCGCAGCCTTTGATTTTTGGAGGTTCTTGTGGCTTCTTGTCTTTATCAGGGCAATTCTTCTTCAAATTACCCGGTTTGTGGCAATGTAAGCACTTTTTCTTTTCCACAAAATCAGCCCTTCTGATCTTATTTAGTGGATTTCCCATCTTTCTTCTTTTGAAATTTCTTCTTGCCACCCTTGAATTTCACATTCAAGCCTTCACCATCCTTTGAAGGTTTCTTGTCATTTTGGATCTGCAGAAACTTGGTCTTGATTGCAGATTGCACTTCATCAAACTTCAGTTGTTCTTGTTTCCCAAACATCAAGGCATCTTTGAAGTTTTCTAGAGACTTAGGCAATGAGTTTAGTAACATCAGAGCCTTGTCATCATCATCCAACTTTACATCTAAACTTTCAAGATCATCCACAGACCGGTTGAACTCATCAAGTTGCTCACTCAAGTTCTCCTCCCCTGTCATCTTGAAACCAAGAAGCTTCTGCTTCATGTAAAGCTTGTTTGACACTGACTTGATTTGATAAAGATCCTCCAATCTTTTTCACAAATCTATGGCCGTTTTTTCTTTAGAAACTTCCCTTAGAGGCTTATCTCCAAGGCATAGAATTATAGCACTGTGAGCCTTCTCCAGAATTTCTGTCTTCTTGGCTTGCTCAGTAGTCAAGACTAGTGGATGAAGCTTTGGCCATTCATCACCGGGCTTCAATGCATTGCAAACCGTTGTATCAACAGGGCCTTCATCTTGATTTTCCAGAGCCCAAAGTCGTTCTTCCCATTGAATTTCTCAACATCAAACTTCAGTGATCCCATTTTCTCCCAAGCTTCCCACAGACGGCGCCACTTGTTAATCAATGTCGAATTGAATCACAAGATTCAAGCTCAAAAAGCGTAACACAAAAAAACGAATGAAATCGAAATTGCAAAAAATAAGAAAACAACAACGATTTACGTGGTTCGGTTGTAAAACCTACATCCACATGATCAAAGCACTCTTCACTATCAACAATGAACAATCCGGTACAGTTACAACCCTCAATCGATCAAGAATTAGAACCGCTCTTATGAATTTCTAAAGAACTTCTAGCTTCTCTCAATTGATATGAACTCTCCAGAAAAATAACACTCTAATTGAGAAGACGATTGGTAAAGCCCGTAATTTATAGTAGTAAACCCCTAACAGAATTGAAAACCGTTCTAACAGAAAAACCGCTCCAGCACGCGCACGACTTTTCCCCTGAACTTTCCTTCTGAACTTTCCCCCTGAACTTTCTCCCCTAAACCCTGAACTTTCAGTCTGAACTATCTGTCCTGAGCTAACTGTCCTGAACTTTCCCCCTCAGCTGAACTCTGAAGGTCAGTGGAGTTGATGTTCATGCCGATTTGAACAAACCCGTTCAGGCTGGTTTACTCGTTTCAGGATGGTTTACTTCTACATCACTTTGACTTCACAAACATTGTTTGTCAAAGTAAAATATACAAGAACTGTTAATGATTCTAATCAAATTCAATGATAATGGATCTGCATTGAATCCTCTGGTACACGAAAGAAATCCAAATGAGGAATACAAAGTAATGATCATTCAGTTTAAATACCAAGCCCCCCACCCAATTTCTAGTTACATGTCAGCATAAGGGAGTATAAAAAATACGATACGTGTTTGTTTGTGTATAGGGATGTAAACTAATCGAATCATAACAAATATCATGATATTCTATTCTAATTTGACAAACTTTGCGAATATTTGTGTAGCAAATATTTATTGTTCAAATTTTAAAAGAGATTCATATTCTTTTTTAAAGTAATGCTCGAACTATTTGAATGTGATATTCGAACATGTTGAAATATGTTTCATACACTAAAGAAGGGTCCTCTGTACGATGCACGGTGCACTCCAAAGTATATTTTAAAAATATACTTCCTCCTTCCATCATTTATAATTTAATCAATTATTCAAATAAGTTGCCATGCTTTACATACTTAATTAAAATAAACTCTTATGTGAAACTTGAAATGAAATTGAATTCATAGATTTAAAAAAAATATATATATCATAATATTTACGCAAATAAATATTATGTATTATGATATTAATTTATAAATATAATATAAGTATTGATAATTATGATATTAGTTTATGAGGTAATAATATTAATTTCATACTATAAATAAATTTATATTTATATTTCAAATGGTTCAACTATGTTTAGTTAAAAAAAACAAAATAAATATACACCTACAAAAATTTTAAATATATATTTTTTATCTTTTCATATCATATTTTTAAATTTTGTCCCACCTCATACATTTATATCAAAAGTGTTGGAGAAAAATGTGAGAGGAATATAGATTTAAAATTTTAAATATTTAATATAAATTAATAATTTTTTTAAAAAAAAAAAAAAAAACCGGTTTTTTTCGGTTGAACCGGTTTTGACGGTTCAACCCGGTATTTCGAACTAGGTTATGTATGTATTTTAACCGGTTACTGGCGGTTCTTTTGTTCAACCCGATTTTGAAAACACTGCTATAAGTAAATTTATATTTATATTTCAATGGCAACAGACTCCTAAATTAATATTATTTATCTCAATTTTTTTTAAAGGCAATCAATTACAATAGTTTCATAACCTAATCAATTACAATAATTCCTTCTACCATCGGGCATATGACAACATAATTTCATCTTGCGTAGATCGGAACCACAATCACCACAAGAGGGGGACCATCCGAAACCGCAACTTGGAACCGCAACCCAACAACAGGGGGACCATCACTCCACAAGAGGGAGACCACCACAAGAGGAAATAACATTCACTCTCCTTGTCTCGAACCCGAAACCTCAAGGTCTCAGGTGGTGGAGCTCTAATCCCTTGAGCTATGACCTGATTCATCATTCATCTAAGTGGTTTAACACTCTAAGTATAAGTTGAATCATCTCTCCTGATGGTGACATTGGGGAAGAGCCGAAGAGGTTTACTTAGAGGTGTTTTTAGGTGGTGGTAGAAATCAAATCAAGTTATTCAATACTTAATTCGAGATCGTTCAGTCTAATTGATTGGTTCAGTCTAATTAATTGGTTTGAGCTCAGTTCGATGTTAATAACAAGATTGAATATATTTTTATATTCAATAAAATCTAAAGCTCAACAATAATAAAAGATAAATTAAGTATGAAAATATCAACTACTCAAACTCGATTTGTGTTCGTCTTGATTTAAGTTCGTGTGAATTCGATTCAATTAATTATCAAACAAGCTCAAATATAAATTTTAAAGTACAATAATATTTCAAATAAGTTTGAACAATTATGTTCGACTAGATTCGGCTTATTTACATTCCTAGTTCTGGGAGAGAAAGCAAGTCGCAACTACATAAGGGAGGAAATCTTTTTGCGGATATGTTTTGCTCTAACTGTTTTTTAATGATTTTTTTTTCTTTCAAATAGTGCCTGTGTGACAAATAAGCGATGATGACGTGAAAAAAAAATTAAAATCCAAACGTATTTCTGAAGTCTACATCGAATGCCAACTTAGATAAAAACTCATCGGATTCCACCTAGAGTTGCACTACTCACACCCCAAAATCTACTAAACACATCCCATAATTTTATAGATAAAAATAAGCATATTTAAAATGACTATAATACCCTTATATAAAATAGGTATGAAATTAGATTTTTTTAAACCTGGACAATTATAAAAGAATTGGAATAACAAGTTAGATTCAACAGCAATTGAGAAGTACCCAGTTGTAACCAAATAATGATTTGACTAATTTGTATGCTACTTGACTTCTCTTCGTGGTCATGCTTCTAGAATGTGTATCAACAGTTCTCTCTGTAGCCAATCATTTAAAAAAAACTGCATCTCATTCTTTTTAGGATTTAAACAATACCATACCAATTTTCTTTCAAATGCAACATTCAGTTCTTCGAAAAAATGAAACAAAACAGCATCACTTTACGCTATACCGCACAACCAGCATTACGGCCAAACATATCCGTCATTGAACCAGAAAAATTGTGTATGTAATTCCAATGTTGAGCACGTCAAATACAATTTTTTTTTATACAATTTAAATACACTTCATGTGAGGTCCCGGTTAAAACCGATTTTGCGCGTGCGGAAGCAAACATTTTATGTGATGCATATAAAACAGGGGAGAGGGCAGAGTGTTTCCAAATTTTTGCTTTTAAGAACGATGTGTGTTGTTTTGCTTATAATCGAATGCGTATGATAAGTAAGAACATAAAGCAGTAAAGAACACACGATTTTATAGTGGTTCGGAGTCCAACTCCTACATCCACTCTTCCCTATCATCAGGGGCACCTACTTAACCAATTGTACTTAGTTTAACGTGTTAGTCCAACACCCAACAGATGTTTACCGAGTTCACACTCAAACGGGACTTATCACCCTCACGGGATCGCCTACCCTCCCTTTCGGGATTGCTAGATGTTTACCGAGTTCACACTCACCTACAAACTTAACCGATCAAACTGATTTGGGTAAGGTTTGTTTGGTTTCCAACTAGGTTGAGATTTTCCCTTACATTTGTTTAGCCTCAATGCTAAGGATGGGAAAATCTCTCTAAGCTTAGGATATTACATTTGTGCTTAGATCTAGGGTAGAACACTCTTAAATATATGCGTGTATTTCTTGCTCTGTGTTCTATGGTGGAAAGGCTAGATGATTTGGCTCTGTAGCTTCAATGGTGTTTTTCACGCATTTCTCACACCTTCCACGCTTTAGAATGAAGGAAGAACTTGTATTTATAGTGTGGATTTGAATGTTACCGTTGGATGGAGTCACATTGAAATCCATACTATTCTGTAGCTTCTTGCAGCTTTTTCAAGCTTGTTGTCTTCCTCTCATTGGTCCACGTCAGCTGAATCTAACGGCTATATTCTTCAGGATCTATCTGAGTTTCCAGGTTTCTTCTGAGTCTCAGGATTCTTGATTCAGCGGACTTCTCTTCGCCGGACCTTGTTCGATCAGTATCTCGACACTCAGCTAACCGAGTTCAAATTTCTTCCGACTTCGCATAAATCGACCCTCAGTCACTAGCTTTTCAGCTAACTGATCATCAGTAGCGTTCTGATTCTCAGTGAATATGACATCAGATAACTTCTCTTCTGTTTTCTTCTAGCCTGATCTGGTATGCAGATTTCTGGTTTTCTGATATCTGATTTCTTCTACCGATCCGATCAAATTTCACATGATAAGATCAGTATAACATCAGGTCAGCATATCATTTTATCTGCATCAGATTAGTACATCAGGTTAGCATATCTGGTTATCATATCAGGTTAGCTTATCTGATCTCGATCACTTCTGATCTCGATCAGTCTCATCTGCTCCTCTTCTGTTCTGCAACCTCCTCTTCTGATCTGGTCATCCCGATCTGGTCTTTGATCGATCGTCATCCGGTCTTCCGATCAGTCATCTGGTCATCCGATCTGTCTTCTCCGATCAGTCATTACGTCATCCGATCTTTTGTCCTTCGATTCTTCCGATCGGTGGCTTATCTTTTATCTTTTCTTCGATTTTCTTCCGATCATCGCTTGACTCGGAACTCTTTTTCTTCCGATTCGATCTCGATTTCATCATTGACTCGGAACTCTTCTTACTCATCTGATCTCGATCATCTACGTCTGATTTCGTGAGTTCCCCCTCAATTTGTTCTCTAGTTCCCCCTCAACTTGTTATCTGTAGACTAGCTTCAAAAACACAAGTTGATAATGTTTTGCATAATTCATCAAAACTAAAATATCCCAACAATTTCCCCCTTTTTGATAATGACGCCAAAACATTAGAATATATGCATTTACAGAGATCGGGTTTTTTGGTTTTAAAAAGATCAGTTCAGGCGATCACTTTGAAAATAGTGATCTGTTGAACTACCCGCTCCGATACCACTGTGAGGTCCCGGTTAAAATCGATTTTGCGCGTGCGGAAGCAAACATTTCATGTGATGCATATAAAACAGGGGAGAGGGCAGAGTGTTTCCAAATTTTTGCTTTTAAGAATGATGTGTGTTGTTTTGCTTATAATCGAATGCGTATGATAAGTAAGAACATAAAGCAGTAAAGAACACACGATTTTATAGTGGTTCGGAGTCCAACTCCTACATCCACTCTTCCCTATCATCAGGGGCACCTACTTAACCAATTGTACTTAGTTTAACGTGTTAGTCCAACACCCAACAGATGTTTACCGAGTTCACACTCAAACGGGACTTATCACCCTCACGGGATCGCCTACCCTCCCTTTCGGGATTGCTAGATGTTTACCGAGTTCACACTCACCTACAAACTTAACCGATCAAACTGATTTGGGTAAGGTTTGTTTGGTTTCAACTAGGTTGAGATTTTCCCTTACATTTGTTTAGCCTCAATGCTAAGGATGGGGAAAATCTCTAAGCTAGGATATTACATTTGTGCTTAGATCTAGGGTAGAACACTCTTAAATATATGCGTGTATTTCTTGCTCTGTGTTCTATGGTGGAAAGGCTAGATGATTTGGCTCTGTAGCTTCAATGGTGTTTTTCACGCATTTCTCACACCTTCCACGCTTTAGAATGAAGGAAGAACTTGTATTTATAGTGTGGATTTGAATGTTACCGTTGGATGGAGTCACATTGAAATCCATACTATTCTCACTTCTTCTTGCGACTTTTTCAAGCTTGTTGTCTTCCTCTCATTGGTCCACGAAATTTGAATCTAACTGGCTATATTCTTGGGATCTATCCGAAGTTTCGGGTTTCTTTCCGAGTCTCGGGATTCTTGATTCAACGGACTTCTCTTGGCCGGACTTTGTCGATCAGTATATCGACACTCAGCTAACTCGAAGTTCAAATTGACTCTTCCGACTTCGGATAATCGACCCTCAGTCACTAAGATTCGAGCTAACCGATCATCGATGGCGTTCGATTCTCGATGAATATGACATCGATGACTTCTCTTCGATTTCTTCTATCGATCCGGTATCTGATTTACGGTTTTCGATATCGATTTCTTCTCCGATCGATCGACTCACATGATCGATCAAGATAAAGATCAGTCAAGATATCATTTTATCTCAGATCGATTAGTACATCAAAGTTAGCATATCGGGTTAGCTTATCCGATCTCGATCACGTCGATCTCGATCGATCTCATCATCCGCTCCTCTTCCGACCGCAACCTCCTCTTTTGATCAGTCAGTGGTCATCCGATCCGGTCATCCGATCAGTCATCCGGTCATCCGATCGGTTCGATTATGTTCTGGTCGTCTGATCTTTTGACCTTCTGATTCTTCTGATCAGCTGGCTTAGCTTATCTTTTCTTCTGATTTTGCTCAGCTCATCAGTTGACTCCGGAACTCTTCTTACTCATCTGATCTCGATCAGTCTCGTCTCTCCGACCTCGCGCCCGATCTCGATCATCTACGTCTGATTTCGTGAGTTCCCCCTCAATTTGTTCTCTCGTTCCCCCTCAACTTGTTATCTGTAGATTAGCTTCAAAAACACAAGTTGATAATGTTTGGCATAATTCATCAAAACTAAAATATCACAACACTTCATTATCCTAAAGTTTGTGTATACTAGCATCACTACAAAAATCATATGAAAAAGTAAAGAAACCAAACATAAACATAAACCCTAGAAATTTAGGAAATTACAAGATTTAGAATGTAGAAAATCTTATTGTTGTAGCTTTCAATTCATTAACCATGGTGTTCGAGTTGTTCAATTCACTTATTGGGACTCTTCCACTTATTGGATGGTCAGGTGCCATGTCACGTGAGTTTTCCTAAATTTTTCGGTAAAATTAGGCATTAATTGTGATAAATTGCCAATTGATGACTTAAATTGCTACCTTTTCTGAAAGCATCTCCAACATAACTTTGGTTTGGGACAAAACTTTAAAATTAAGTTACTCTTCTTCTCCAACCGTAGTTTATTTTAAGATTTGATCGAAAATAGAGTTTTTCACATTGAGCCCCATATATGAAGTCTATTGTTCAAAATTTATACTATATATTTATTATTTTATTAATATTTATAAATACAATTATATAATTAATTGATACTATTATTAGAGTTACTTTGTTAGTCTATTTTATATATAACTAGTTTAGTGTCCGCGTATTACTCGGTTATTTAATTAAAAATATAATATTCATAATATATAGTAATATATTTAATAATAAAAATATAATTAGGTGCATAAATGCACTAAACGTGAAATAATAATTGTTTAGGGTGTATATTAATATATTTACTTAAACAATTATTGAAATAAAATTATTGTGTCAAATTCTATCAATTATGCAATTGATTCACGAATCCTTAATTTAAATTTGAGTATTTTTTTTTAAATCTTTCTTCAGACTTAAAAAATCAAAAATTGAGATTTTTTTTTTTTTGCAAATCGGTTGTTGAATGGGTGAGGAGAAAAGGATTGTGCAACAAAAAATAGTTAGGTGGTTTAGATATAATTTCAGTGATAGTTTAGTGGGTTTAGTGCAATTAAACATAAATCTATAACTATATAATACACCTACATATTTCCATATTTGTTTTCTCGCCCTTTTTCCTGAGCCGTTAGATCTTCACTAATCGATCTCAATCGTACATTTGTTACACAACTTATTCATAGTAGCTTAGACTAATAAGTTAATGAAATTAATATTCTCTTAATTACTAGCTTATTCCGAGGTAAATGTTTGGTTCTCCCACCTATTTAAAGAGGAGTTTTACACTCCATTTTTTCAAACCTCATTAGTAGTATTTTCATTTTCATTATATTTTTTGTGTATTAAGAATTAGATTATTTTACTCTCTTTTAGAACAATTCTCAGTGAATTAGATGAAATGTTAGGAATTTTATCAGTTTTATATGATAATAATAAGATTGTAACCGAGCATGTACCAATTTTCAAGTCAATTGTTTATGAGATACTAATGACACTGTGTTTTAGAAATCTCCTCGACGAAATGAAGAATCTACAATTCATTGAAGATAAGGACAACCGATACATTTTTTTGGTGGTTATCTTTGTAGTGTTTTGAATTTCTTGATTTTCTATTTGTATAGGTGTTAAGCTTTGCATTCACTCTATAGATTTTCTGGTAGCATCGACATTTAGTCTTGCATTCACTGGAGTTTTATTTATATCTAATCTCTATGTTTAGCGTAATCTTAAGTTATGCATTGTATTCAATTTATTGTCTTTATGGGTCATATTTGGAGTATGTAACTTTTTTTTTATATATAAGATTGTTTTTTTTATATGTTTTATATATAAGATGTTGATCAATGTGTTTAAATGTGAATCTTAATTTTTATTTTGTAGAGTTTGAATAGTTTATTATATTTTAAGATGTAATTAAAATATTCGATTAAAGGTTTATATAATTTAACATATGTCATTTATTATTTCATAATTTATTTAAATACTCGGTAAATTACTAATCCTTAATGTATAGCTTTGGTAATTTATTTATACTATTAATACGTCTATTAATAATATCTATTAAAATATTAGCTAGATTTAGTTAAAGTATAATTAAATTAAACTATTAGATATTCATTTTATAAAAAAATTAGTCGTTGAAATGACTTATAAGATTTTTAAATTACATTTTAATTATATTATATTTATTTTAAAATCAACACATATCAATCTTATGATAGTTTGATATGTTTTTGACATTGATCTATGAATTTTTTTTTTCAATATTTTGATGATATTGATTATGATGAAATATATTTTATGTAACTTTATTATATATCAATTTTAATTAAATTATTCTAAACATAAAATTAACTATTCCTTAAGATATTCATACATAAAAATTCATCAATAATTGTTATCTAATCTAATTTTAAATGTTAAAGATTATTGTAATTCCATCAATCAATTGAGTATAACTAAATCTATTTTTTGTTATTATAATTAGTTCACTATTTTTTATATTATATTTTTATTTTTAAGTACAAAATTTTAGTATATTGTATCTTTTGTATGCACATTTAATATTTAGTTAAAGTTCAATTTACAATGAATTTTACTAATACCTCAAATCATTAATGGTTTGTTATGTTTAAATGAATATTTTTTTATGAGAAGTTATAATTGTTTTTAAATATTAATCACTAGATAATCAACATCCATTGATTTAGCTCAAGTATTAAAGCTTATTTACTAAGTTTTTCATAAAATTATCTTATAAATTAATCATTGCCTATAATCATGCCAAACTATTAATTGACAATTATTGATAATTTATTACACATAATAACACAAATTAATATGAATTGTTACATATTGTTTATTTAATCACATACTCATATATATTTTTTGAAAACATCAGGTTCCAGTTCCTACAAACCGTCTACTTTCCTGGTAAATCGTAAACGAATCTTTTTATTTTAAATACTTTATTGATTGATTAATTATGTTAGACTATATATTTTTTTAAATATTAATCACTACATAATTAACATCCATGATTTAGTTCAAGTATTAAATCTTATGTAATAACTTTTTCATGAAATTATCTTATAATTTAATCATTTTCTATAATCATGTCTAACTATTAATGGATAATTATTGATAATTTAATACACATAATAACAAAAATTTGTATACATTGTTACATATTGTTTATTTTATGACATATTCATATAATTTTGTGAAAACATCAAGTTTCACTTTCTACAAATCGTCTACTTTCCTGGAAAGTCGTAAACGAATCTTTTTGTTATAAATTATTTGGTAGAGTTTACCTAAGTTTCTTATGAATTATAAATTTTATTTCTTATTATTTTTATTACGCAACATTTGCTCTAATAAAAATAATACATAATATCTAAATGTCAAATTATATTTATTCTATAAGCTTATTTAGTGATATTTACTTATTTGGCTAAATTTTTATCACTTTCTAAATGCGGTGTAAGTGTTAGCTATCTATAAATATATAGATTTTAGGTTTTATTTTTACAATTCTCTTCATTTACTGGTGATTGCTTTATACAAAATTTATTTGGTTTTTGAAGAAAATAATCGTAAGTTATGACTTTATTTTATTAGAATATAATTATTCAGTTTGATTTCAATTGACTTCATTATCTTAGAATCTAATTCTTCAAGTTGTTTTTAATTGTGCAGTTTGTTGAACTCACTCGAACATATCATCTGTGTTATCATTGATTAAATACGTTAATGCTTAAAAAACTACGTGGTTTTTAAAATTACGTTATGTTCGTATTTATCATGCTACTACTTATGGTGCTAATAATCCTTTAAGAAATCTGGAATGTGTATTCCATGATTCTGAGGTTTTCTTTATAAACAATCTTTCTATTTTTTTTCAATATATATACGTAATATATATACACACTATGTTTTTTATCTTTTAATATATTTATTTATTTATTTATTTCTCATGTTCAAGGTGGTAGGGTTCATGCTACAATCAAGTCATATCATTTTGATAAATACAAGGATAATATTGTGGAAGACATGTTGTACATTGTTAGGAATTTCATTGTCACTGCTGACAAGTCTTCCATTAAGATCACCATTAACAATTTTAAGATCCAGTTCATTTCTAATACTAGAATGGTTCAAGCAGTTGATGTAGATTTTCCTTACAACATATATCTTTTAAGAACTTCTCACAATTAACAATTGATAGTGAAATTGATGAGAATCTTTTTCTTGGTAACTTGATATACTATGTATATTTGTATATATGTTTATATATTGACTATTCTTTTTAAAATATATAATTACTTAATTTTTTTTATATTATTTTAAACCTTTAATTTGATATTTTCATTTATGCAGATGTAATAGGCAATGTCTATTATATTGGTGATATTGTTGATAGACAAGTTGGGACAAGAACTACAAAATTGTTGGATTTGACCATAGAGGACAATGTGTAAGTATTAATTGCTTTGTATGTTTATTAACTTAAAATGTTATGTTTTTTGTTATTTACTTTATATATATATATATATATATAATATAATATAAGGGGTCTGTGGTTGAAGGTCTCCCTTTGGGGTGATTTCATAGATGAATTGAAAAAAGTTCACATATCCGGATACGACACTCCACCTGACTTATTTTAAAAATGTTTCGACCAAATTTTTTTAATGGTATGTTTATAGTATTGAAGATTTTTTTTTTTAGTTATTGACAAATTTCTAATTTATTAAAAGAATTTCTACATTAATTTCCATGTGAAGTATCAATCTCAAATTCCTTCAATACTTCCCAAATTATTCCTTCAATACTCATCGACCGCTTGGGCTCAAGTTCGCCACCAGTCTCATCTAATCTTTGTAATTTTATTGATGGTTTTGAATTGTGTCTCCATGCAATTTTTTGTTTATTTGTTTATTTAATAATTATGATATTTTCAGTTTATTGGTTCATATTGATTTATTGTTTCCGTCGGGTTTGGGATTAAAGTTCCGTCACATTTAGTTTTTTCAGTGCAGATGTTTGTATATTCATCTAGATTATATTGCGTTGACGTTCTTCGTGATTTCGCTTAAGAGCGTTTCAAGGTCTCTTTACAGTTTCCGGCGACAGTCGCCAAATCTATTGAAAGCATTGGCGTGGCTATTCTGTTGATTTGACTCAAGTTTGCTTGGGACACTATTTCATAATAAGGCCATATTTTAATGGACCTTAATTTTTTTAGTTCATTTCTTCTGGGTTTAAACTTAAATTTAAGATTTGTAATTGATGTTAAATGTAATTGAAAATCTGTATAACATATTGAATAATTTTTTGTATATGTTTTGTCGTAGAACATCTTGGAGTGTAATGTGTTATTTTGAAATAAGTATATATGAATATTTTTGGTTAGACAAACGCATAGGGGAAAGAAATTATTTACACGATTAGAGATTTTTTTTTTTTACCATTGTAATAGCACCCTAATCATCGTATCTCATTTTCTTTTTCTAATTTGGAGGCAATACATTATTAAGTGGATTGTAATATTTCAAGCTAAATAAGCGAGTTGACCTCTCAATTGATATTTTATAGATTAGATATATTTAATAGCGCATCATTTTCAATTAAGATGCTTCATTCGTAAGAACAAATAAGTTTTCTTTTATTATTAATTATTATAAAATTATGTAGCATATGTTCAAGGAGTTTTTAATTATGATTTAATATATATTTTTGTAGCAGATGTGCCAAATTTGAGAATGGATACACTTAATTTCATCTTTATAATTTTTTTTTCTGATTTTTGTAACAATTTATGCGTAAATTGTGTTTCCAATTCCAACATAAAATTTAATTTTTTTATTTTTTTATTTTGTGGTTTATTTGTCATGTGGATGGGGAGATTTTGGTTCTTTAGACACTAAAAAAATATGCAAGTATCTTTTGGTTGGTTTGCCCTTGAAAAGAATTGGCAAGTGCACTATTTAATCTCCAAAATGGGTATTGGTTGGTGTTGGTGTGTCTGCAAGAGAAGTCTTACTAATTTTATTTTAAAATTATGATGATGTATCATTTCGATCATTCAGAATTGACGTTGCTTTTTGTACCATTAAGTTTATTCACAGATGCAATTTTTTTCTATATAGTTACTCACTTTCATAACTTGGTTATTAGTAAGTTTTGTAGTAAACTGTTCCAATTATTACAGTAAATATAAACTGGGGGAATATGTCTTATGACAATTTCAATGTTCATAAATCATTGTTCTTCCAAAAAATAAGTCAAAGTGAAATAGTAATATATTAAATGGTTTTGATTTATAACACATTTATCTCGCAAACTCTCTGAAGTGATGTCCTCTTTTAGTAACAATGTCTGCTTAATATTTTGTAAAATCTCTAATTAAAGTGGAAATTAGTCGATGAATAAATTTTAATGTTTATAATTAATTTTGTCTTTCTAAAAATGGTATTGTTTGATAGTATCAAAATCATTTTCATCTAAGTCGCTACAACAGAAATATTTACACAAGGTAATCAAGATATTGAACATCTTCAAATTCAAGATGTATGATGTAATATTATATTTTCTTGAATTTTATGGAAAATAGTTTAAATTCTTTATTATTAATAATTCTATCTTTAAACGGTGCCCTATTGGTAATTCTATATTTACGTTCATCTTTAAGTTATATAATTTAGCATGTGAATTGCAGTCTCTCATTTCTTCTTCCAAACTTATGTGTTTAAAGATGAGTGAACCGTCTTACTATTGATTTTATTTTATTTTTTATTTTGCCTTGAATATAAGTTTTTAAACAAATAAGACTGTATATTTCATTCATGATCACCTTTGAGTCATGCCTTGAATGTAGTGCACAATTTCCCCATGTTTTTCTTACATTGGTGCTAAATTCACATTACATTTTTTACTAATTATTTTTTCGTTTCAGTTTCAGTAGGTCTGCGATAATATGTTTGTGATGATCCATTGAATAGTTTTTTTACTGCTATAGCTTAACTCTCACTGCAACAATTTATTTATGATTGATTAAAGTTATTTTAAACATTAACTCTAACCTGAAATATTATCCACTTTTTAATTTGTCAATTTTTTTTACTTGCATTTCTTATTGAATTTGTGCATGCATTGTTCAAGAACTTATTAATTATGTTGGTGCTAGAGGCAAGTGGAGCATACATGAAGATAACGTGTACATATATTTATTTGCGCTATTGACATTGAGAATTTGGCATGACTATGAGGACAAGAATATGTACATGACTTATTATTGGAGTCATTTATTTCATCTTATATATTTTGTTATCAAATCTTTGAGGATTCTCAAATTTGAAAAAGTTTTCTCTGCCTATTTTATTTTTATTTTTATTTTAATATATGAGATGAATACAATATTTTATTTTTGTAATTGTGAAATGTCTTGGTCGAGATAATTGCGCATAAATGTTAGGACTCAATTCATTACATTTTCTATATAAAAAAATTTAGGTAATTTTTTTAAGGGTAATTCTTGGTGGGCAGATTCTGCCCTGGACAGAAAATACTATTTTAGACTTGGTGGGCTTGATTGAGGGCAGATTCTTGGTGGGCTTGATTGAGGGCAAAGGTTTTTTAATGATTCTGCCCTGGGCAGAATCTGCCCATTTAGCACCTCTATTTTTTTAAATTGTTTCTTAATAGAGTCGGTGTGCTAGGTGGATTTCAATAAAATATATACAAGTCAATCAGGAAGTTTTGTGTGGGTTTTATACATGCATGAGACCGAGCTCCACTTTGACATTTGAATTATGTTTCCCTATAAAATATGATTAGACTGAATTCCATAACGTCATGGGTCATATAATATAATAAATTAGATTTGTCTTATATGTGAAATTGTCTCTTATAACTCTTAAACAACTCTATAAAGTTGATTAATAAATGTGTGTATATATATATTTCTTATATGCTCAATGCAAAAAACATTGCACCACATACATGTTAAAATATTGGAGAGAAATTTTTAATATTGATATGTATTGTTTTATTAATCATAATTTATTAAATTTATTAAATAATATGATCCTATTATTTAAATAATAAATATTATGTATAATTCAATATATTGTTGTGACGAGTACCATAGGATTTTTTTTTTTTTTTTTTTTTTTGATTGGGGGATACCTAGAGTGTTAATATCACAAAAAAATATTAATTTTAAATTTATTTATGCTTATCAATTTATATTATATTTTGCATACATTATCAACATGATATGTATTATTATAATAGATTTATACAATCAATCTGCAAAACTTTAGTATAAAAAATAATCACCCGTTAAAATAAATCATTTATTGATGTTATTCAAATATAAAATTTATATAGTAGATAAAATTTCTAGATTTTTAAAATTTTGCAGATTGTCAAAATGATTAATGATTAAATTAATTATTATTAAAAATTGCAATTTAGTTATGAAATTTAACTGACAATAAATTGGTGGATCATCGAAAAATATTGTAGACCAAGTCAATATTCTCATTACACAAGTTTCAATTATATTTATTTCAATTGGAAATATATCCATAATATATTTTGGAAATGATATATATCTATAAAAATTAATTTTTAAACAATACATTATATTTTATTTTACCAATAACATGTGTCCTTTTTTGTATTCCTAATATAGTTAGATTAACCAATATGCATTTATTCTTGAATTTATGTAGAATTGAGGATTATTGATGAATAATCAAGAATTTGTCTTATAGGGATTGATAATATGTTATGGAGTATTGGCAAGTCTCTTCAGGACTTTGAGGATATGACAATAGCTGACTTCGATCCTAATTTTTCTTCTCGGAATAGATTTTTAATGATGAGTATTTGATGAGTAGACTTAGTGATGAACAACACGATGTTTATGAATAAATACACAAGTTCATTCGTTCTGGTAGAGGTGGGGGTACTATTTGTGTATGGATACAGTGGAACTGGAAAAGTATGTATATGAATGACGTTGTCTATAGGTTTGAGGTCTAATGAGAAGATTGTCATTAATGTAGCATTCATGCCTTAGCTTCACTTCTCTGCTCATTCTAGGTTTGTCATTCCAATTAATACAACCGCAGATTCTACTTGCTATATTAATCAGGATAGTCATCTTGCCAAGCTTTTGATTAAGACTGAACTCATATACAGGATGAAATTCGATGGTAAATAAATATTGTATTGAAGCTCTTGTGTGGTAAGACTGGTGTGTTTGGAGGCGATTTCTGACAGATATTGTCGGTTATTCCAAAAGGAAAAAGACATGATATTGTACGCGCTACAATAAGTTCATCCATTTTTTGGAATGATTGTACCCTACTGACACTTACAAGAAACATGTAGTTGCAAAATTTGGAATTGGGTGATGGTTTATACAAAATTGAAAGTTTTTTTCTGAATGAATAACATCTATTGGAGATGAAAGTGTAGGATCACAAACTGAGTATGGTTTTGATGTACAAATTTCGAATGATACTTTTTTTAGAGGTGGTGATGATCTGATCGGTCATATTGTTGATAATATTTATCTTGATTTTAAAAATATGAAGGACGATCATTGTTATTTGCAGAACATGGCAATTCGTGCTCCTATGTCGAATGTTATTAGGTCCATAAACGATCACATAATTCGGTTAAATGGTAATGAACCACATACGTATTTAAGCTCTAACAGTCATTTCCATGTTGATTCAAATGTTGATAATCTTTCTAATGTGCATACTCCTAATCAATTCTTGAATAGTCTGAAGTGTTCGGGTGTTCTTGATCATGAACTAAATTTCAAAATTGGAACATCGGTAATGTTATTTAGAAATATTAACCACTCAAGGGGTTTGTGCAATGGAACCAGATTTTGTTCTTTTAATATTATATTTATTAAATTTTTTCTCATCTTTTAAAGGTTGAATATGTATTAGTTCATTAAATCTGTAATGAAATATATATTTTTTTCAATATGTAGGTTGGTTATTACAAGGATGGGTGATATAATTCTTGAAGTTAAGGTTCTAATGGGAAGTAATGTCGGGTAGTTAGCTTTGATCTCTAGGCTTTTGTTGACTGCATCTGGTCATAGATTGTCGTTCAAATTTCAATAGAGATAATTTTCGTTGATTGTTTCATATGTTACGTCTACAAATTAAAGTCAAGGACAATCATTTTCTCATCTAGGAGAATTTTTGCAGAAGTCAGTTTTTAGTCATGGACAATTGAATGTACAGTAAAACCTCTATAAATTAATAACCTTGAGATCATGAAATTTTGTTAATTTAGATAGATATTAATATATAGATAAATTAATATTTTATTAATTAAAAGAGAGGCTTTTTTAATTCATCAAATTTAGTACATATGTATTAAAAATAAATGAATTCATATATGTTTTATTGATTATATTCACGCATCAACCAATCCTTTGTAACTAATTAAATATATTCATGTATAATATCAATTCATTGTATACAATTAACTATTATATTCATGGACGCATAAATCAATTCATTATAATTACTTAAATATACATGTTTACATTAATTCGTTGCACTTAAATAACTATTATAGTTAATTAAATATATTCATGCATGATGAATGAAACATATACTATATAAATCTCAATATGGAAATAAAATAATTCATAACACCCAACCATGTCTTCTCATCTAAAAGGCATTGCAAAATCATCCATGAATGATCAAATGTGTAAAACATTGTGTGAGTATAAGAGATACAATCCCACATGCACTCAAAAAGATTTACAAGAGTGGGTTGATGAAGTCTCGAGAAAGGAGGCTTTGAGCGCGACAATAACTCTTCATAATTTTTTGTTGCAGCTAGAGAACTCGACACCGGAACTCTTGGCTGCAATTAAAAAAGTTAGGGATGAAATCCAATTAGATTTAAATTTTAAGAAAAATCAAGTAACAATATATTCATATTTTAGCAAATTACCATAATATTTATAATTGTAATATTTATGAATTATTAATTTAGAGTTTTAATGGGACCTAATATTTGTTAAGGGATTTTCCGAAAAATTATTATCTTATCGAATTTGATGATTTTTTATAAAGGTTCAAGTCGGGACCGGAAGATTTATTATTTTAGAGAGTTTATTAATTTATAGAATATTAATTTATAGAGGTTTTACTGTAGTTGTTTCCCGAATAACAAGCCTCTAGGGTTTGAAGATCCTATTGTGCATTGATGATAATTGTGATTGTAATATAACAAAAAATGTAATTTTCATGAAGTTTTTAAAAATATATAATTTTGTAATAATAAATATTCAAATCACACTTTTTCATGATGTTTTATTTTTGTTAAAAAAAAATTCATATAGGATTATTACAATACTTATTATTTGTATTATTGTTCATAAATGATTTATTATATTTTCTCAAACACTTTATAGTGAGCCTATGGTTGCCAAATTAATATTTAACATGGAAATATTAGATACTCCCTCCGTCCCAAAAGACTTAGCACACTTACTTTTTACTCGTATTTTTTTCGTGCGAGTTGTTTATTAGTATTTGAAATAATAAAGTGACTTTTAAAGTGGGGTATGATAGTCTTTACCCTCCTCTGTCATACGCATTTTTTAAAATTACTTTATCATTTCAAATAGTAATAAAAAACTCGTTCGCTAAAACACGAGCAGAACAGTAACCATGCAAAGTGTTCCGGGACGGAGGTAGTATCTTATATACGTAAATATATATTTTGTGAATTTTTATATTATAACAAGAAATTGATATAAATTATTTTTTGTAAATTTCTTAAATACTCCCTCCGTCCCACCATAATTGTCTCGCTTTTCTTTTATGGACGTTCCTCTATAACTTTCTCATTCCATAAAAGGAAAAAATAACTTCACGATCCAAAATTTTTATTCTCACTTTTCACATAATATTATAAAAAATGTCATTCACTACTCCACATACCTTTTTCCTCTCTCCCAATACCCAAAACTACCCTTCATTTTTATTATTTTATTATTATTCCTTAAACAAAACAACAAAAAGAAACATGACAATTACACCGGGACATAAAGAGTATAATTTAATAATATATATGTCAAAATTATATATTTTTAAAATTAATAGATATTTTTATCATGAATATAAATATTATACATCATAATATTAATACGATAAATGTACAAAAAAATAGGGTTAATATATTTTTTTAAATCACCACTCTCAGGGTTTGTATCAATTGCAACATACTCTCTCCGTCCCAGAAGACTTAGCACACTTTCTTTTTTTGTCTGTCCCATAAAGCTTTGCACACTCAAAAATGGACACACTCTTCACCACTTATAACCTTACAACACACACTTACTACCCCCCATAAAGCAACTTTTTTTTCTAATCTAAAAAAAAGTATGCAAAGTCTTCGAAGATTTTAGGAGTATCATATTTTTTTCTTTCGCAATTCAAGATATCACCTTTTAAAATTTTACAATTTGAAGCAGTTGCACATTTTCTGCTATTAGAGCTGCTAAATAGGTGTCTATGAAGGATGTCACGACTGGCAAATAAAATATTTTTTCTTTTTTTTTAATTTGATTTTTTTAAAGAAAATAATATCTTAATTTTTTTTTTAAAGTTTAGGAATAGAACCCCCAAACTTATCCTGACAAAGCTCTTATTATTTCTCCCAAAAATTTAAAAGAAAAACGCTAAATCGCTCACCAAATTGCAACACCAAATTTTTTAATGTTAAAAAAAATATTACATATATTTTTTTTAAAAATACTTTTAGTTTTGAAAAAAAATATTTTATTCATCAGTCTTGACATCCTACGTGGATATTTATGTCAACTCCAGTAGCCACACCTCTTAATTATTGTCAAAAAATTGATAAATACTTCGAATACAATAACTTTAATAGGTGATGTCTCAAATTGTAAAAAAATGTTGTAATTGATAAAAAATTTAAAATCGTGATATTTTTAGCAATCAACCCAAAAAAATATTATAAAGTGAAGAATATTAATTCTTCTTTGCAAAATATTTTCTTTAACAAATCAATTGTTATGAATAAAATTAAGCGATCCACTAAACATACCCCATAATCCCCTATTCACACCCCATAATTTTTAAAACAAAAATAGACATACACAAGATGGTCCTAATGCCCTCATATAAATAGTAATTATTAAGTTAGATTTTATGTACATCATTGATCCATAAATCATAAACCATAAGAATATTTATTTCTCGAAATTCACGCACATAAACCCTTTCAACTTTTTGATTCAATATTTTTTTGCAATCATTATTGTCATTAGCTTTGGTGTGTGTTTTGATTCAATCATTATTGTCACTAAACTCATCCAATGTGTGTGTGTTTTTTATTATTTTTTAAAAACTTTTTTGATTGATTTTTTTAAGCATTAGCTTTGCTTTTTTGGGCCTAGCCACGCCGCTGTTCGGCCACAACATGTGGTTGAACGGAGGTGAGTCACTGCAGCGTTAACCGCCAGGATTTTTTTTTAAAAATAATCGTACTAACGACCATGAAATCGTGCATGACGCTTTGGCCGAATGACCACTAAGGTTTTAATGAAGCTTTGACAAATAACCATTAAGTCGTGCATGAAGTTCTGACTGAACATATCGTTATGCTTTATTTTATAGCCAAATGAAGATGGAAAATATTTAAAATTTTAGCAAATTATTTTTTTTCAGCGAGAATCAAATTGCAAGTTCTTTTTGGCCTGGGGGAAATGGGGAAGTGACGGTGCCTTGAGGAGGATGAAAATAAGAGTAATTTTATGTTGGAAGATAAAGGTAAAATTGTAAGGATTTGTGGTGAGTTTAGTAGCTCCCAATTAATATCAAAATTTTAATTTAAAACCCACATTATTATAAATATAAATAATATAACTGAATGTCAATATAAAATTTAAATTTATATTAGTTCAAAATAATATTCTAACATATAAAATATTTGGTGACAACAATGACCGTGCGTTAGCACGGGTGCAATACTAGTATGATGTAAGAGGTGCAAGGTTCAAACATTAATTGTTGCATTTGTTTAATCAAACTACACATTAAAATGTCACATGGATGTCATATGTTAACTATAAACCAATAAAAAAATGAAACATCAATACAATAAATGTGATATCATCTAAATTAACCTCAAAATGACACATCATCCAAATGAACTATAAGATGACACATCATAAAAAATAAACTCTCTATTAGTAATATAGGGGATAGGGGATGAGTGTATTTGTGTTGTTTATTATTGCATTTGATTACCTTCACTTGTATCTTTTTAAGTCGACATGTTTCATAATTCAATATTTAAATAAAAATAGTATATGAAAATTAAATATTTTTTTTATTTCTTATGATTTTGATTAAAAAAAACTTATATTTGTAATTAATTATATAAATTTAATTAAATGAAATAACTTAATTAACTAATGGGATATCTAATTATACAATTTAATTTCATTAATAAATTTTTAAATATCAATATTAAATATACTGTTTAATGATTATGTTATTTTTGTAGCACAAATTACACTGTATATGTGCACGTATCCAACATGTCACCAGAGCCCACCAAGACCCGAGTTGACACGACCCGACAAGAGGTCAAGTACCCAAAAGATACGTGGATTTGATAAGATCAAGAGTCAACATCAGCTTTACGAGGCAAGACAAGAACATCTAATGTAAAATATACGTGAAATAGATATAGTTTTATTGCTTATATCAACGGTTATAATACTACTCTAAAATAAAGGGTTGAGATGTATTTATCGTGCTTTAAGCATCTTAAGGGTGATCCTCTATAAATAGAGGACTTCACCCCTCATTGAAAACTCTCTGGAATGTTTCTCTCACTCTTCATATATATAAAAACCAAATTTAAGGGAAGAACTCAAGGGTTCTTCCCGCAGTGTTCTTGTTCGATTATTAATTTGTTTGGTGGTCAAATTCCACAAGCCACATCAGAATTCTTAATTTTTGACTATCACCAATTGACGCTAGAAGGAGGGTCAAATCTTAATGAACACTCACTGATCATCAAGAACAACAACGAATCTTCAAATCCCAAAACCAAAAAACCCAAAAGAAATAACTCCCGCCTCCCCTGATTCTTGTTTTCTCCCTCACGCACATATATCCAATAACTTCACTCAAACAAATGGATGGCTCAGGAGTTTCCTCAAAACAAAAACCCCACACATACACATACACCTATACTTACATAAAAAAAAACGAGGAAGATTAAAGCCGCTGGACTATTGTGCCACTTCCTCTGCCAAAATCCGACCGCACCGCTACTGTGTTATCCTGGCCGCGCCGCAGTCCTTTGCAGATCGGCGAATCCACAAGCCACCGACGCCATCGTCTGAATGTTGGGGTTATACGTGACAGTATGCTTTTACGTAATAACAGACTATTGTACTCATATTTACTGAATATAAATTGTTTTATCGTTGTTGCTTTAAATATGAATGAATGTTATTTATTTACTGCAAACCGTTCAATATTAGTATATATTACATTGTTGATAATGTGGTGATACCCGATCACAAAATATCACATTAACAATTCCTTGTAAATAAAAGTACATCTTCACAACCTAGATGAAATTGAACACTCCATTGGTAGAGGTTGAAGTGCAAAACTCAGATTGACTTATCTTGACCAAGAGATTGCACTAGCACATTTGTGATGTGCTGAAGAGGACCTACATAGATGATAAATTCTTCCTTACTGATTTAAGGGATGAAGAATTAGACCTCAGTGGTTGTTGATTTCTTAACCTATGTCACTTAAATAGGATTGTGTGTAATTAGTATTTATTGTTTTGATCTGCGTTGGGTTTAGAGTCAGATAGCGATTCTATACTTTGCATTTTGGGCAATATTATTAATTACATGACAATTGCTAAGATTTAAGACAGAGCAACTGTGCAAGGAAAGTCTTGTATGATTTGTCCCCTTGGTGGGCTCAGAAGTTTTATCATACCAATCTTGCAAGTGGAATTAATTTTCGGTATGGATAATAATGTTGTTTTACTCCAAGGAAAAATTTATTAATTAATATAAAGTTTTTCAGTGACTTAATTAATTAATGGACTAAATAATCCTAAACACGGGAAATAATAACCGGGAGCCATATTATCGTAATAGGATTAAGATGGATAGTGCAATATTAATTTTATAGTGGAATATATTAATATTAATGGAGCTGAATAATATTGTGGCTCAATATTAAGAAATTCAGAGCTCATTGGAGGTTCAATCTTAATTCTCTTAAAGATCCCTCAAATAGCCCAATATAAGTCCAATTAATGAAAATGAGAAGAAAATATTATTGCCTTATTTTTCTTGTAATTTTCGAAAATTATGGGACAAAAAAATTCGTCACTAAAACATCATTTTTCGTCACAATTGATAATTTGTGACGATTTTTTTTGTGGCATAGATCGTCATTTAATGTGTGTGGTATTATGCAAAATGTGACGCTATATTAATTCGTCATTAAAAGGGCATCATTTGGTGACGAAAAAAGTCATCGTCACTATATGTTTTCATCTATTGTGACGCATAAATTGTCACACTAGGCATAAAAATTTTGTCATTTAATAGGACGTTTCGTCACTAAAAGTTCAATTTTACGTGACGATATAATTAATTGTCACAAAAAAAATTACTTTAGTGACGTTTATTTTGTCACAATTAGCTTGATTGTTTCGTCACATTTTCTATATTCGTCAAGAAAGAGTTGTTATTCGGTGACGAAATGTTGATCGTCGTTATATATGTACATATATAATGACGATAAAATTTGTCATTAATTAGTATGATTTAGTGACAAAATTTTTATTGTCGCTAAATGATGTGGAAATTGTGACAAATTATTTGTCACTATAATATATTATTTAGTGACGAAAATAATAATCATCACTAAAAGTACAGATTTGGTGACAATAAATTGTTCGTCATATTTCACATTTTGCGTCATGAAAGAATTACAGAAAAATGACGAAAAAAATGATCGTTGTTATATACATAGATATAATGACAACTAAATTTCATCATAAAAAATAGACTGTAGTGACAAAATATTTGTCGTCGTTAAAAGATGTGAAAATGGTGGCAAAAAATTTTTTGTCATAAAAAAATATAATTCAATGACGATGATGATAATCGTCACTAAAGAAATTGATATAATAACAACATATATCGTCATGATTAGTTAGCATACAGTAACTTATTTCGTCATAAAAATAATACATATTGTGACACATTCATTTCATCATGAAATAATTACTTTTATTGCCAATTTATTTGATTTTTTATATATATTAAATTAGTAATAATAGTAGATATATTAATTTCAATTACTAAATAAAAAATTACAACAAAAACTAAATTAATTAAAGATAAAAAAATTAATTTGCATTAATAAAACACTTATTCAAGCAGTTAGAAAGCAATCAACAATATTTATAATCAATATTACATGAAACAATAAACTAAAAAAACCAGAGTCTTGTATATTTCTAAAACTAATTTCCATGTTATTATTCCTTGTTGCACTTCAAACGACGATGATGAAATCTTCTCCTTTGTAGATATCACCTATAAAAAAATATTATATCAGATGGATTTTCTAATTTAATTAACAAGTCATACATCTCACCATCATAATAAGCACCAATCTACTAACTCCCTTTTGACTATGTTTCTCAATCACATCACTTTCGAGAAATAAATCTACTTCCATGAACTAAATTTATGAATCCAAACAAGCATTTTAGGAACATGATCATTTTTTTTAAACAGTGAAAGTGTATACAAATACAATTAATACACATAAGCAGCCCCTAAACAATTAGTCATGTTGAACATTATTACTGCATCTTTGATTGATCATGTGAAACTACTGCTGCAGCCTTCTCTCATTGCAAGTTCCATATTGTTGGAACATTGTCTAACATACTATCAGAGTTCTAGGACTTAAGAGAGCCACAAACTGTAAGAAACGTTACACATAGAAGACTCATTCACTACCAACCAACTCCATAAATATACATATATTATCAAATGGAGTTCATAAATTGTAATTGTAATCTAGCCAAAGCAAGCTTATTTCATATATAACTAGTGTTCTAATATTGCGAACTGAGTCTCAATACTTCAAATTTAACCAAGTATCTCACATTCTAATTTTAGAGACATGGGTTTATTGATACCAAACACTATGACAAAAACTTCTACAACTTATAAATGTAAATAGCAGGCCATACTCCATTGACATACCAAATTTTAGCAAAAATTAACTATAAATGTATTGATGGTTGACATAGATGTTTGGAGGGGGGGGGGGGGAAGGCATACTCATTATACAAACACATATAAATAAATAGAAGCTAACCTTTATAAATCCATCCCTTTCTAGGTTAGAAAATCCATAAGTTTGCTAATAGTTGCACCATGCGTGGAGAGTTATATTTGCATTTATTGCAGACAACTCGTATTTTAAATCATTTACTTGTGAGACAAGGGTATCGAAAGCTGGAAAGAGATTTAGTTCTCACAAAACGACGATGGATGAGAAGGATTTAAGATATAAATAGTTTTGATAGGGATGTAAACAAAAACCTGTTATAATACCACTTCACTTGTAAAATTAGAGAAACAAAAACTTAAGTTGCATAATTTCCTAATAAATATCTCTTATTACCTTTAAGACGCAATCTGAATAAAGACACTCCTTCACGCCGCAATCTGGGAGATGCTGCCTTCAGGGCAGTGGGAGACTCATACTGCCACTACTTCACGCTGAAATCTGCTTTGCGTCGAAATCTTCCACCGCTTTACATCCCCACCTTCACGATGCTGTCTGGGAGAGGGAGAGATGGGGCTAAATAAGAATAATAAATCATAGGGAATGATTCAATGGAACACCCACAACAGTCAACAGACATATATAAATGGGATATTAACACTTACATAATCTAATTACGGAAATGGAACCATTGGAGCACATGTTCACTAAAAAATAATACATATGTTTGCTGTCACTGCAAAAAATAATACGTATGTTTGATGTCACTGCAAAAAAAATCAACGAGGGATGTATTGCACCTACAACTACGAATTCCTAAATTTGTTAATATGCAGGACTTTAACAGGAAAGGAACTGATTCTTGAGAGTTAGTGTGCTATTAATCTAATTCTGAGCAATCACTGTAACAATATATCCACTAATTTAGTTGTACTTAATCTATTTATCTTTATCTCGAGATTATGGTTGTGATTATGCATGTATAACCTTCTATCTTGGAGAAATTACACAATATTGTTCCTTGTATCATTTGTTCAGTTAATACTACAATTGGCTGACTTTTAATTATATAATCTGCACATGGATTAATTCTGAAGAAATGATAAAGGTGTATGTTTAGGAAAGATTGAAGGAGTGTGTGTGTAACTGTAAGAAGGTGGGACCGAAGATGGAGAATTGAACAAGAAAGAATGTACTTGGTGTGCTTCCTTTAGAAGTTAAGTAGAGACGTTGGTGTTGTGAAATACTCTCATCCTTGAGTATGATTGATCTAATTCAAAAAATAGTAAACAATTTAGGAAAGAGAAAGAAAAAATAGCCCTGATGATTTTAGGTTGAGTTATGTTGCAAGCCAATCAAAGAAGTCAACTTCCATTGATCAAAGACTGAAAAAAAATAACAAGAAAGTGTAATAAAACTGTATCACCTGAAATCCTTTTGAAATGATATCATCATAAAGAGCTACATGGTTTCTGTATTTGTAGCAGCTGTATATCCGGGGACCGATCGAATCCTCCATTTTCCAGAAACAGTAACTGGGAGATCAGAGAAATCATCTCATGTGTACCCAATTGTGGATAAGGAATTTTCTTGCAAAAAAGAGTAGACAAGAGTTATTAGCACAGAACGAATGATGAGGTTAAAAAACCAATAAATTATCAGTGCCAGTGCAATTATAATAAAAGATTAGTGATGATTCCAAACAAGCTATGATGTTAATTAAATAAAAAAAACTGAGGCCTGACAATGATAGGATTAATTAAACATTATAAAGCTACAATCTTGGCGTATAGGCCACCAATAATAATCGTCACACTCGGTGGCCCCATCTATAGTTTGCCTTGCATTCACATATTCAACTCTAAGCCAAAGACCAAGAAAAAATTGTTATTCTCAAGAGCAATAATAGAATGCACTAGTATTGAATAAGAGTATACTAAATTCAAATTGATGTATGGGAAAAAGATAGTAGTTCACTAAAGCATACTATAAGAGGATCATCCCGATTAAATTTTGTACACTAGAGCGTCGCATCTCTTATCATCAACACCATCGTACTCATTGTGATTTCAAACATCTTATCATGAAAAATGTGGGAATTTACTAATCCTTTCGTTACTAATTAAAATGAACAAAGGCACATTCAGAATAAAAACACTGAAATTAAAATCGATTTTTTTTTAACAGTAAAGAGATATTGCATTCAACACAAGGGGTACTCAAACCCTGACACATCATTACCAATTCCTTACACTTTATACATACACCACATCTCTCAAACACCCAAAATCGAAATTAATCAATTCATAGATTATGCATAAAGTCGAAACCAGATAATAAGAATAAAGCAAAGACCATAAAATTGAAACCACTGGTTTTCAATTAATAAGAACAGAGCAAAGAGAATAAAATTGAAACCAGGCGGAAAAAATTAAACAATGGAGACGGAACAGTCCTATCTGACACGAGAAGCACTGGTGGCGACAAGAATCGAAGAAGATCGACGAGGTTTGATTGACACCGAGAATCGTAGTTCATACGCAACCGAGGATCAGAGGAGAGGAGACCGTGCGCTGCCAATAGAGGGAAAGGATTGAAGACGGTATTCAATGGAATTGAAAAGTCTAGGGTTTTAGGAATTTCTTTTAGCGAAGCAATGAAAAAACCTTAGTTCGATTTTTTTTCCTTAATCAAAATTTGTATTTCATTTTTTTTTTGGCTTCCAACAAAAATTGAAAATTTTCCTTTATGGTGATTTGAAAATTTTAAAGACCGCCGAGTATATTATTGACAAAAATTTGTATATACCTGGTTTATGTTATAAATTTGATTTTTTAAGTATCACTACTACATATAAAAACTTTCACTGTTATGTATAAAAATTATCACTGTTATAAACAAAAACAATCATTGTTTAGAAAATGTTTTATATTTTTAAACAGTGAAAGTTTTTGTACATAACAGTGATAGTTTTTACACATAATAATAGATGATAAAGTTTTTTCACATGACATAACTTTCTATATTAGTTGGCTCTCAAATTTTTTGGAGTGGGTATCGTGTGAATCCAGGTGCACCGTGCACTCATAGTGCATTTTATAAACATGCAATTTATTATACTGAAAGATGTAATTTGTTTACACTGAACAATGCAACTATTTTTTCAAATTTTTGTATTTTTCAAGATAACAAATTGTATATTTTTTAAAAATGCATTTATGTATCGTGTGAATTGGATGTATACAAGACTTAGCCAATTTTTTGGCAATCGTATGCACTAGGTTCACCGTGCAACTCAAGTACAGTTTTTTTAAATATACAATTTATTTCAAATATGCAATCTGTTTGTACTGAAATTCTCAATTTGTTCTCACTAACATAAATTGCATGTTCCAGTGCAAAATGTTGCATATTTTAAAATTTTGAATTGCATAGTACATTTAATGCAAAGGAGACCTCTTCAATTTTTACAAATTTATGACATACGATATGGCATATGAGAGTCCACCATCTCTATAACATTGGTTAAGCATTGTTAATCCGAAATTTGGGCTAAGATAATTTTAAACTTTATTATATCAGGGGTTAATATTTTAACAATGGGAGATTTTTAAATCGACTTTTGGGGGACCAAGACTGGATGTATACAAGTTAAGCCAATTTTTTGGCATTTATATTTATATATACTCAATTTTTTTTTTTTTTTTTCTTTTCTAATTTTTTAATTAATTTTTCAAAAAGTTTTTTTTTTCAATTATGGCCAATTTACAAATTAAATATTTATATTTGATTTAGTCAATTAATAATTAATCCTCTCCAATTCAATGTTTTTATAAACTTTGAATTTCTATTGAATTGAATAAATAAGTAAAATATTAATCAATATAAAATAATAATATAATATTTTTATAAATTCTATTATAAATTTGTTCATAATATGTCGATCCATTATAATTATAAATTAATATTATGGTATTAATTTATAAATGTGATGATACAAATTTTATATTTTAAAATTTTTCAATTATATTATTAAAGATGATGAGAACTAATTTTATATTTTGAACATTTGTTATTAAAGATGACTAGATCGAAATTTTTGTCATTATTTGTTAATGTTTGAAATTTTTTTTTAATTTGACATTTTTTTCGGGTTAGGGTTAGGTCTCAAATAGAGGCAGAGTAAAACCGCTTCTATAACGTTTCGACACCACAATTCGCCCTAATGGGTTAGGGCCGACCCATTTAACAATACTAGACACCACAGAATTAGTAACATTAATTGAATTGTAAACTTTAAATAGTTGATTTATCGAATTGTAAATTTTATTAGCATATGTTGTAATTGAAAAACACATGGCTTTTTTAATACAATTAACCCTTCATTTGTTAAATTATTAAGGATATAATAAGTACACAAATAAATTATTTATGAGACACTTTGTGTGAGATATTCCATATGTGAAACATCTCTCCATTTCTTCATCTTTAAAATATGAGTAGGTCTCAAACTTATTTTCCTGAAACGTTCAATTTATTTTACATTGAATCATTAAACTTATTCTACACTGAATAAGTTAAACGTTTCATTGCACCTGATGCGCATAAAACTTTACCTTAAAATATAGTTGAATTGTAGTACCATAAACTCATTGATCATACACACATATATATATAATCTTTTTGTTGACATAAATAGTTACAACTAAAACACATATTACAATTATATTATAGTGATCATGACATTAAGACAAACTTTTTTCTTTTTAAATTTGTTCACTATATGAAATTGAATCCATACTAATACCATAATATTAATTCATTAACTGATATTACTATTAATATAAATTAATATCACAACATTTACACACATAAATATTATGATATTAATTTATAAATGTATGATATCACTTGATAAATATTATGATATTTATTTATTAATTTTATAAGTGTATCGATGTCTATTTTATACCGTGAACAAATTTTATTGGAGACTTACTCTCTCTCTCTTGGAGACTTACTCTTACATTAATTACAAGTGATGATAATAGTTGTTGACACTACAAGAATATGCACTTCTTGTAACAAATGTATTTGTAACCAATATCTAAATATTTACAAAAAAATGACTTATTGTAACGAATTTTTTATCTTCATTACAAAAGGTCTTATTTTAAATAACAAAAGTATTTGTCATTACAAATAGCCTAATGTTGGTTACAAATAGTAAAACTGACTTATTATAATAAAAACTAATATATGTAATTTTTAAAAAGCCTAAGTGACGTGGAACAGCCTGCAGATGAGTATTTGACAATTAAGGATCGTGCAAAGAGTGATCATCGGTAGGAATAAAAAGAATGTAAATTTTGAAGCCGAACTCAGAATTACTATTATAATACTTTTCTGGAAACGGAACAACCATTCAAATTGAAGTCAACGCGCACCGCACGTTGAAGTACGTAGTTCTGAGACTAAATTCCAACTTTTGAGCTTAAAAAAAATGGTATATCTTATAATCATTAAAATAACATATTATGTTCATATATGTAAGAAAAAGGTATGATGCTGATTAAATAAAATCATATACTTATAAATACATTGTACATGTATTAATTAATTAATATTTTTATATGATAAGTAAACAGAGATTACTGAAAACCATCCTATGTTTGTTTATAGTTTTGAGAGGATTTAAAATCTTGTAGAGGGGATTTGGAAGGATTTGGTATAAAGTAAAAAGTGTATTTGTATTTTGTATATGTTTGAGAATGTGAATTTTGTAGAATTTGATAAAGTAGGATTTTGAAAGAGTAAATGATAGAAAATAATATTATATTGTAAAAGGTAATATAGAATGATTGAATGATTATATAATGATAATAAAGTAAAAAAAGTAGGAGAGAGAGTATTGAGTTGATTAATTAATAATACAGTAGAAACTCCATATAGTCATATTGTCGGGACCGGGAAAAATATTACTATAGAGAGGTTATTCTTAAATAGAGTTTTACATAGAAAAATTATTTTTTTTTGAAAAAAAAATACTACATTCAATATAATACATACTATACTGCATGTATATAAATTTATTAACAAATTCATGTATCTAATTAATATGAATTTGACTAAAATGAATACATACACTTTAAGCATACAAAAAGGTGTTTATGGGGACGAATTATTACGTACACGCAAGTTGAAGGATGTAGTGACAACTGACAAGCCATAAAATTAAGATGTCGTCACAATTAATCATAGATAAATATTTTAAGTCATCTTAATTGTAATGATATATAAATTTTTATATATAATGCAATTTATTCTTATATGGAGGTATAAATCCTTAAGACGGGACCAGAAAAAAATATGTCTTATTACAATGTGGAGTTTATTCCTAAATAATTGATAGTGTATTGGAAATTGTGTTTGAAAAAAGATAAAATAGATGTATTGTAGGTATTATAGAGTAGAATTTTGGAGGATTTAAAATCTTATACTGAAATTATGATAAGCAAACAACGATTTGAGATTTGAAATCCCAAAAAAGGGCTTCCCAATCACCGAAATTAGTGAATATATATTGAATGATTAGCGGGAAGACTAATATTATTGACATAATTAGAAGATTAATTAGCAGGAAGAAATATAATCAC
This sequence comes from Stenogyne calaminthoides, assembly GCA_037126765.1. NCBI lineage: Eukaryota > Viridiplantae > Streptophyta > Magnoliopsida > Lamiales > Lamiaceae > Stenogyne > Stenogyne calaminthoides. The sequence continues at coordinate 27,930,267 of JBBCBC010000014.1, read as the reverse complement.
CCTTATATCTATTTGAGAGTTTTCTTACTCCTACTTGGCACTAGTCAAATGCCTCCATTTTAAATTTCTAATTTTCTCAACATCTCTTAATTTTTTTAATTTTTATCTCAATCTTAACCACCGTAATTTCTTTCGTACTAATTTCCTAAGCATTTCTTAATTTTAAAATTTCTCTCTATCTTAACCACCCCAATTTGTCTCCATCTGAACCGCCTTTAATTTTTATCTCAAAATTCGGTTTTCCTTGTCCAAAACCAAAACCAATTTTTCCTTTTTTCTCCACCACAAAAGTTATCATATTTTCTTCGCATATCTGATGCAGATTTTCCCCCGTTCTCAATTTCATTTCAGAATCTTCTCACTCCAATAATCGATTTCCTCAATCCATCTTCTACCATGACGACAGTTCCCGGTATTTTCTACTTAGTTGTTTTTCTCTATTTTATTTATATTTTTCTATCCTGGGACTTTTATTAATTCATGGGCCATTTTTTATTTTATTTGGTTCCAGAGTATTCCATTTGATGATGTATTTTGGTTTATCTTCTTCAGAAAAATTAACGGTACTTCCTTCTCCTATGTAATTGTCATCGATTTCATCACAGGCATGTAATGTTTCTCTTCGTGATTTCATCTTTTGGATACATGAACAGTTACTTTCACATTTGTTTTTCACCAACTTATACTCTTTCTTTGAGATGATGTTCAATTTAGTGGATTCTTCACACAAATGCAGATATTGTATTATTTCTTGAAATTAGTTTTATTACCGAAATTCTAGAAATGGATCCTTTGAAATTTGGAAGACATGGTCTTCGTGGTTCATGATTTGAGTCTATCAATAAGGATTTAGTTAATTACATTTTTAATTAAAATACAATCAAAACTGCTTCAAGATACTATTAATTCTGCAATTTCTAAAACTAGAACCGTTCAAAACTACAAATCTTCATCCCACAATATCTGTTGCTTCCACCATTTTTTATAATAGTAAATATAAAATAGGATAAATATGATTAGATATCAAAGATCTTTACTTAATTATTAATTTATTGCACATTATTTTTGACCCCAGATTTTTGACCCCAAATCTTCAAATTTTTGATGACTCACAATCCCAAAAATTTCTCTACTAAAAGGAATTCCACAATTCTTTAAAGTACTCCGTCCGTTTTAAAAAGAAAATTCCAGACAAACTTGAATTTTGTTTGGTTGGAAGATTTTTGCATCGCTTCCACTCTTTTGCCAAAACAAGAACGTCTTACATATTATCTGCTTCGTAAAATCGATCTTCTGGTAACACTTCTATGCCATTGCTTCTTATTTAAACAGTTTTCATGATATTTCTTGGTAGGTTTATTTGTGTCGAATTCAAATTGTAAATAAATTTTGTGGCCAAATTTTTTTTAAAGGCCCGAAAACGCGGTTGTATTCTAATATTGATTTAAAAAATAAGGCATCAGTGAATCCAAACGTTGACATTCCCTTTATATCAAAAAATTGGTTTACTGTTTCGTTGGCATATCAGAACAATTATCCTTATCTTATTTAAACCAAAATATATATGGTTGCGGAGCTTATAATTTTTATTTAATTATCTAATGGCCGAGACCATCTACTGCATAAATCTTAGTGTACAATTAATTTATGTAGAGTTGGAGAAAGATGCCCAAATATTGGTTTTATTTCGGAAAAGGGCAGAGGATATTGAATGTTAAAATCAATTGATTGTAATATTATTTTGTACTAATTTTGTTGAAGCAGATGGAAACACTACAAGAAAACAAGAAATTAGCTTAGTCGCTAATTCTATTATTTTCGTCGCAAATATTAAATTTTAAAATTTGGCGATGAAAGTATTTATTTCAACACTAAATATTAGCGACGATATAAAACTTTCATCGTTATTCTAATTAATAGCTACAAAGTAACATAATTGGTCACTAATATAACGGTGAAATATTTTAATTTCGTCGCGAATATTAAATCTTGGAATTTAGCGACGAAATTATCTAATTTGCCGCTAAATATTAGCGATGAAATAAAATTTTCGTCGCTATTCTAATTATTAGCCACAATAAAACATAATTGATCGAAAATATAGTGATAAAATATTTTAATTTCGTCGCAAATATTAAATATTAGAATTTAACGACGAAATTATATAATTTGTTGCTAAATAGTAGCGATAAAATAAAATTTTCATTGCTATTTTGATGAGTAGCTACAAAGTGACATAATTGGTCGTTAGTATAACAATGAAATATTTTAATTTCATCGCAAATATCAAATCTTGAGATTTAGCGATGAAATTTTCTAATTCGCCGCTAAAATATTAGCGATGAAATAAATTGTTCATCGCTACTCTGGTGATTAGCTATAAAATAAAATAATTTGTCTCTAATATAGCGATGAAGTATTTTAATTTCGTCGCAAATATTAAATCTTGAAATTTAGCGATAAAATTTTCTAATTCACCGCTAAAATATTAGCGGTTAAATAAAGTTTTCATCACTATTTTGGTGTTTAGCTACAAATAACATAATTTGTCGCTAATACAGTGATGAAATATTTTAATTTCATCGCAAACATTAAATCTTGAAATTTGGCGATGAAATTTTCTAATTCGCCGCTAAAATGTTGATTTTAACGATGAAATTTAATTTTGTCGCTAAATTTTCGTCGCTATTTCCCCATTTTCTTGTAGTGAAAGAACAGTGACAGAGCTAATGATATAAGGTCAATTAATTCGGTGAAAAATCTGGCAGCGCTTGAGGAGCAACATTATTGAGAGGTCATTTTTTTGTGGAAAAGTCATGGTGTAGCGTAAATCTAGAGATATTTGTTGTGAGTATAGACATTCATTTGTTTCAAGTTATCAATGTGTAACCCAAGTTTTGGTAATTATTGCATTCACGGTGTGGCTGATGAACACGGAGTATAAATCATGGGAACATTTTATAAGCTTTCTACATTGAGTTGCTTTTAATTTTGAAATCAAAAAGTTATTTGCTAATTACCTCATCTTTTTTTTTAAATGATTCATTTGCGCACTAGCTGTGCTGATGTCAACTGATATGAGAGAACCATTTTGTTGAGTGTGAAATATTTGTGTTATTCTACTGTGCTAAAATTGTTATGGTAAAGATATTTGAGAAAAATCAATGTCAAAATTATTTGAATTAGATATGGAAAATTAAACTAATTTATACAAAATTCTTAATTATTTTGTCTTAAAAAATATATTACTTTAGTATGACGATCTACTTGTAGAATAGATAGAAAATATTTGATTAGTTATCTTTTTTTCATGTTTTACCATTACTCATGTGAAGCTCTACTCTTTTGTTAATTGAATAATGTAAAAATACATCTTTTTCCGTATAAAAGTAATGTGAACTAAGGTTAACGTGAACTCTTTTTTAACGTCACTGTTATGCATACGTACTATCACAATTTAAAAAATGCTCATTTTGTAATGATATCATTATATTTACAACTTAATTACGTAAGTAAGATGCTCTATAGAAATTGTTGAATATGGGCGTCTTTTATAACTAAATTCCAGGCCTTCGATTGTTTCTTCGAGAACAAAGAAGAGAACAAAGACGGTGCATGTTGTACTGTCACGCCCAAAAACTTTCACAATAGTAGGTCTTTCGAAAACACAAGAATATATAATATTAAAAGACGTGAACTAAAATTTTAACATAAGAAAAGGGCTTACAAACTTATTTGAAAATAATTTACTTGACAAACAGCGGAAGGCTTTAAAGTTCAAATAGCATCTCAAACAAATTTAATTTAAAATATCAATTTTACCAACACATACTATCTCATGGAAAACTTAACTTCTTGAATCTCGATAAAGAAACTAAACTGATACAATAATTATAAATAATAAATAACATTATCCATCGGTTCTCCCCTCCATCAGTTCCTCAATCTGAAAAATGTTAAATGAAGGGGTAAGTATGCAAAAGCACACTCAGTGGGACCAAATTAATTTAAATTAAATATTAAAAATAAACATTCATGTTATTGATACTGTTATTCCTTTGTCATATATAGATATCTACCTTATTGTTGATACTTTTCCATGGATACCTGCAAAGTTATGTCATAAGTATTTTACCACTAGAAACATTGACACTTATACTTTGTCAATAGAAACTTTGTCACATATAACTGACTACATATATGTTGCCAATAACATATATTTTGTCAATAGAAACATGTCACATATATTTTGTTAATAGCAACTTTGACACATATATTTTGCCATTGAGCACTGCGACCCGAAGACCCGTCGATCCCGGACCTTATCAGACACCTGGCTATTAAAAACTTTGGCATAACGCTGCGAGCCTTCCAAAAGTCATATTAATGACCCCCTATTCATTCTCTAGGATAATTTTTATTGTCTCAGACCTGTGAAGTTTAATATGTTTTAGTGCTATTGAAAGAGTTATACTTATTTTATTTGAGCTTAGCAATGTAATGTGCTCGAAAGAGGCATCCAAAACAATTTGCTAGGACTTTTCCAAAAAAAAAATGCTTGGAAGGATAAATTAATCTTACATTCCATTAATTTTGGAGAAGGAGCAATAAAATAAATCAATGAAAAAATTATTTTTAATTTCAGTAAATAATTTTTAAAATATTCTTTACAATAATAATATAAAAATTATTCTTAATCCGCCTAATAGGCGGGTTTTACACTGGTTAGTGAAATATAAGCGAGAAGAATAGGAGACCAGGCGGTCGCAAGGAAAACCTACGTTTTTTTCCCCAAATCCAAAATTCTTCAAATCCCCAAATTCTTCCGCCATTCTAGTACGGGGGAGTTCAAATCTTCAATATAGCAGTTCTGGTACGCAGAGGAGGTTTAAATCGAGATCCTTCCGTACGGGATACAAGCAGTTTGGGAGCGCTTGAGAGAAGTGAACAATTTTCATCTGAAATCCTTCAATTCTCGAGTGCTATCTTGAAGTCCTTTTGGCTGAGTCCTCTACAAGAAATAACGGTAATTCTTTCCCATCTGTGTTTTCCGTTCTCCAATTTTTTACCATTCTTCAACAATTAAGTCGCACTTCAGTTAGGAGTTAGGTTGAGTTGAATAGAGACTGTTTTTTTTTAAACTATGTTCTCGTTGAGATGTTATTAACTAGTTAATCATCCGCTGTTTGTCGAGTAATTCGAGTAATTTTTGTATGTTCAATTTGAGTTCACGCACCTTTAATGTTAATTATTCAAGTCTTTTTTGAAAGATATGCTATCGTGAAAATTGGGGTTTGATATAAGGTATTTATTTTTTCTAGCTATTAGAGAGGGAAACTAGTTTTCCTTCAGAGCTCTTTTTGTGGGTTGGATGCCACAATTGGATTTGATTTCATGTTTGTGCAATCCATGAAAAAAGGGGAGGAAACACTATCATCGATCTATATATAATTTACAGATAACATGTAAATTTTCTCTTTTTTAAATGCCTTTACCAGTAACATTGATTTTTGGACATCCTAGTATTTCAAAGTTGTAAAATTTTCTCTGTTTTAAATGCCTTTACCACAAGTAACATTGATTTTTGGATGCCCTAGGAGGATTTCTGCTATCTTTAGAGGAGGGTTCAATTTTGGGTGCAATTTGGACACAACTGAGGAGGAATTTGATTCTCGAGCAGTTCAGGTATGTAGGGTTTTTTCCTTCCAAAACTCGTTTTATAATATCTAAAATATTCTACTGTATTTTTTTTATTTTGAAACCACTAGGAAATTAATCTCTCTGGTTTTCATAAGCATGGTCTGATTGGCATAACGTAGCAGTCTTGAATCGAATTTTGTTGGCCCTGTTCTCAAAGTAGAGAAATTACTGATTTTGGATGATTCAAATTTTATTGGCCCTGTTCTCAAAGTAGCGAAGTTCTGGTTTGTAAATTACTGAATTACTGAATTTTTTAGGGTCTTGATTGTGATTGTTCTGGTTTGTAAATTACTGAATTTTTTACGCTCTTGATTGTGATTGTGATTGTTCTGGTTTTTATTTCAACTTTTTGACACTTTAGTTATTATGCTTTAACTTCTTTAGATATAGTGTAATCACTTGGTTGCATTCCTGTAATTGTTTAGTCCCAAGGGTCATGAACAAAGGAGCCCTTGTATGAATTGTAGTAAAACTTTAGGAAAGAAGAACTGCCATTTTTAATTTCTGATAACTATGAAATTTGAGGAAATTCTAACCATCCATTGACATGTTTCCATAGTTTAGTAATTAATCAGGAGCATCATTTAGTAGTGTTATTATCTTCTCTTTTTACTCTGTGAGTGCTTTCTTTAAGAAAGTGAGTGTTGTCTTTAAGAATTTAACAGTGGAGTCCTTACTGTTTAGAATAATCTTATCCTTAGCCAATAAAAGATCCATTTATTTTTTTGTTGCATATTAACCCATTCGTTATTTTATGCAATGTCAGTGATTTCATATTCTTCTATTATGTCTATTAATTGAGCTCTTTTTAATTCTTGCATCTTGCATTTTATATAATTTCATTAATTGATATTTGAAAATGCATAAGTGGTAACATATTAACAATTAAGGTTAATGCATACCTAAACGTTGTTATGATTATTCGGCTTCCCTTAAATATCTTGTTAGTTTTATTTTTAGTGCTGTACTACATTCATCAATTATTAATTTCTTTCACTGCAATTGTCCTTGCATCTCATGAAACTTACAGACATATCATTAGCATTTTTGCTAATTTCTTGAATCTGGTAATATGATCATCTCTCCTTACAAATGATAAAGAGTCGACAGGCTTATGATCATGACCTGCAACCCACATTAAACATTCTATTTGAATTGCTAAGTAGAACTGCCATTATCGAGTTCGATTGATGGATTGAGTTTATTTGATTAATTAGCTTTTACATGATAGACTTCGGTTATTTGTTCATGTGACCGCAAAGATGTATTAAATATTTTCCATTTTGAGTAAATCCATGTATAATTCTGTCTATGCTTTTGGGGATTTCATTGATTAAACTCTTGTAATGCTTTTTTCCTCTTTATTTTTCACTTCTTGATTCACATTTTGATCTTGTATTCCTTGTTTGTGTATTTGTGTACTTTGGAATTTATATTCTTACTAGAATTAAACCCCGCATATTACGCAGGTTGAAAAAAAATTGCATTATTAAATTAAATATTTTAATTTTTTATTTAGTTTGATTAGTTCAGTTCAATTATTTTTTAAAAATTTAATATTATAGTGTGTTGTGTTTCCAATTATATAGCGAGGTGATTAAAATATTGTATCGATACTTTGAAAAATACATTATATTTAAATTTATTTATAACTTAAAATTATACTTTTTGAAAACATAAATAAGATTTAATACCATAAATAACTCAAATGAATAGAATGAGAGAATGTCAAAATAAGAACTTGTGGTGAATAGGGGGTGATTTGTCAAAAGGGTTCGTCTAAAAAATTGTATAGTTGATGAGTTGGTGGGAATTTATTAAATTTTGTTTTAGAAGTCTGAGGCTTGAACATTAATTACAACATTTTATTTTGAATTATTGTAAAGTTTTATTTAATTTCGTCACCATATGTGCACGATAATAACGAATATGAAATTATATATTTTATTAAATGATTACTGTCAATTTATATATAAGAAAAGTTGATGCTTAAAATATAATAATTTTAAATTCAAATATAAACATTGAAAGTGTATACTTGAGTTGGTGGGTGTAATTAAATTTTACATTAGAAGTCTTGGGTTCAAATCTTAATTATTGCATTTTATATTTGAGTTATTGTGACCTTTTATTTAATTTCGTCACAATATGTGCACAATAATGACGAATATGAAATTTTGTCACTAAATAATTACCGTCCACAATTTATTCTTATGAGAATGACAAAAATAAAATTCATCATGTTTGTGTAACAAATGATGACAAAATTCATATATCGCGAAAAAACCGATATAGAATTTATGACTTTCTTTTGTTGAAAATGAAAATTAATTATTAATCGTCACTATATATAAATATTTGTGACGGAAGGATGTCACTAATTACTATAAACAATTAATGACGAAACATAAAATCATCATGAAAATTTTATATTAAATGACCTATATAATCGTCACTAATTACAATGAAGATCGTCATCAAATAATATTGTGACGAAATAAGTGCGTCACTTACAAATGATTATTAATTGTCACTATATATAAATATTTGTGACGAAAGTATTTGTCACTAATCACTATGAACAATTAACGACGAAACATAAAATTATCATTAAAAATTTATATTATATGACCAATAGTGATCGTCACTAATTAAAATGAAGATCGTCACCGAATAATATTGTGACGAAATAAGTGTGTCATTAAAAAATAATTATTAATCGTCGCTATATATAGATATTGGTGATGAAAGAATATATCACTAATTACTATGAATAATTAACGATGAAATATAAAATTGTCATGAAAATTTTATATTATATGACGATTATGATCGTCACTAATTACAATGACGATCGTCACCAAATAATATTGTGATGAAATAAGTGTGTCATTAAAAAAAAGGTTATTAATTGTCACTATATATAAATATTGATGACGAAATAATATGTTACTAATTACTATGAACAATTAACGACGAAACATAAAATTGTCATGAAAATTTTATATTATATGACGACTATGATCGTCACTAATTACAATGGCGATCGTCACCAAATAAAATTGTGACGAATTAAGTGTGTCACCAATTCTTTTGAATAATTAATGATAAATCATATAGTGGTCACAAAAATAGTATTTTTCATAACGTTGAATATCGTCACTAAATATTATGAATATCGTCACCAAAGTTTATCGTGATGAATTTCTTGTTATTGTCACGAATTCTTTTAATTAATGACGAAAAAAAATCTGTGGTGACAAAAAAAAATTGTCATAAATTCTCACTTTTTAGTGACGAAAATTAAATTTGTCACCTTTAGGTAACATATTGTGACGAATTTTGTGTCGTCACATAAAATTTCGTCACGAAATGTGTGATTTCCTGTAATGATAGAATGCTAGTTTATCAGTCAGACAATCTTATCCCCATTGGATACACGGACTCGGATTTCCAATCGGACATAAATTCCAGAAAATCTACATCTGGTAGTGTGTTTTGTCTGGGAGGTGCAGCCATAACATGGAGAAGCGTTAAGCAGAAATGCATCGCAGATTCTACCATGGAAGCCGAATATGTAGTTGCTTGTGAAGCAGCAAAAGAAGCGGTATGACTCAAGAACTTCTTAGTGGAATATGTAATTTGCCCAACACTATCACGGTTTACTGTGAAAATGCTGGAGCAGTTGCAAATTCAAGGGAACCAATATCCCACAAAGCCAGCAAACACATTGAAAGAAAATATCATCTTATCCGAGAAATCGTTAAGAGAGGAGATATAGAGGTGGCAAGATCGCATCGGAAGACAACCTAGCAGATCCATTCACAAAAGGTTTGCCTCAGAAAACATTCGAGAGTCATGTGGAAGGAATGAGTGTCAAGTGCGTTGTCAATCTACTTTGAGTATACGTGGGAGAAATGTTATTAGATTCATGTAGGTGACATTAGATGTCACGTAGAACATGAGATTTGTAGTAGGTATACTTAAAAGCAGACTTTGAATATAAGTGGGAGATTGTTGGGGTTATACGTGAAAGTATGTGTTTACGTAATAACAGACTAATGTACTCTTATTTACTGAATATAAATTGTTTTATCGCTGTTGCTTTAAATATGAATGAATGTTATTTATTTACTGCAAACCGTTCAATATTAGTACATATTACATTGTAGTTAATGTGGTGATACCCGATTACAGAAGATCACATTAACAGTTCCTTGTAAATAAAAGTACATCTTCACAACCTAGATGGAATTGAACACTCCATTGGTAGAGGTTGAAGTGCAAAGCTCAAATTGATTTATCTTGACCAAGAGATTGCACTAGCACATTTGTGATGTGTTGAAAAGGACCTACATAGAGGATAAATTCTTCCGTACTAATTTAAGGGATGAAGAATTAGACCTCAGTGGTTGTTGATTTCTTAACCCATGTCACTTAAATAGGATTGTGTGTAATTAGTATTTATTGCTTTGATCTGCGTTGGGTTTAGAGTCAGATAACGATTATATACTTTGCATTTTGGGCAATATTATTAATTACATGACAATTGCTAAGATTTAATACATAATAATTGTGCAAGGAAAGTCTTGTATGATTTGTCCCCTTGGTGGGCTCAGAAGTTTTATCATACCAATCTTGCAAGTTGAATTAATTTTCGGTATGGATAATAATGTTGTTTTACTCCAAGGAAAAATATATTAATTAATATAAAGTTTTTCAGTGACTTAATTAATTAATGGACTAAATAATCTTAAACACGAGAAATAATAACCGGGAGTCATATTATCGTAATAGGATTAAGATGGATAGTGCAATATTAATTTTATAGTGGAATATATTAATATTAATGGGCTGAATAATATTGTGGCTCAATATTAAGAAATTCAGAGCCCATTGGAGGTCCAATCTTAATCCTCTTAAAGGTCCCTCAAATAGCCGAATATAAGTCCAATTAATGAAAATAAGAAGAAAATATTATTGCCTTATTTTTCTTGTAATTTTCAAAAATTATGGGACAAGATGAGAGAAATATTTTCTTGATTTTCTTGAAAAGATTTTATGAAAAAAGATAAGTATTCTTGGAATACAAGATTATCCCATAAATGCAAAAAATAAAATTTGTCTTCTTGTGCATTGATATTTTCGAAAATATTGTAGATAAGGGAGGAAAATATTTTTTGTGATTATTATGAAAATAGAATATATGAGATATATTCAAGATTCTATCTTGGGAAGATACAAAGAAATTTCTCATAACCCTAATTAGGGCTCAAATTCTTCGCCCCCTACCTTATCTATAAATAGGGGATGATTTTTTCATCTCCAACACAATTTCAGTCTTGGAAAAATTAGAAATCCACCAAGGTGGTGCAATATATTTTTCGGTTTTCTCTTTTGTTAAAATTGTTCGTGAGAATCATTCCACCGGATTACGGACAAGGACGTGGTTGAGAAGGTGTTTGGGTTGATCCATCTACTCAACGGTTGTCACTCCAAGAGGTATGTTTCGCGTAACTCCTAGATTCCGCATGTATAGGATTTACGTGAAATTAATTGTACGCATGATGTTGTTGATTTTTAATTATTATTTGAATTAATATATGATTAATTCATGCTAATAATAATTAAAATAATTTAAATATGTATTTAATTGCAACTCGAATATACGTATTCCCCAACACTGAAACCGCCGGCCCAGAAATCGGCCAACGGCACCCACAGCCAGCGTCACTGCAGCGCCTTTGACACTCTCGCCGTCGCCCCAGCTCCACCGCCTTTCCACACCGACATCAAATTTTCGGCGCCGCTTTTCTGTCTTTGGAGTTGTACGCAAGAAGTTTGAAGAATTCCTGGCGTTGGGAGGTGAGCCCATCTGGTGGGTTACACGGTTTCAGGTTTGATCTAATCCTAAATTTTGGGCCAGATCTCATGGAAAGTAAAAATATTTGTTGGGCTTTTAAAATAAAATTGCAGATTCTATAAACTATTGGACCTGGATAGGTTCTTGAGCCTTTTGGTTATTAAAAGAAAATCCAGGTTTTAAAAGTGTTGGGGCAGTTTTCATTAATTTATTTGGCCCAGTTCTTTTTTGCTTGAATTAATTGTTGGGCCCAGGTTTTTGGCTGGAATTAATTTGTGGGCCCAGCAGGGATGAAAATATCGCGGATCTATCGCATTTTTTAACTATGCGATATGGATTTCACATGTAAATTTTTTCTTACCGTGAACAGTGCAAATATATCGAAATATAGCATAATATCGCAAAATATCGGGAAATATCGCGATATTATTACAGATTTCGATATATATTTTTTAAATTTAATTGCATCATGGGTATGGACACTGATCATAGTGATATGTCTCAAGATTCATATGCTTTTGACACATATGCGAGTTCACAGTTTGATTGGAATACTCAAAATGTTTTTCATCGCCCAACTCCTCAAATGTCTTATGAAAGTCAAAATGCGTATCAACAAAATATCTATGTCATGACACAATATCAAATTTATGGTGAAGCAGTTGGAAGAGATAGAAAAACATATAAATGACATTTGCATAATATATTCATGAGTACTTTAATGTGATGAGTTTGTACCAGTATTGTTTGGATAGAGATGTCATTACATCTTCTATTTATGAAAATTATAGGTCATCATTTTGGTACTAATTATATTTTATCATGTAATTTTAGTCATTTTGTATTTATATATTGTATTGTCAGCTGTTTTTTTATGGACAGTGTTTATATAGTTTATTGCTAATATTTTTTATTTAAATATGTCATTTTATTGTGATTTTAAATGAAATGTATGCATAATTGTGTGTAATAATAACCTGTAAAATTTCATGTCAAATTTCCAAAATTTTAACATAATTTCCGTCATTTTTTTAAATTTTCGATATGAGATATCGATATATCTGTAAAATTAAGGTTGCGATATTACTTGCGATAGCGATATTTTCATCCTTGGGGCCCAGATTATTTTGCTTAAATTATTTTTTGGGTCCAGATTATTTGTTTGAATAAAATAAAACGACAACCTCTTTATGCTACAAAAAAAAAATAGCTCGGTAAAAGAAAATTGCTCGGGCACCCGAAGTCTCGCGAGCAACTCAAAGAATCTACGGACAGTCATTTTTCCCACTCCATCATGTTTATTCCGATAACTTTCTTTTAATATATTGCAAGTTGCAAAATTATCACATACATTAAAAGTGGGCTCATAGCTTGAGAATTTTTTGAGATATCGAAGTCAAAACACAAGACAAGATATCAAAATCAAAGTACAAAATGAGATGTCGTACATCAAAAGTTATAAAATTCTGAATATCCTGAATATTGGTCTCATAATTTAATAACCAACCTTTTACCGAGAATTTAAAACTTGTAAATCAAATATTTCATATTTATGAAAATAAATTAATTTTCATACGTGATCTATCCGCGTTTATGGCGTTGACCAGCCCGCCTTAATGGCGTCGGCTTTCCGCTACCTCGGCGATGTGCATTTCACAGATTTAGTGATGTATTATCCATCTTCTCGGCACTGAGATCGTCCGCCTTCATCGGCATGGACCAACCTACCCTTTCGAGGTCGGCTCGGTCCGCCTTTGTCAGCGCTGACTTGTCCGCCTTTATGGCGTTGACCAACCCGCCTTAATGACGTCGGCTGCCCGCTACCTCCGTGATGTGTATTTCGCCAATTTAGCGATGAATTCTTCGCCTTCTCGACGCTGAGATTGTCCATCTTCATCGGCATGGATCAACCTACCCTTTCGAGGTCGGCTTGATCCGCCTTTGTCGGTGCTGACTTGTCCGCCTTTATGGCGTTGACCAGCCCACCTTAATGGCGTCGACTTCCCGCTACCTCGGCGATGTGAATTCTGCCAATTTAGCGATGTATTCTCCGCCTTCTCGGTGCTGAGATCGTCCGCCTTCATCGACATGGACCAACCTACCCTTTCGAGGTCGGCTCGGTCCACCTTTGTCGGTGCTGACTTGTCCACCTTTATGGCGTTGACCAGCCAGCCTTAATGGCGTTGGCTTCCCGCTATCTCGGCGATGTGCATTCCGCCGATTTAGCAATGTATTCTCCACCTTCTCGGCGTTGAGATCATTCGCCTTCGTCGACATGGACCAACCTACCCTTTCGAGGTTGGCTCGGTCCGCTTTATCGATCTTTGACTTGTCGTCGTCATAATGGGTAAACCTGCAGTCTACTGGCGTTGGCCTACCAACTTGGCGTGTTTTTGTCTACCTTCATCGGCATCAACTTTTTGCCCGCCTACCTTTCGGCGTTGGCCTTAGCTTTTGGCGTGTTTTTGTCGCGCCTTCGCCATCTACGCCCTGCCGTACTCGGCGTTGGCGCCTTCCGGCGTGTTTTTGTCCGCCTTCATCGGTGTCGACCTATCCACCTTCTCGACGTTGGCCTTCCGCTTCGGCGTGTATTTGTTCACCTTCATCGGCGTCGACCTGCCCGCCTTTTCGGTGTTGGCCTTCCACTTCGGCATGTATTTGTCCGCTTCATCAGCCTGTCCGCCTACTCGGTGTTGGCCTTCCGCTTCGGCATGTATTTGTCCGCCTTCATCGGCGTCGATCTGCCCTCCTACTCGGCATTGGTCTTCCGCTTTGGCATGTTTTTGTCTGCCTTCATCGGCGTCGACCTGCCCGTCTTCTCCGCGTTGGCCTTCTGCTTCGATGAAAATTTTCAACTCATAATCATTTTGATAAAGTAAAATCATATTCTTAAATTTTTATATTCAAGGACTTAGGGGGACCGGTCTATGACCTCTAAGAAGCAAATAAACTCCTATAGATCGCACAACTAATAAGACGATCTATAAAGAGTAAAAGTCACGAACAGTTCGGCCAGAAATGGTCGACGACGAGCGCAAAATAAACTTTCCTAGATCGCACAGCTAGTAAGACGATCTAGAGAAAGGAAAAGTCGCAAACTGCTCGGCCAGAAATGGTCGATGACGAGAGCAAATTAACTCCTATAGATCGCACAGATAATAAGACGATCTATAAAGAGTAAAAGTCGCGAACAGCTCGGCCAAAGATGGTCGATTTACGAACGCAGAAAAAAGATTTCATACAAAGAGGTTTCACCTCGTAGTACGAGTACCGAAAAAGACTTCGCACAAAAGAGGTTTCACCTCAAGCACGAAAGTACGCATAATACTTCGTCAAAGAGGTTTCATTCTCCTAGAAAGCACATAAAAGACTTCAGTAAAAGAGGCTCACCTCGGAGCCCAAATAAGACAATCAAATTATAAAATAATCTAAAGGCGTAAAAGATCACAATTTTTAAGACGATACAACCAAAATAAGATAAGTATCAAGGTCGCATGAACAAATAAAAATGAAAACGACATCTCGGTATAAAAAATATTCAATTTTTTTTTTAAGATTACAAGGATAAGGTCAAGAAGACCGAACAAAAACAGAAAAGACTCGTACTAAGGGGCTCACCTCGCAGTACGAGCACATAAAAAACTCGTACAAAGGGGCTCACCTCGTAGTACGAGCACAAAAAAGACTCGTACAAAGGAGCTCACCTCGGAGTACGAGCATAGAAAAGACTCATACAAAGATGCTCACCTCGTAGTACGAGCACATAGAAAATCGACGATGAGTGTAGGAAAGATGCTCAACATGGGGGCTCATTCTGAACTATCAAGACCTTATAGGACATCCGAAAGGTGCCTTGGGCAAACAATATGACCAAGATAGCAAACAAGGATGAAATCTTATCAAGATCGAGCTCCGAACAAAGTCAAAGCCCGACCTTGGGGGCTATTGTTGTAGCACAAATTACACTGTATATGTGCACGTATCCGACACGTCTGCAGGGCCCACAAAGACCCGAGTTGACCCGACCCGACAGGAGGTCAAGTACCCAAAGACACGTGGATTTGATAAGATCAAGAGTCAACATCAGCTTTACGAGGCAAGACAAGAACATCTAATGTAAAATATACGTGAAATAGATATAGTTTTATTGCTTATATCAACGGTTGTAATAAAATCCTAAAATAAAGGGTTGAGATGTATTTATCGTGCTTTAAGCATCTTAAGGGAGGTCCTCCTCACCCCTCATTGAAAACTCTCTGGAATATTTCCCTCATTTTTCATATATATAAAAACCAAATTTAAGGGAAGAACTTAAGGGTTCTTCCCGCAGTGTTCTTGTTCGATTATTAACTTGTTTGGTGGTCAAATTCCACAAGCCATATCAGAATTCTTAATTTTTGACTATCAACTGTTATATTAAAAATAAATAAAACAATAAATAGAATAAAATATAAAATGTATAGTTAAAGAAGGTTTTGGAAATAAAGTAAAAAAAAATTACATTTTATAATATTTAGTATATAGATCTGCATTTTAGAACCCAACAATATTTGACCAGAGATACCCAGAAATTCATGCTTTTCAATTTCTCACTTCATTTTTTTATTTTTACTTTACTTTTTATAATATAATAATATCTGTTAAATATCAATTGGAGTACTTTTTAAAACTGTACACCGAATCCTATAGCTTCTTAACTTTCATGCACACTTTTTACTCTTAAAAATTTCACTATTCTTAAATATTTTTGTATTCAACCAACCTCAAAGCAAACATATTCTTCGAGTGAGTAGTGGTAATTGGTAAATCGTATTGCCTCTTTTTTCTGTAATAACATACACACTTTTTTTTTTCGATCCGTCCCATAATAACTTGTATATTTTTAAAATAAAATTTCTTTATAAATATTATCCCCATAATATTCATAATATTGAACAAAATGTTATTACTTTTGACCCCACACATACATATAATTCAATTCATTTATTTACTTTATATATAAAGATTTATAAAAAGAGTGATATCTGTGTGCACCAATTGCACACGGTGCAATTGAATTTAATTTTAATTTGGATTAACCACACACTAAAATTTAGGTGATTTCACACTTCATTTCTTTTTTCATTCCTGAATCATGAACCCGAACCCTAAACCCCGAACCCTAAACACTAAACTCAAACCTGAACTTTGAACTATGAATCTGAACCCAAACCCTGAACCATAAACTATTCGGGTCGAGTCCGGGTCGATCATGTCCGGATCCGGGTCGGGTCGGGCTCGAGTAGGGTCCGAGTCTTGTTCAACAGTTGAAAGTAAAAAAAATCTCTGAAATCCAATTGTACAAATTCTAAATTGGGCAAAGGGTGCACATAAGTATTTATCTTATAAAAATTATCCCTCAAAATTCTATTATTACTACACTTTCTTAATATGTGTGACCGACATATACTACACACTGTTATGGGGCGGAACGACTACAATTCAACCTATGAATATATAAAAAAAAAAACCTTTTATATTCTGTGTATTATCGTGAATATTAATTTATAATCACTCCAACAAGCATTCTCTCTCTCAATTTAGTGAAGACAATCAAAGGTCCGTCTGCATGACACCATTGGCGGACACACTCAAGGGCAAGGTGGGGCAATTGCTCCCACCTCAATTTTCGGTGCTAAATAAAATATATATCCCTTAAAAATTTTAAAATGGGATTATTACTAGAAACTACATAGATTTGACTAAAAACTCTAAAAACTACATGCAAAAAGATAACATTACTAATACCTACAAAATCTTAAAAAATGGACAGATTTGCCCTTATTTTGAACTACACGGTTGATTTTGAATAAGAGTAAATAAAATTTTTAATTGTCCTTGTTCTCTCATTTATATTTCAATCACTTTATCTCTCATCATATTTTCTCTCTTCTCTCTCTCTCTCTTCTCAAAAAAAAAGATGATAATTTCTTCTACCATCACTACTCACGTTTTTCGTTTCACTAGTTCCGACGGCATATCCCATCTCTTCCTCTATGAATCCGACGATGATTTACTGAGTGGTGCGCTCCTCCATGGTGGCGAACACAAAAAAAAGGTGGCGAAATTAACTCAACCGACGGGAAAGCATTTAACTCAACCAATTTAAGTAGACAAATAAAGGTTTGGAGATCTAGTATACCATCCTCGCCGCCAGCGTCACTTTCCCTGTGTTTACCGTCGTCGCCACTTTCAAGTGTAGAGTGCAGATCTGTAATTTTTTTTTTAGATCTATAAATTTTAGGTATGTGAAATTTAATTTTAGATTTGTAAATTTTAGATATGTATTGGGAATTTGGTTTCAAACTGAAATAATGATAATGGTTTCTGCAAATGTGCTGTATTTTTTCTGCAAAAAATAGTAAAAACTGTGTGTTTGTTCAGTTTTTTTGCAGATATGTAATTTTTTTTGTTTAAATCTTTAATTTTTAGGTATGTGAAATTCAATTTTAGATTTGTAAATTTCAAACTTTTAAACGAAGAAGGAATAAAATGTATTGGGAATTTGGATTCAAACTGAAATGATGACAATGGTTTGTGCAAATGTGTGGTATTTTTCGCACACAAAACAAAGAAAAACATATGTGTTTGTTGATTTTTTTTTTCGAGCGTAACAAAGAATATTGTGTGTTTGTTCAGTTTTTGTTCTACACATGTTCAATTGTGATTTTTGAACAAGAACAAGAACAAGAACAAGAACAAGAACAAGAACAAGAACTACATAAGTTATATGTGCAAAAATATATCATAGATTGTGTAAAAGTGTAATATTTTTCGTTTAAAATCTTGTTTCAAAATGAATTTTGAATTTTGGGAGTGAATTTGGAGTGGGTGGGTGGTGAAGATGATTATGTTTTCTGAAATCTTGCTGCAAATGCGCGATTTCTATAAATGTGTGGTATTTTTCTGCACAAAATAGTAAAAAATATGTGTTTGTTCAGTTTTTTTCTGCACAACATTTTACTGCACATGTTCAGTACAATATTGATTTGTTCAATTTTATTACTGAACATGTTCAGTACAATATTGGTTTATTCAGTTTTATTACTGAACATGTTTAGTTTATTATTGAACAAATTCATTATACTGTTGTACATGTTCAAATGAAATCTGAACATATTAATCAGTAACATTGCACTTGTTCAGATCCTGTATTTTTTCATTGAACATACATGTTCGGTTTGTTATCACATACATGAATTCAATGGAATATTACAACCCAAAAACAGTATGACAATCTAAAAAACTACAAAATGTCTTATAAGAGAGGTTTCTTGACCACAAAATATACACAACAATATCAACCAAAAAAATATTACTCCGAACCTTACAATCCTGTATTTTTTGCGTATTATATTGTATCGGCATCCATAAAAAGAAAAGATAATTACATCAACAACAAATGCTACTACTATATAGTCAAAAAAATTACAAAACAAGCCAATATTGTTGTTGGCTTCAGAGAACAACCAAATGAAGAACCATCCAACAAAATTATAAATTCATTCACAAAAACCATGCATAAAATAATATCTAGAGTGGTATTGAAAAACCACGATACCATTTTTTATCTATAATTATCGATCGACGTCTCAGAATACACACGTCTTGTAAGTGTGCGCTGCCCGCATTCACAATATCTAGTAGTATATTGTAGTTGCTAGTAAGTGACCCTTCTTTGGACATTCACAACATTCCTAGTTGGGGTTTGAGCAATCCAAAAAAATTCTGAACAATAGTATAAAATTGTTGAACAAATGTATAAAATCTGAACATGTTCAAATCGGAACTGAACAACAGTTAATTTATAATTTTCTGAAAAAAAATATTGCACACATAAATTAATCACACTTTCTGAACAAACTGTTTTATGAACAATAGTTCAAAGTCCAAAATACACACAAACAAAATGTTCACAAACAAACTAGACACCTTTTCTAAAAACACACACATAAATTTCTGAACAAAAAATTTCTGAACAACAGTTCACAAGACAACAACCCCACATAAAATCTGAACATGTTCAAATCGGAACTGAACAACAGTTAATTACAATTTTTCTGAACAAAAACATTGCACACATAAATTAATCACACTTTCTGAACAAACTGTTTTATGAACAATAGTTCAAAGTCCAAAATACACACAAATAAACCATTCACAAACAAACTAGACACCTTTTCTAAAAAAACACACATAAATTTCTGAACAAAAAATTTCTGAACAACAGTTCACAGGACAACAAACCCCAAATAAAATCTTAACATGTTCAAATCGGAACTGAACAACAATTAATTATAATTTTCTGAACAAAAACATTGCACACATAAATTAATCACACTTTCTGAACAAACTGTGTATGAACAATAGTTCAAAGTCCAAAATACAAACAAACAAATTGTCCTCCCAAACAAACTAGACATTGTTTCTGACAAAAAAAATTCTGAACACATCCATATATTGAACATCAAAAATTCAAAGTGATACCTTCACAAATCGCACCCTTGTGGACCGAATACGAGAACCTTAAAAACACACACATAGACTAATTACTCCCAAAAGAAGCCAAATTTTCAATAAAAATATTCAGATTTATGAACAACACAAGACAAAATCGTACCTTTGCTCTTCCGTTTTCTTGTTGAATCAACAAGAGATCCTTCAAAACACACACATACAAAAAAAATCAGTTTAACATATATAAAGAACAAAAAAATCAAGTTACTTTGAGTATTAATCCTCAAAAATAAAAAAATCCCAACCTCCAACAACTTCATGCATCCTTTTACGTTTGGAATTCTTCTTTTTCCCCCTTTCTATCACTTTTGAACCTTCCATTGGAGGTTTTGAGAGTTCCTAACAAAAAACAAGAAGAAACAACATTCTGAGATTATTCAAGCATTTTAACAAATACTTGGTGTGCACAATTTAGAAGGCACCAAAAAA
This sequence comes from Stenogyne calaminthoides, assembly GCA_037126765.1. Classification (NCBI taxonomy): domain Eukaryota; kingdom Viridiplantae; phylum Streptophyta; class Magnoliopsida; order Lamiales; family Lamiaceae; genus Stenogyne; species Stenogyne calaminthoides. The sequence goes on along the minus strand of JBBCBC010000014.1, from coordinate 27,909,719 downwards.
TTTGTCTCAACAAAAAAAGTAGGAGCATGAATCAATTTTTATGAACAATGTTAATGTTAACCAGTTTAAGGACAAGAACAAGACTAAGAACAAGAACAAACTACATATATATCTCTGCATGCACAAAAAAAAATCGAAAAATTGAAAAAAGAAAAAAAAATATAGCAAAGAACAGGTGAGTGGAAAATCAGTTCCCCCTTTTTGCACAAGTGTGTGAAAATCTAGCAAGAACACTCCAACATTCCATGAAAAAAATTACCTTTTCAAAACTCAAGATTTGATTCCACAATTTTCGATTTTCAATTTTTTTCAAATGGGAGGGAGAGGAAACTTTTTTGCTGCAGAGAAAGGGTGTAATGAGATGAAAAATGGGAAAATGGAAAAGTAGGATGGGACGGGTAGATGGTTGCACGTTTAGGGGGGAGGAGGGTGTAGAAAGGGTAAGAATGGTAGTTTGTAGGTTTTAGTAAATTGGTGAATATGATTTGTAGTTATTAGTAATAACACTAGGGAAAATGTAGCTATTAGTAATCTCCCCTTTTAAAATTTCATAAATACAAAAAAAGTAGCCACTAAACACACCTCATAATCCTCCATTCACACCCCATCTACTAAACCCACCCCATTAAAAATTAAAAATTAATTTGTATTATTAAACCCACCCCAAATCATTATCATTATACCCTTCTCCAAAAAAAAATCACTTATTCCCCTTTCAAAACAGCATCGTGCATTCCGACTCCCTCGAGAAAGAAGAAGAAAAAATTGTCTTCCAGTTTGATTTTCATGGAACAAAATCGAAGGTGAATTCATGAAAATGTCTGGAAATCAATTTGGACCCGTTCGGCAAGAGAGTCGTGCACAAATTCATGTGTGTTCGGTCGTAGGGTTATGTACAACCCCACTGATGTGCGTCCAGATAGTCATGCACATATTCATTACCGTTCGGCCTCTAAGACCGAACACTATCAATTTTTTTTATTTTTTATTTGTTTACGTCATCGCCGAGTAATCTCGTCTACGTTCAGCCGCCATTTAGGCCGTACAGTGGCGCAATTATACCCTAAAAATACCAAGTTTCTGCATAAAAATCGATTAAAAAGTAGGAAAAAAATATAAAAACACTTATATTAATGTTCTCGTTTGAACTTTCATGTTCCATGACAATGATAATTGAAATTGGATCAAAAGGATGAAAGGGTTTATGGACGTGAATTTCAAGAAATAAATGTTTTAGTGTTTATGGTTTACAGATTAATGATGTAAATAAAATCTAATTTGATACATATTTATATGAGGGCATTATAATCATTTTTTGTATGTCTATTTTAGTCTTAAAAATTATGGGGTGTGAATGGAGGATTATGGAGGTGTGTTTAGTGGCTCCCATACAAAAAAAAAAGGTAGTTGTTTATGAAATTTTTCAACATGCCTACGCAATTTTTATCCAAAATAATTTATTTCTTAAATAGTGAGGATTGCTTATGATCCGCCTATAAACTTTATTAATGATATAGATATTTTTCAGTCCTCAAATTACCTACAAATAATTTACGTATGAGAATGTAATTCATAGATAAATTTATTTGTATGCAATTCCAAATTTCCATATTCGAAATGTAATTGTCTAGGGAAATATAAATTGTCTGCATAATTATTTGTATAAATAATTTGTTTACTTACGGAAATTACAAGGCAATTTGCTCGTAGGCAATTTGTTTTTCTTTAAGAATTCTTGGGCAATTTGTAGACAATATGCTTGCCTACTAGAATGTTAAAAATCTATGATCATTCACTATTAAGGACGGAATTATTTTTTTAAAATTTTTTCCATAGTTTTGTTAAAAAAATTTGCAGCCTATTCGTTATTTCTTGTAGTGTAAAAATTAGACATGATGATAAATGAATGATTATTTAGTAAACCGACGTGATCTATTATAATTCAAAATATTAATTAATTATAAAATATTTTGATTAAAAAAAATTTATTGATTTTTTTTTGCCCTGACTGGACTATATTTCTGCGTCCGCCCCTGCATGACACCTAAATTTATTTTTAAAAAATTACTACATCCGTCTCACAACATATATAGCTTAAAAAAAGAGGATTAAAGAGTAATTCTACAAACTTTTATGTATAAAATAAATAAAATAATTTAATTGAATGTATATGTAGGTCTCAAAAGCAATGACATTTTATGTAAATATATAAATATTATGAAGATAAAATTTAATAAGGAGTTTCATTTTTTAGGTATGCAAAGTGTTGTGGAACGTTTCAATAAAAAAAAATATGCAAAGTGCCGTGAAACAAAGGAAATAATATATATCGAATTGATAAATATTACCTCAACTTAAAAAAATATGGAGTATTTCAATTGTGTAAATCTTTTACAAAGTGCACCGCATAATTTAAGTATATTTTTAAAACATTCAATTTATTTACTATGAAATTGCACTGTCTACATAAAGACATACAAAGACCCTGTCATTTTAATTTATTGGCAGCAAGAGTTCTTTTTTCTTTGGAAAGCACTCTTTGAATTGTTTTTTTTAAAAAAAAACACTCTTTGAATTAAATACATATATTCTTCCAAATGCATGAAAAATGCATTGAATTGAATTGATAAGTTTTAAACAGTCCACTGTGAAGAGATTCTTTTCTTCTTCGCCAGAAAATTGGAAGAGGGATTCCTTTCCTCATTTCTCTGCTTTCTTTCTTGTTATCTTAAACAATCAATCTCTGATCCCCTCCTTAATTCTCTTCCTCTCGCAGAGGATAAGGACCGGGTTCAGGATTGTCTTTGAATTTAAAGTAATTCAATTGCGTTTTGGGGAAAATGGGTTTAATGGATTCTCAGGTTTTAGTTGCTCTTGCACTTTCGCTTCTGGGTGGTTTGAGTACCTCTATTGGTGAGTAAACTTCTCAACTTTCCATTTTGTTGCTCTATTCATCAGGAATTTAATTTGAATATACAACTTAATTGTTATTCTTCTTTCGTGATTATGTGTTTTGTTTTAGGTTTTGAGGTTTTAGTTTTTAGTAATTCTCGTATGAATTTTTGGGCGAATTCTTTTTCGTTTATTGATTTATTGATGAGTATGTATTTTGTGAACTGTGGATATATATATTTTTTGGATCTCTGCTGTAGACGTGAGCATCAGAAACATTTTGACTCTCAACTCTCTAAAAATGGAAAAGATATCTTCGGTTACTGCTCATTGGTAACAAATGCAATTGCTGTAGATAGTTATCGTTTTCGAGATTATAGATTGCTCTGGTAAATTTTAAAATCAGAATGAAGCTTTAGGGCTAATTGCTTCTATGAGTAGGACTTGCGTGAGACGGAACATAAATTGGGAATGACATTTTAATACTTTGGAAGGGGTGGGTGTTAATCTTTGCTAATTTGTGAACCGTCTCAGACAAGATTTTGCTTGCTTTTCTATTTGATCTCTGCCATGAGGCTTGAACACGGAATAATTGATATTATCCAAGGGAATGAAAGCACCATTAGGAAAATAGAATGTAGAGTCATTAGTACATAATTAGACCCTTTTAGTCTCACTTTTTGTCTCTCTTTTTTCAAATCACTACTTTCCCTCCACAACTTTACCTTCATAAGCTTAGAGATGGTGTCTCTTTCCACAGCATTGGTTAACAAATATTTGCCACAAGAAAATCATCTTCTCCTTCTCCCTGATTCATATCATTAATGTTTCCTAAGTTATGTTTCTGAGCAGGAGCGCTGTTTGTTGTCATTAATCCAACTCCAAATTTGAAGATGCTGGGGCTTTTACAAGTAAGCTAGACAATAGCATGATGATATAGTACTATTTCCATGTCTAAATTCCACTACACTTAATCTTTTCAGCCTGCTTAATTTTGTTAAAAAAGGTTGGATTTCAGATTAGAGTAGAGTTTCTTGTAACTGTATATGGCCTTGTATAGGGTTTTGCTGCTGGGCTTATGTTGAGTATATCTTTCTTGGACTTGGCTCATAATGCCATAAATTCCATTGGCTTCTTGAAAGGAAATCTCTGGGTACAATCCTTTGCTGAATCTCTTTTCTTTTTTCAGTGATTAATTTCTGTTATCTGTTAATTGCTGATAAATTGGCCTCTTAGTTCTTTGCAGGTGTAATTTTCTTTGCTATTATAACTAATTTCATTCCCGAACCAACTCTTGCACCTGTTTCAGATGTGGACAAAAAGAAGGTTTCATTCAATGTGTTTCATCAATAAGTGGAGGGCTATCTATTGATGTAAATATTATCAAGTATATTTTAAAAACCCTTTTTTGTTTAAAAACAGAAAAATAGGGATGAAGGAGGCAAGGATATCATGAAAAAGCATCGTCGTCAAGTCTTGTTTAGTGGAATCATCACTGCTGTAGGTAAGCCAGTTGCACTTATTTTTCAGCATCGTCGTCAATATCTATACATATCTCCCAGAATGTTAACAAGATACAATAAAGCATCCACATATATTTCCTTCTATATATGCCTCCTGAACCCACTACCAAATTATCATCTCCAGGATAATATGCCAAAATGGCCAGAATGAAACCAGACAACCTCTTATCATTTTACATTACACTCCTTATTTCTAACACTAGTGTTTTGTGGGAATTTTTTACAGATATTCTGTTGTAGCACTGCATGAGTAGATTACTCAAATACAATATGGACAAATTTGTTACATTTTATTATCTACTGGAGTTTCAGTTCCTTTTCTCTCCTTCATATTTTTACTATTTCTTTTTGAAATGGAAACTCATTTGTTATTCTTCTTCAGGTATAAGTTTGCACAATTTTCCTGAGGGAATGGCGGTGTTCCTTGGATCAATCAAGGTAGTTTGAATATCCTTATAGTTTTTTTTACTTTTGTAACTGTTTTGTGATTCCCATGCTTTTTTTGTATATAAAAAAAGCAAATGAAGTTCAATATCTTGGTGTTTATATATCTAACTGGTCAATCCTCTGGCTCGCTATGCGTAAACCTTTGTTCTCCACTAAACTGAACCAGGGTTGCCTATTTGGTATCACACGCCTTTCTCAAATTCCTTTAACCTATTTGTCATTTTTTATTCTCGGAAATTAGTTGTGGAGAATGACTTCCAAATTTATTTTTGAGAAATGCGTCCATTAAATGGTGCTCCACTTGATCAGGATTAAGGGAATTATTATCTGCAGCCTTTGTTTTGGGTACGCATACTTGGCATGCCTAGAGATGTACAGTGGATTGTTTCATCAGGGAGTTGTTAATACAGGGTTATTAACTTTTGGTTTTCGCAGATCATATAATCTTGGTTACAAATACACTATTTATCTGTTCATATCTTTCAGGGTCTTCGCGTTGGTCTGAACTTGGCTCTAGCTATTGCTTTGCACAACATCCCTGAGGTATTTTTGTATTATCAGACTTGCTTTTTCATTTTGATGTGAAGTTTCCTGAATATTCATACTCCAACATTAATAATGTAATTTCCAGAGTACATTATTAGTTGTTCTTTCATGAATCTGTAAACGTTGATAAAAGGCTTAAGAAATGTTTTTAGCATCTGCAATCCATGCTAATGGGTTCCACATCACATAAGCTTTTTATTATAAAGATGATATCTATATAAGAGGACCAAGACTGACTAATATTAACAGCCTTCTATATGGACTAAGGAGCTAGTTCTTCACGTTTCCTAACAGTTTCTCAACTGGTTCCTCTCTTTAATCCAGTAAATGCCACAGAATCTGATTTTTTTTTCACCTCTCTAAACTGAGATCCTGAAATTTGTGTTTACAGGGCGTTGCTGTGGCACTTCCTGTTTATTTTGCCACACAAAGGTACAAGTTGTCCATGCTAACATATGATTTAAGTACCAAAAAATTATGATGTTAAGTACTTATGGGCATCTTGAGGTAGTTATACTGTAATATTTTTCTAATTTTAATGCATGAGGCCATGTATAATGTATACTGGTTTTGTACCATTTTTTTTTCAAAAATGGATTCGGCTTAAATGTTGTTTGAATTTTTTTATATATATCAAGTATTATGTGATCTTTCAGTAAATGGAAGGCGTTCAAGTTGGCAACTCTTTCTGGTCTTGCTGAACCCCTTGGTGTAATTATTGTAGGTCTGACCCCCTACATTAAATCTTTGTTATATGAACTATACAATGGTTGGTTTTGTTTAGTGAGTTTCTGGGGAAAGAATTTCAGGAGATAAATTATGTTTAGTCAAATTTTTATGTACTAATACTAAAAAATGCATTGAAAGAGCATGAATACATATGGTTATGTTTTGGGAGAAAGATTTCAGAAAGAAGAACTTCGTTAGATGATAAACAGACATTAACCTGGTGTCTCATGTGTTTGTTGTTGTTGATCATCTGCAGCTTACTTATTCCCTAGCAGCTTAAATCCTGAAATTCTGGATGGCCTTCTGGGAGCAGGTTTATTACTCTTTTACATTATTTATTTATTAATCTACTTATTTATTTATATAGCATTTTATAGGAAATAACGCTATGTGATGCATTTATTTGTGCAACATGTAGTTGGTGGAGTGATGGCTTTTCTAACCTTGCATGAAATGCTGCCTCTGGCATTTGATTATGCGGGACAAAAGCATGCTGTAAAGGCTGTATTTTTTGGCATGGCTTTTATGTCTGCTAGGTAAACTCCTCTGCCCAAATAACATGGTTTTTGGAACACGTGCATTTAGTTTTTCAGGTTGTAGTCTATTTTATAAGCCCTCAAATATTTCAAGCAATTATACCTATGCTAGGGTTATGATTTCTGAGAATGCTTTTTACACATCATCTTGGTCAAGCCCAGAACAGCTAGGAGAAAATGAATAAATGGGTGGTGAGAAGGGGAAATATAATAACTAAAAAAATCGCATTAAAATGATGCACATATAATAATAGGATAACATGTTATATGTGGAAAACCAAGTTTTTCCAATATCCTTGCAATGATGCTTTTTTGTTGTATATTAAAAAACTATAGAATGCTATTTATATTACCCATGGCTGCTTCCTTATCAATCCTGTCACGATCTTTGTATCATATAATGATTCAATGTGGTTGATTTATGTTTGGACTGTTTTGGATGTTGAATGCAGCTTATATTTTCTTGAGAGGAGCTTGCCAGCAGAAATGAGCTTGTAGTCCGTCTGTGTTACCTCCAAGCATCATCATCTGCTTATATATGAGACGGTTCGCTTTGGTAACAAGTTCGGTTTGGTCACTACGATGATGATGATGTTGTTTATAGGATTGGTTGTTTTTCATTGGGAAACATATATTGGGGGATGCAACTTACGCTTTTACATATTCGAAACTAACATATGTGCAAAGGAAAAGTGACCCTCTATCCTTTTCCTTTTCTATATTTCATCATGTTGTACTATTTAAACAGTTGGTTCTAAAAATTCATTGTCCAGAACAATAGAAATTTAAATTGAAAAGTTACAGTGATAATTAGAATGGATTTACAATTGAATTTCTGGTGGCATCTTCCGCACATTTTTCTAAAAACTCGTGTGTGTAAGATAATCAAACAAGATATTTTATTTTACAAGAAATAATTATTTTAAATGAGGTTGAATTTGAATGATGGGTGACTAAATGGTTTGATCATCTTATGTGAGGAAGATGCCACCAGAAATTCAATTGTAAATCCACTGTACCTAATTTCTTAGATATTCTTCTGTTTTTATAATTATTGGTTGACAATGCCATTAACACACTGTAAAGTGTAAATCCATTGTTTATGGGTTCAATTTCTGTAATGTTTTGGGTTAATTGTTTCAATAAAAAAGATTATTATGAATTCTCTTCTTTGGTTGCAAATAAATCCATTATGGCTCAGATTATTTTACTGGAATTTATTATTGAGATATAAGAGATTGTTTCTCAGTTGGGTGTTATTTGCAGATTGAGTTATGAGACTTGTTTCTCAATTGGGCTAACAGATCTGTTGTTCAATTCGATTATGAGTTTGATTATATTTAATCAATAGTCATTTCATTTTGGAGCAATTTATGTTCATTTGGCAATTGTGTTTGTAAACTTATAATAATTTATTCAATGGTGTTGGTAAATTGTTTGTTCATTTGCAGCGTTGAATTCGTCTTTTTACTTATTTCTGAGTTTGATTTAGGTTGATTTTTGGAGGTAATACATGTGGGTTAGAAGGGGGGGTTAGAAATTGAAATATAAACATTTTTATAAACGAATTATAGACAGTTTTTACGAGTTTTAAAAAGGGACTGAAAAGATAGTAAAACTATCAAGTTAAAGTTTAAAAGATTTTACCATATTATAATTTTTTATTAATAATTTATTCTATTTTAATTTTTTTTACTGCTAAACACTCGTCACTCCCACTAAATTAAATTACTTTCTGTAAACATATATTTTTTGCAAACACCTACATGTCCTATATACCCTTAACAAATATTTGTATTTCTCGTTAAATAAAGAACATGTTTATTCAAATTTTTAAATAATTTGAGGAGTACTTTTAAAATTATACAATACATAAAAAAAGTTAAAAGTGAAAACGTCATTTAATTTGCAAATGAAATCAAAGGTCAAAACAACATTTGTTCTGAAAAGGAGAAGGTATCATTTAGTAAAAATACAGGAAGCTAATGTTAAAAATGAAATTATAAAACTTAATTTGTTCTTTTTTTTTTTTTAACACTCTTGTGAATCATACGTAAAAATCATTACTCCCTCCACCCCAAACTAAATGGTAATTTGACTGTTCATAAGGATTTAGTGAAATAATGATAAAGTGGTAGGATAGAAAGAGTTGTTTATTAATATTTATATTATAAAGTGATAAAGTGATGGGTAGTCTCAGTAGGTTGATTTCTGGTAAGCATGGGAAACACATTTTCATTGCAATCTGATTGTGTGTGACCTGACTTATTTTGAAAGGTAGAAATGCTGCTATTTTTTAGGAAGCGGCATTTTCTTCCGAAAGGGTAGTGGGGGAGTTAAAGGCTAGGATATGGAGTTGGCTCGAGATAAAGTATACTTATAGTTCTAATTTCATGTTTAGTGAGTGGCTTGAGAAACCTAGAATTGTATAATTTGTATTAGGATGTTAATATTGTAATTCTCGGTACAGTGTTTACACCTTTCTTCATTAATAAATTCCCTTTTACCGATAAAAAAAAAATTGGGGGTAGAAAGAGCTATTTATTAATATTTTATGTGATAAAGTGATAAAGTAACTTTATCATTAAGTTTGTGACAAAAATAATGTGTTGGGAAATTTATAGTTTTGATAAAAGTTCCAGAAACACATGTAATAGGACCAGTCAAACCTGTTAGCTGACTGATGTTTATATAACCGTTTATAGAATACCAGTTGATAATTACTGTATAGAACAACTGATGTAATAGATAGGTCACATATTGAGGGGGAACCTCAATATGTATAAGTCGATCCAAGATCCAAAGAAACGGTGATATCCATGCCGTAATCGCTAGAGAAGAACGAAGATCGATCGATCCGATCTAGTCGATATCTCACCAAGTCATAAAGCTCAAACTCGTAATACTTGAAGATCGATGACTTCGTAAGATCGCATCAGAAGACCTACATCACCGACTCGCTAGTTGAAGCTAAGTCAACGGCACCGTAAGACTCTATCAGTAGATCGATCGCTTCTAATCGAAGTCACCACCAGTGAAAAATCGATGTTTCACCTAATCATACGCTTATGATCCGAACAAGAAGAATGTCAACCTTAGTTGGAAGAACAAACACCTAAAAGTGCGCCTCGTTAACCAATAAGAACAAGACACGTATGATCGGAGCCGATAATTAAGGGATTTGATGTCGCTTCTAACGACTATAAAATACAAGTTCACGCCGCCATGCCGCCTCAAGACGCCACATCAATCTCAAGAACCTATTTAATATAGCCCCAAATTCAAATCGCTCTCCAACGGCTTTTTGATTTCAAGGTCTATAAATATGGGATCACACTTCAGAGTGAAGACACGGAAACACTGAACAATCAAGAAGCTCAAGCAATTATCAGATTTCCGCACGAAGAACACGATCAAGAAGATTATTTTATTAAGTGTTCATCCCATAAGTTCTTAGCATAGAAATCTTTTCATCTACCGACAGTTACCTTAAACACTAGAAAAGATTTCATAGTTGGAACCAAAACAATCTTATCCAAACCCAAGTTAGGTTAAGTTGTTTAGCAAGATTTCGCATCTAGGTTTCTAGTTCGATTTCGGGATCGGTTGAGGAGAACTCCTTAAATATCCGGTTTGCATCGTGGTTGAACTAACACATAAAACTAAGTTCGTTGGTTAAGTTGGTGCCCTTTGTGATAGGGAAGAGTGGGACGTAGGACCGGGTTTGTCCGAACCACTATAAATCTTGTGTGCCTTTACCGCTTTGATTAACCGGGTCTACACAATTGCACACAACCTTTAAACAAGATACATATTCTAAGTTGAGATCGGCTAGCACCAAGCTTCGATCCGATCAAGCTTCGACACTTCAGCTTAATCGGTTAAAACACTAACTTTGGAATCGATTTATAAAAACCGGTTTTTCACGGGTAAAACTTAAGTTTTTCCAACACATCGCTTAAACCGATAGTATCGAACTAATCTGGCCAGCGATTAGTAAGTTGGTTATCACCCAAACCGATTCACTCAAGACTCTGATCAAAGCTAATCGCCTCACACCGATCTGCAGAAAAAGTTTTTAAGTCTATTCACCCCCTCCCTCTAGACTTTTGCCCTCACAAACCCGCTCGACCTACAAGTGGTATCGAGAGCGGTTGGTTCTACAGACTAATCGACTTTGTGTATCATCGATTCTTGAGGAAGAATCTTTGTGGTCGATCGACCGATCTTGAAAAACCTTCTTAAAACTCATTCATTTTCCAAAAACACTCAAAGATGGATAACACCTCGTATGTATCATGATCCGCCAAGTTCTCAATCGATGAGTATGCAGATTGGGCCATATATATGTCCAACCATCTAGGTTCGATCAAGGGCGTAATGATGGAAGTCATCGAAAAGAGGACCCATCATCATATATTACGACAACCCCGTTAGTTGGAGGAGATCCGCACTTTGCCCCGGAAGTCTTGTATTTAAAAAGCCCAACCTTGATGGATGCAAGAGGAAAGGAAATCAGATACTCTAGATACTATCGCAAGACATATTATCATGAAAACAATGGATAAGGTCACCAAGGAAAAGATTAAGTATCTCAAATCTGAAAAGCAATGTGGGATACTCTATGAAATATGCGAGGAAATGACCAGATAAAAGACACCGTCCGCAGCCGAACGTAAAGTTCAAAAATTGAAGATGTCGCCTTCAATGAAACCATCAACTAACTCGATGGAAGGATTACTATGTCAATAAACAAGTTTTCGAGAACTTGGTAGAGAGATGTCCGATAAAGATATCAACTACAAAATTTTAAGGTCTCTCACCAAGAAATGGGACATGAAGGTCACTTGAATCAAGGATTGCCAAGACATTTCAAAAATGAAGCCAAGTAGCTTGTTCTTGAGCCTTAAAGCTCACGAAGTTCGATTTAATTGAGAGAGGACAAGCAGATGAAGATGAGGTGCCCATTGAAGCCTCAACTTCCAAATCGGGCTTGCTTTTAAGGCAACCAAAGAATAGATTGAAGACCAATGAGCCCATTGGAAACATCATAAGTCGGTAACAGACGCTTCGCTTACCAGAAACTAGAGAAATCAAATACTAACCGGGTAAGTATCAAGATTCTATAAAGATTATCAACATAGCCGAGGAAGAGATATGAGATCGCACAACAGATCTCCAGAGAAGAACCAGATCCGATGATCGGAGAGATCAAGAGATGAAAGAAAAAGAGATAATCTAAATGATGAGAGAAGAGATAACCAATCGATGTAAGAAGCTCAGATTACTATCGAAAGGAAAATCACCGATAGATCATACAGACGGAGTGATTCACCCGAAGAAAAGGTTCCGTGGATCAAGGAGCGGTTTCAATCAGGAGAAGCCAGGTCACTACAAAAACAGACGCCTGCACTGACGCCAAGAGAAAGGGAAGAAAAGAGGAACAAGAGAGCAACCAGACAGGATGAAAAAGCTATGGTTGTCGACATCGCCAGAATCGACGACTCAGATCGCCGCCTCCGAGGACTCTGGATACTCCTCTCAGAGAAGATTTGTCTCGACAAGAAAGGCTTTGTTGACTTCTATGGAAATGAAGATCCGATATTCTTTTTTCAGATGATGATGAGATCTGCCCGATGGCCAAGGAGGACCAACTGAGGTAACCTCCAAAACTCGCTTTTGTTCGCTTTACACCTGCTATCATTAGACACCGGCCGGGAGATTGACCGCAACTCTACTCCGAGCAATTGCTTGAGGATCTCTCCAATGCAAAGAGACACTTATGCTATAGTGGAAGTTCGAAAATGACAAGCCGAGGACCGTAAATAATCAATTTTGCTAAAGAGAATGATCTCAAGAAAGCCTCCGAACTTAAATCGGTTAAACCGCCGAAGGCAACCGAGGAATTTAAAATTCGAAAGTTAAAGCTTCGATCGAGAAGCAGATCAAAGATCACCGGCAATTAACAAACAACAAGTCGATGACTTCAAAATCCTCGCAAGCAAAATTCGATGAGCCGTTCAAAGCATGAAAGTCTAAAATCATCCGAGGATAATCTGGTAAGAAAATAGAGTTTTTACAAAATCATCTAAAACCGCTCAAGACATGAACACCTATTTTCGAACAACGATTAACAAGAAGCGGACTTGGGTATGAGAACCCTTCCACATCCTCAAAAAGCCCCTACCGATTCATCTCAAAAAGGTGTAATCAGACGAAGTTTCGACAAAGATACACCAAAAAGCCAAACATGTATCTAATAAGGAAAAAGACCAGGTTGAAAAGTAAAAAAGTGCCAAACGTAAGGGGAATGTAAATGGACCCCAATCGGTAAAAGCATCAACCGAGGAATCAAAGAAGAACCCGTTCTTTCCGAAGAGACTCAACTCGATCAACAGATCAGAATCGAAAAAAGACAACCCGTAAAAAGGGAAGTCCAATCGAGACCCAATCAAGGTCACCGCCTAATAAGCATGCTTCGTGTAAACCGCAAAAACCACCTATGCCGAAAAAGATATGAATCTTTTGATGGTAGTAGCGATCGTATCTACCCCTATAATCGTAAATCTAGGGTGCCGCACTGTAACCACATTGGATGAAAAGAAGACAAACAAAAAAGATAAATCCCAAGTCTTCTAAGTCACCCAAGGTTCACACTAATAATCATACTAATCGAAAAGATATAAAGAGACGATGATTATGTTGATAGGTATGGGAGACAAATCAGGCCTTTCGATCTAACCGATCACAATAGAAGTGCTCTGTTTGTATGGATCCCCAAAACTAATCCTAACCCCTCGGGACCCAATCCAAAAAAAGGGTACCTAAAGCCCGATTGGGTCAGCAGGATCGCGTGGGTCCGCCAACAAAGGAGGTGTGCAAGCAACTATCCGGTACATTGATAGTGGATGCTCAAGGCACATGATCGAAGCAAACATCTCCTCAGCTCTTACATAGAATGAAAAAGGTTCGCGTACTCTTTTTCGGTGATGATAACTTTGGTTATACCAAAGGATTCGTAACCTTAGAGAATGATGATGTACAAGTAATCGAGTCTCAGATGTCGAAGGTCCGAAGCATAACTCATTATCGGTTTCACAATTCTGCGACAACAGATTCAGTGTTGAGTTCTCGACTGACCAATGCACTATCAAGAATCGAGCCACTCAACAGATTTTGCTAACTGGTTCAAGGAAAGGGACGATCTACACAGCTGATTGGAACAGTTGCCCAAGAAATGCATGCCTGATTGTCAAGAGTTCCAAAAAAGTAGCTTGGCTCGCACAAAAGAATGAGCCATCCGAACTTTAAAACTCTTAATAAGATAACAAGAATGTCTCTAGTGGAAGGACTTCCGAATGAAGTATTTTCAAAGGATCAGACATGTACTGCGTGTCAGAAGGGAAAACAGGTCAAAGCTTCATTCAAGGGAATTCCCGGACCGGCATCCAGCAGAGTACTGCAGCTGCTTCATATGGATCTATTTGGACCAAGCTTACACCCACCGGTCTCAACGGACGCAAATATACTCTGGTAATCGTGGATGACTATTCCAAGTTTATTCGGGTTATATTCTTACATAAGAAGAATGAGATGACAACGAAGATACCCGAGTCGCTAAAAAATATTACAAAATGAGAAGGGTGTCAGCAGTAGTAAAAATCGACGATAAAGGTACATAATTTTCGAACTCTTTTATTACTAGTTTTTTGCTCTAAGTTTGGTATACACCATGAAACATCACCGCAAAGGACGCCACAACAAAATGGAGTAGCGAACGGAGGAACAGAACTCTCAAAGAAGTTGCTCGCACGATGTTAGCTGAACATGCAATACCAAGCCGTTTCAAGCGTATAATCAACAACCGCATGCCATACTCGTAACAGATGTCTTCGACTAAGGCTCACTACAAAACACCCTATGAACTGTGGAAGGACAGTAAAACCTCGTGTCTCTTACTTCCATGTTTTTTGGGTGTAAGTGTTTCATACACAACAATGGGAAGAGTCGGGGTTGAAGACTTTTGAGGCCAAGTCGATGAGGGTATATTCTTAGGATATTCCTCATCTAGCAAGGCTTTCGTGGTTTACAATGCATTTAACCCTACTTGTGGGAAGAAACACCCCATGTAGTCTTTGATGAAGCATCTTGAACAAGAGAAATCTGCTCGTAACAAGATGTACTGATCAACAAGTACCGATGCTCGGAAAATGGATCATTTAATGATCAAGGAAAAAGAATCGTAAAATCAGAATAATATACATTCCAGATCTAGGCGATTCACCAGATCATTCAGATCCTAAGGTACGAAAAACCCGTTGGTGAAGAAGGTTCGATATACCGAGATAAGATCAACCGAACCATCCGGTTCAGGAAAAACACTGAAGTTCCCCTACCTAACAGACATCAACACATGATGAGTCCAACATCACCGAGACATGTTCTTATCAAGTGGATCATAATTTCAAGACCACTCCCGCCGCTAGTAATGAACCTTTATCGTAAATGGATGATGTTCTCCAAACCGACGCAAATCGTAAGCGAAGGACTCGGATAACCAGTCATCCAACTGATCTGATCATCGGAGACCCATCTGATAAAGTTAAAACTAGACATCAGATTGGTGAAAGTGCCATGTATTGTTGTTATTTGTCTATGAAGGAACCAACAACAATAGAGGAAGCTCTACAAGACGTAAAGTTGGATTCTAGCCATGCAGGAAGAGCTGGAACAGTTCGTCGAAGTAAATCAAGTTTGGGAACTGGTAGATGCACCAAATCATCAAGACGAATTGGCACGGGTGGGTTTTCAAGAACAAGAGAGATGAGAAAAATGTCATCACCAGAAATAAGGCAAGACTTGTTGCTAAGGGGTATTCACAATCAGAAGGAATTGATTATGACGAGACCTTTGCACCAGTCGCTCGCCTAGAAGCCATTCGGTTTGTTTTCGCATATGCTTCCCAAAAGAGGGTTCACGTGGTATCGATGGACGAAAGAGTGCATTTTTAAACGGGGTACTAGCAGAGGAAGTTTATGTTTAACAACCTCCGTGCTTCGAAAAGAACAACCAAGTGTACCGCTTTTAAGAAAAAGCTCTTTATGGTTCAAACAAGCTCCTCGAGCTTGGTATGATACACTCTCGGTTCTTGATCGACAGTGGGTTCACTAAAGGAACAGTGGACAGAACCTTATTCAGAATAGAAGATGGAGAAGATATTCTGATGGTTCAGATCTACGTGGACGACATCATCTTCGGATCTCCTAACAAGAGTCTATGTGAAAGATTCAAGAGTTCGATGCAAGGGAAGTTCGAGATGTCCATGATGGGACAAATGAATTACTTTTCGGGTCTCCAGGTGAAGCAAAGTGCGTATGAATATTCATCTCGCCAAGCAAAGTACACTAGGAATTTATTGGCTAAGTTTGGAGTTCAAAATTGCAAGGAAGCCAAAATTCCTATGATGACCGGATTCAAGATGGATCCAGATGAGGATGGTCGAAAAACAAATCGAAAAAGAATATAGGGCTCTCATTGGATCTCTATCGCACCGATCAAGAAGGCATCAGATATCACCTTTGCAAAGAGGTGTATGTGCGATTTCGTGCAAATCCAATGCAAAAGCCACCTAGAAGTTCGCTAAGCGGATTTTAAATATCTGAAAGGGGACAAGAAACCTTGGTTTATTTTACCCATCGATGATAATCTAGAGCTTAGTGGGTATTCTCGATTCTCGATTATGGAGGTTGCAAGATTGATGAAGTCAACCTCAGAACATGTCGACTTTTTAGGAAGTAAACCGATCTCGTGGTTTTCAAAAAGAAGGAGACATCGGCCATGACATCTACTATCAAGCAGTAATATATGGTCGCAGAAGTCATTTGTTCCCAACCGCCTCGCTTAGTCGGCGGTGAGGGATTATAACATCGTAGCTAAGAATGTACCTATATTCTCGCGATGATAAAGAATAAGTTATATTGCAATCACTCGTAATCTCGTTTCTACATACAAGATGCAAGCATGTGGATGTCGACACCATTTTATAAGAGATCATGTTGAAAAGAAGAATATCGTAATGGAAAAGATTCACACCGATTTACTAAAAGTCGATATTCTAACCAAGCCACTAGCCGAGATTAGATTCAGAGAATTGTGTAATGAGCTAGGGCTTCCGGATCTTGGAGAAAAAACACCTAAAATGATTGATGGATTGTTCAGAAACCAAATACCGTTAAGAGACTAACCAGCCGAAAGGAATCGATTGAGTTTGGTATCTCAATCGATCGTAAGATCACCAAGGAACCGATGTGAGAAATCGATCGATTTACGAAGTTATCGATTAAAGGAATCGGACGAT
This sequence comes from Stenogyne calaminthoides, assembly GCA_037126765.1. Lineage (NCBI taxonomy): Eukaryota > Viridiplantae > Streptophyta > Magnoliopsida > Lamiales > Lamiaceae > Stenogyne > Stenogyne calaminthoides. The sequence continues at coordinate 27,892,689 of JBBCBC010000014.1, read as the reverse complement.
TTAAGGTTTATCGATTAAAGGAAACACTCAATTTAAAAGGAATATCCGATTAAATCGGTTGGGTTATTTTACATCTTTGTAAGTCGATTTAATGATATTCAACAAGCAAGATTCACAGATTAAAGCCTACAATCGCATAAGAAGAAAAGAGAATTTACACAACAATGGAATAATAGAACTTTTCATTGATAAAGACCAATGTCGATTACATTACAAGTTACAAGTACAAAGGACCCGGAGGTCAAGACATAAGTCATAACCTAAAAACCCTAAACCTATAACCCTAAACCCTCATCCTAACCCAAGAGAAGAAAGGGAGAGAGAGATTTTAAATCGATGCTCTCATTTTTCCCCACTTAACAAGGGTGAGAGAGACTTTAAAGAAATCCTAAAGCCGCTTAATCAAGCTAAAACCAAAGGAGCGAGAGAGTGTTGATAGGATTTCTAAGCCAGAGCCCTTAGACCAAGTCAATGGACTCTCCAAATTGTTAAATGGAGCACATGTGCCAAGAAATTGGTTCAAAGACCTTATGGGCACATGTGTCAGATGAAAAAATTGAGTTGATATCGAAGATCATCCGTTGTCCGATCAAGACCGATATCAAACTCATGTTTTATATCGATCGAGTCCATGATGCCGGGTTACGCTATAACGATAGACACACAAGGTGCATACGGTTAGGAGAAGTGTGTCTTCGGATTGCGACAAACAGATCCGGCCCGTGGTGGTAAAGGAGCTTGGCAACAATTGTATGTGAAATCTTTGATGACGCATTAAAAAACAAAGTGATAAAGGACACACATGGTTGATTTGAGAAGTTTGAAATCATTGAAAAATGGGTAAAGGTGTTTACCGGAAGTTTCACCGGAATAAGGGTTCACCGTAATGCATGTTTTTACAAAGAAAGATAAGTATGGTGAATGGGTTATGTTGTGTAAAAAACATTGGTCCAATTTATAGAGGCCAAGCAAGGGTGCAAATGCAAATTTGATTTCAAAAAGCCTTTTAGAGAAATTTTCATCACAAGGACAAATGCGGTAGAAATCACGCGATCGATAATTGGATAAATTTACTACGGATTGACATATCAAGATATACGACGATAATTAAGATGTCAAATCGTGCCAACTTAGGAATAGGGACTACTATTCTAGACTAAGTTTCACAGTAACACTTATCCCAAGAATTGGCTTGATTCGAGAAGAATCGATTAGGTCAACCAAAATCGATTACATACTTAAACCGATCGATAAGGAAGATCACTTGAACTTGAAACCTCAACAAATCGATATATCACTATGAGAAAACGTAAATATCGGTTGAAGGGGGAACTTCAACCGATCGAGGAGGATCAAGGGAAATCGGACAAAATGAAACAGATCGTTGAAAAGAACGGTTGGGAAATTATAAGGTTTAGGCAGAAAACTAAGATCAACAAGTGGAATCAACTTAGTGGTGGTATGATCGATTACTATATCACCAATCGATACGCCTTTCTTTTCCTTGTTATTTGCTTATTTATCGATTTTATCTGCTTTTATTTGCTTTTTCAGACGATTACTGTGGTGACGATCCCCGCAAATCATTTAACGCGACGGGGGTACATGTATTAATTGCTACAAAATGAGCTTTTAAATCCAAAAGGTTTTCAGACGACGCTTTTCCCAACCATTCGATCAAAACCGCTTAACTGGATCGCCTAATCTTTTCAAACGGTTGATCTTCCAAATCTTGTCTTTTTTCCCTCCCCATCTTTATAAGGTTCATCAAAAACCCTACCAAGTGTTTTCCAAATCACAAACTTATGCTTTTTATTTTTCAAAACTCTCCAGATTACTTTTTGCGATTCAAAGTGTTTTTTTTAAGTCTCAAACCAAAAATGTAATCTGGTAATTTCGATTATTTGATGAATCATTCTTTTAAAACCATTGATCTTAAATATTTTGTCAATCGCCGATATCCTCAGATTATGTTTTATTGTTTTTTGGTTCCCGCGATATGTGATATTCTTAGTATTTATGCACAATTTTAAACTAATCTATCTTATCTCAGAGATGATCACTACCAGTATGGGTAAAATAATGTGCAACTATGCGAATCGACATTAAGGATTATCGAGGACAAGTTCGCATAATTTGGGGTGACAAAGGATCCTAATCAATGGAAGTAGAGGAAATTTCAAGAAAGCAGGACTTGAGAAATATTAGCCGTTTCACCGCAATCCAAAGGATGTAGTATGAAGCCCTCAAATTCGTAAGGAATTTAAGGGTGGATACAGATGCTCCAGAGAAGAACTACTTTTCGAGAGTCACCGGAGAAGAGATCGATCGATTTAACGAGGATATAACTCGTCTGCTCAAATTTACTAAAAAAGGATGAATCTCTACCGCCACTACAGTGGAGAATCAAGATGAGCCGATCGTAAACGAAGCTCATCGTAGAGAGGCCGACAAACATCATACGTCGCTTTGTCGTTAATGCTCAAGAGGAAATACCGATTGTTGTTTGATATTTTGTCAAAAACAATTATGGGTATTTCATTCAAGCCCAGATGTTTCTTACATCACCAAATCAGACAAAGATGATCGCAATAATTGATGAAGCCAAGAACATCAATTGACATGGGTTCCTAAAGGCCATTCTACTCCAAGAACATGATAAATTTGGAGTTGATGAGTGGGAGGCAGGTGTCTATTCAAGAAGAGGATCAACAATCTCAACAAGGTTGCGCTTATCCTACAAGACAAAATGCCAAATGCCGATGGGAAATGTAATGGATCGAAGCCCTACAAGGCATTCCTTCCACCATTTTTTTAGCATATATTTAGGCCACCAGACGATGATACGCGCCAACTCCCCCAAAGACTAAGAAGGGAAAAGCAAGGAAGCAACTTCGCCTCACACCGTAAGCCCCCAAGAAGAAAAAAAAACCGTGAAGGTCCGTGAAAGAGGAGGAAGGCGAAGCAAGCCTCCATGACTCGATGCTAGAAGATGAGTCGATGAAGAAAGAGCGCCAGATCACCACATTTGCACCACAAAAATCGTGTGAAAAAATCGACAGCAAAGCTTCTCAAGCCGAGAGCTCGCCATTTCATTCGAGGAAGAAGCACGAGATTTAACGATTCCTTCTCCTCTAGCTCGAAATGATTCACCACTCAGACTAATGGCCCGAGCATGTCTCCTATTCTCTTCCAAAACTACATCAACTCGAACTCGAAACTACATCGTCATAAACTCGAATCGCAATAGTTCATGAACCAGAAACCTTACTTGTAGGAACCCAAAGAATCGCTCCACAAAGAGTAACCTCTCGCAGTCGAGCCTATCGACAACTTCCACCTACCAAGCACCACCGTAACCCTCCACATCTCATCAACCTAACTGGACAGATAATTCCTCGAAGTCTAGATCATCAAAGACCATCACAGGAAAAATAAAAGAATGCAAATCGAACGAGAAATTGATGAGATGTATCCTAATCTGGTCGCCCATCCTCGCTATTAGAGAACAAGTTATGGAGATCCTCACCGAGAGAGATCTCAGATTTTATAATGATTATTGAGCAAATGGGCTGCAGGCCGATGAGTTTGCAGATTTTGATTTCGATATGAGGAAATCGCTAAAGTAGATCACCAACCGAGCCGATAACTCATCGAATCTATCAAAGCTCGATCCACAGAAGCTAAGGTTGATCGAACAAGGCGAACCGGAGATCGCCAAGAAGCTCCGGGCAGATGCTACAATGAAGGATAATGGTGAGTCGCCGATGATAGTGGAACGGTGTCGCAGCTCATGACCAACCACCGGAGGCTCAAACAATCGAAAATCGATCAAGTTGACGCAAAACATTCCAACATCTCATATCATCACGATCAATTTCAGAAATCGATCTTGTCTCAAAGATCTCCCCGAAAGAAGAAGTTGAGGGAGTGATAGTCGATCGAGGCGATTGGCCTCAAAGAAATAACAGATCAGCGGAATTGGCTATTTCCCAGATTGCATTTATCAAAGATCGGCTTCTCCCAAATCGTGACCACCGTGGTTCCGCCGAACTTATAAAATCCGCTGATGACAAGCCGATTCTGTGGATCAACAACAAGTTTTTTTTTCCGATGCTCACCGAAAAGCTCGAATCGATGTAAGAGAAACTTGACAAACCGATTTTTACACTCTCTATCGCCATGGAATCTGCCAAGATTGAGATGATCTCAAGGTTGAACATCTAACTTCTCAAGTTCCGTGTTTATCTGTTACAGATCTCAACAGGCAATATCGGCCGGGCCATTTTGATCCCTAACTTCCCACTCACTTCTTTTTGATCAAACCAAAAAGGGGAAGGACGGAGGAGAAACCAACCGACATGATCGTAACAATGTAAGACCTAATCTGCATAGCTTGAAGTTTATGGACAAAGACTAGACCATCCGGATCTCTTTGCTAAACTAAATCTCCAAAAGATGGAAAAGTCAAAGGCAAGAAAGGTAGTCATGATCTTGCCGAACATCACAAAAGGTAGCCCTCATGGGTGCCGGGAAATCACAACTCGCACCCCACTTCAGACACAACCTCGTATCACCCACTCGCACTAAAATAATCACAAGAAGACAAATACAATGATGATACAGCCGATAAGGAATCGGGCCGAGAAATCGCCCAAAGAGCAAAGTTGTCAAGAGGCCCAAAAAGCTTAAGAAGAAAGAAAAGGGAAAAAAATTGACAGAGGCGTAAAAAATCAAGAAAAAAATTCAGACGAGAGCAAAGAAAGGAAAGGCCGGAAAAATTGCATTCGTAACCTCACCGCCCAAAGAAGAGTTGATCCAAAAAGCATGCTAAGAGGTTTGAGGAATGGAACAAGATCGTAAGTGAATGGCTTCGGATGCTTTTGTCCTTAATCTTGTTCCACGAGAAGAATCTCCGAAGATGAATTCTCAATCGTTAGAAAATAAATATCCGTATTTTCAAGTATCCGGAAAATGAGGCCAAACTTATCAATGTAAAAAATATCTCGCCAAGAGTATGATCCGCTGGATTACTAGAAGAAGGCAGATGGCTCATTTGACATACCGGCATTTCAGAGATTCTACTTTGACATCCCGAGCAAAACGCATATAAATCGATCCTCGCCAGTAACCAATGATGTCAAATGGAAACTATATCGATCTTCAACGCACCTCAAGATCAAAGAGAGATGCCAAGGATACAAGCCTAAAAGAGTGAAGAATCGTAAGACTTCTCAGATCACTGCTTTTAAATTCAAACTTTTCTCGATGTAACATGTAATCGACATATCTAATGAGAAAAGTTTATTTTTCGATCCTAACACAAAATCTCATTGTTTTTCGATTATGTGCTTTTATCGTTTCTATATTTATCAACTGTGGTTTGGTTTTCTCGTGTGTTTTGGTTTTATCAAAAAGGGGGAAATTGTTGGGAAATTTATAGTTTTGATAAAAGTTCCGTAAACACATGTAATAGGACCAATCAGACTGTTAGTCGATCGATGTTTATATTACCGTTTATAGAATACCGCTTGATAATTATCAGATAGAACAACCGATGTAATAGATAGGTCACATATCGAGGGGAACCTCAATATGTATAAGTCGATCCAAGATCCAAAGAACAACCGACATCCGATGTGCTAGAATGCTAGAGAAGAACAGAAGATCGATCGATCCGATCTAGTCGATATCTCACCAAGTCATAAAGCTCAAACTCGTAATACTTGAAGATCGATGACTTCCGTAAGATCGTACTGTAAGACCTACATCACCGAGTCTCGCTAGTTGAAGCTAAGTCAACCCGCACGTAAGACTCCATCGTAGATCGATCGGGCTTCCTAACCGATCAAAGTCATTTCACCAGTGAAAATCGATGTTTCACCTAATCATACGCTTATGATCCGAACAAGAAGAATGTCAACCTTAGTTGGAAGAACAAACACCGAAAAGCGCTCATAACCAATAAGAACAAGACACGATGATCGGAGCCGATAATTAAGGGATTTGATGTCGCTTCTCTAACGGCTATAAAATACAAGTTCACGCTTTTCGCCATGCCGCTCTCAAGACGCCACATCAATCTCAAGAAACTCATTTAATATAGCCCGAAATTCAAATTGCTCTCCAATGGCTCTTTTTGATTTCAAGGTCTATAAATATGGGATCACACTTCAGAGTGGAGACACTAAACACCGAACAATCAAGAAGCTCAAGCAATTATCGATTTCCGCATCTAAGAACACGATCAAGAAGATTATTTTATTAAGTGTTCATCCCATAAGTTCTTAGCATAGAAATCTTTTCATCTACCGATAAAGCTACCTTAAACACTAGAAAAGATTTCATAGTTGGAACCAAAACAATCTTATCCAAACCCAAGTTAGGTTAAGTTGTTTAGCAAGATTTCGCATCAGGGTTTCTAGTTCCGATTGACGGATCGGCCGAGTGAGAACTCCTTAAATATTCTGTTTGCATCGTGGTTGAACTAACACATAAAACTAAGTTCGGGCTTGGTTAAGTTGGTTCCCTTGTGATAGGGAAGAGTGGACGAGGATCGGTTTGTCCGAACCACTATAAATCTTGTGTGCCTTTACCGCTTTGATTAACTGCCTACACAATTGCACACAACCTTTAAAAAGATACATATTCTAAGTTGAGATCACCTAGCACCAAGCTTCGATCCGATCAAGCTTGACACTTCACCAACCGGGTTAAAACACTAACTTTGGAATCGATTTATAAAAACCGGTTTTTCACGGGTAAAACTTAAGCTTCCAAGACACATCGCTTAAACCGATAGTTATCGAACTAATGGCTTTCAGCGCGATTAGTAAGTTGGTTATCAGCCCAAATCGATTCACTCAAGACTCGATCAAAGTTAATCGCCTCACACCGACCAAGACAAAAAGTTTTTAAATCTATTTACCCCTCCCCTCTAGACTTCTGCCCTCACAAAACCCGTTCGGGACCTACATAATGGATACTTTATGTTGTGTTAATGGAGGAGGGATTGATGAGAGAGAAGGAAAGGGAAAATGACATGCTCGATCTAGGGTTTTTCGACAGAAGCGTGAAGAAGACTATTGTCTAAAATGAGTGTCTGAAAGTCGAGAAAGAGATTTGTCAAAGAGAATTGGGCTTGAGCCCAATTATTGAAGAGGAAGAAGGAATTAATTCGTAACTCAAATAACACTACGGGGCCAGAATTAATTATTTTTGAGGGTTAATTATTAGTTTTAGCCCATTATCTTAGATATTTATATTTTTCAACATTTAAATTACCTAAATTACCACTAGAGAGTGGTCCCCTATGTTGGTTACCTATTGGCATGTGGCCGTGAGAATGAGTATCAGAAAATATTATCTCCAAATTCTCTCTCTCTCTCCTCTAACTAATTTCTCTCCCACTCTCACTTGTTTATCTTCTTGTTCTAGTTTCTACATCTTCAACAAATATTCCAGAAAATCATACAACAAATTTACATAAACCCAAAAAATAACAAAAAACGTAACATTTGGTACCCTAGAGCCTGGTTTCAATCATGGCTGAGGGCACCCGCATCAAGGACCTGCAAGAATCACACAAAAAACTAGAAACATTAATTCAATCAGAAGCTATGAAACTGGAAGCAGTAGAAGGAAAGTTAACAGATAACATTCTTGGTTTAATGTACCAAAATGGAGAAGAAATTTGATCTTTTCACTAACACATTGGCGCCTATGCAAAGAATAATTGATGAATATGGATAAGGGCAAGGGCAACAATGAAGGGTCTTCTATTTTGGGAAGTCCTAACTTTGGATCTGCTAGTGGAGGACCTTCCCATCAGTATCCAGATCAACAGAGGAGGCTTACTGATGGTATTCTATAATCCAATCCCTAAGGTGGAATTTCCAAGGTTTGATGGCTCCAAACCTAGGGCATGGATCCTTAAATCCAATGGCTATTTTAAGCTTATGAGCAATATGTCAGATCAACAGAAAATCACTATGGCTACCATTCACTTTGAGGGTAAGGCAGCTCTATGGGCTCAAAATTTTAATCAAAGAAATGTGGATCTTACTTGGGGTGCAATTTTTGGATATTCTCTCAACTAGTTTTGAAGAGATTAGGGATTCTTCAGTGATTTATGAGTTTAATAAACTCAAACAATCTGGGAGCTATGAAGATTATGTTGATAAGTATGAGGAATTGAAAGCTTGTATGCTTGTAGTTACTGGGGATGTGTTCTCAGAAACTTACTTTGTGGCAAATTTCATTGGTGGACTTAATGAGGAGATACAAGCAACAATAGCCATGTTTGAACCTACCACACTTCAACATGCTATTAAATTGGGCAGAAAACAGGATCAAGCTACTGCTGCACTAACTAGAAAACTTAAGCCCTATTTTAGGGTTTCTAATCCTAACTTTAACTCTAACCCCAACCCTAACCCTAACTTTTTGCAGTGGAAGAAGGGAGATGCTACTGGTGGTGCAAATAGCAACGGAAAACCACCTTTCAAAATCTTAACCCCTACAGAAATGACTGCTAGGAGAGAAAAGGGGTTATGCTACAACTGTGATGAACCTTTTGTTCATGGACACAAATGTAAGCAAAAGATTTCTTACATGATCATGACAGAGGAAGAGGAAGAAATCTTATCTTCCCCTTGTCCTGCTATTGGAAATGATGAACATGTGGTTTATGAGGCTGACATCATGGAGGAGATTCAGATGTCATTGAATGCCTTAAGTGGGGAAGATGGGGTTACCACTATGAGACTTTTTGAGGAGTTTAATCACCACAAACTCCACATTCTCATAGATTCTGGTAGTACCTTAAGTTTCATTCAGAGTTCTACAACAAGGAGGCTTAATTGTTCTTTGAGTGCTGCCAAACCAATATTGGTGAAGGTAGCAAATGGACAGAGGTCGGTCGGGTTCAAAAACCGCTAAAGCTATAATCGAAAAGTATGATTTTACTTTGTATAACCAAATCAATTTCTTATTTATTTCATCAAATAAATTATTTATCACACGCCGCATTAAATATGAATGAATGTTATATATATTTATCAGATACCCGCTCGATAAAGTCAAGACGTGTTACGTTGAAGTTAATTTGGTGATACCGCATCACGTAAGATCAAATTAACAGTTCCTCGTGACTAAGTACAAATTCACAACCCAGATGGAAATGAACAACCCATCATGAAAGGTTGAAGTGTAAGGCCGGGATTGGGTCGCCTTGACCAAGGGATTACACTAGTGCATTATGACGCTACCGAAAAGGACCTACATGAGGATAAATTCTTGCAGATCAATATACAAGAATTAGACCTCGGTGGTTCGTTATTTCTTAATATTCGTCCCTTAAATAGGATCGTGTGAAATTTATAACTTTTGCTTTGACTTATGACGTGAAGAGAATCAATGCGATTCGATACCTTCAGATCTTGAGCAATATTATTAATTACATGACGATTGCTAAGATTTAATACGGAGAATCACGTGCAAGCACGGCTTTTGCTTGATTTGTCCCTTGGTGGGCTTTAATCTTTATCATACCAAATCTTGCAAGTGGAAATTTATTTCCCAGATGGATAATAATGTTGAGTCAGTTTTACTCCAAGGACAAAGATGTTAATTAATATAAAGTTTGTTCAAAGGGCTTAATTAATTAATGGACTAAGATAATCTTAAACGCGAAAATAATAACCGGAGCCATATTATTGTGAAGTCAGAATGTGGGTTAAGATGGATAGTTCAATATTAATTTTATAGTGGAGTAAATAAATATTAATGGGCTTGAATAATATTTTGGCTAAACATTAAAGCTTCATAGCCCATTGGAGGTTCAATCTTAATTCTCCTAAAGGCCCCTCAAATAGCCCAAACTAAAGTCCAATTAATGAAAAGGAGAAGAAAATATTTTGGCCTATTTTTTTCCTATTATTTTTAAAAATTGGGTAGGAAGAGAGAAAAGATTTTCTTGATTTTCTTGGAAAGATTTTATGGAATATGTATTCTTGGAATACAAGTTTATCCCATAAATTCAAGAAAAGTCAAAGTTCTTATTTCTTTCCTAACTAGTTGATATTTTCGAAAATATCTATAATATAAGGAGGTGGGATTTTTGTGGAATATTTTATTATGGAAAAAAGAATATATTGGATATATTCAAGATTTCTTGGATATCAAGAAAAAGATTTTCCCATCTTATTCCTAGGGCAAATTTCGACCACCTCATGTATTATAAATAGGGGATGAGTTTTTCATCCCCAGTGCAATTCCATGTGTTGAAAAATTAGAAATCCACAAAGGTGGTGGCCAAATATTTTATTTTCTCCTTTAAGATTAAAATCGTTCGTTGATAATCCTCCCACCGGATTACGTTCGTGGACGTGGGACATATTTGAGAAGGTACTTTGGGTTGATCCATCGTCTCAGCGGTTGTCTCTATGAGAGGTTAGTATTTACGTAATTCCTAGATTCCGCATGCTTAGGTTTTACGTGAAATACGTGTACGCATGATGTTTATTTATTTATTAATTATTATGTTGAATTGAATTAGGATTAATTCATGTTAATAATTAATTGATTAATTTAAATATGTATTTAAATTCAACCCGAATAGATCCGGGCACCCCTAATTTCCCAACAACAACAAGTGAACCCTTTCACTTGGGAGATGCAGGGTTATCAGTTCACCAACCCATTGAGGCTACTGGAGAATGAGGGGTGTGACGTGATATTAGGGGGGGATTGGTTGAAGTCATGCACACCAATTGAGCTTGACTATGATAAGATGACTTTCACAGTCAATGTTCTTGGGAAAAGGGTGAAACTGCAAGCCCTTACTTCATCAGCTGAATGTAAAGTCCTAACTGATGTAAGCTTGTATCAAATGATACATGATGAAGCCTCAAGGGATATTGTGTTGGGGAATATTTAAATTTAATTCTAACAATTATTACTAGCATGAATTAATCCTATATTAATTCAAATAATAATTCAACAACAAATCATGCATATAAACAGTTCACGTAAATCCTACGCATGAGGAATAACTACGAGTTTACGTGAACGTACCTCTTGGAATGACAATGGACTCGTCGATGTAAACACACCAAAAAGCCTTCCCAAGTATTCCCTTAGTCCTTGCTCGACAATCCGGTGGAAGGATGCTCGCGAACAATTAACAAAAGGAAAAATAAAAAAATTATTGCACCACCTTTGTGGATTTACTAATTTTTCCAGCACATGGAATTGTACTTGAGAATGAAAGAATCATCCTCTATTTATAGATGGGTGGTGGTCAAAAATTTTGAGGAAAAACCAATGCGGGAAAATCTTTTCTTGATCTCCAAGAAATCTTGAATATATCTCATATATTCTTTTCTCCATAATTAAAATATTCCACAAAAATCCCACCTCATCTTGTTATGAAATTTTCAAAAATTAAGAGGAAAGAATCCAAGATTTGGATCTTCTTGAATTTATGAGATATACTTGTATTTCAAGAAATACATATCTTTCCTAATATATTTTCAAGAAAATCAAGAAAATCTTTCTTTCCTTTAATTATTCAAAAATTTTGAAATTTACTATATGAATAACCAAGTGGGAGATTTCTTGAATTTAATGAGATAATCTTATATTCCAAGAATACATATCTTCATTCCATAACAAAATTCAAAGAAAATCTTTCTCCCCCTTTATCCATAATTTTTGAAAAAATATGAGGAAAAAATAAGCAACAAATTTATTTTATTTTTAAACACCATTTTCAGTTATTGGACTTTATGTTGGGCTACTTTGGGGGCCTTTAGGAGAATTAAGATTGGACCTTCCAATGGATCTTGAATTATCAATATTGAGCCACAATATTATTCAAGCCCATAAATATTAATTAATCCCACTACATAATTAATATTGCACTATCCATCTTAACCCATATTACAGTCAATATGGCTCCCGGTTTCTCGTGTTTAAGATTATCTAGCCCATTAATTAATTCAAGCCACTGAAATAACTTTCCATTAATTAATAAATTTTGTCCTTGGTTAAGGAACAATTTAACATTATTATTCATAACGGAAACTAGTTCCACTTGCAACATTTGGTATGATAAATCTTATGAACCTCCCAAGGGGACAAATCGAACAAGCGTACTTTAACACGATTCTCCAGATAAATCTTAGCAATCGATGTGACCAATAATATTGCCCAAGATATGAAGTATTGAATCTCGTTGATTTTCTACCCGTGATACGCCAAAGCAATAGTTACCAACCACACGTGATCCTATTTAAGGGATTTAAGATTAAGATATAACTAACCATCGAGGTCTAATTCTTCCTTGTTCGCCTCAAGAATTTGTCCTCCCTCAGGTCCTATTCAAAGGCATCACCATGCACTAGTGTAATATCTTGGTCAAGACAAGTCAATCGAGCCTTACACTTCAACCTTTCACGATGAATTGTTCATTTCCATCTAGGTCGTGAATGGTGTACTTTTTGGTTACAAGTGGATCGTTAATTTAATCTTTCGTGATCCGTATCACTAAATTAACTACAATGTAACACGACTATTTATTGAACAGCTTATGCAAAGAAATATATGTAACATTCGATGATATTTAAAGATCGCTGATAAATAATTTATTTCAAGAAATAAGTCCAAATTCGGGCTTTTGATTATACAAAGTAAAAGCATACTTTCCAAAGATAATCCCAACAATCTCCCACTTATACCAAAGTCCTTTTTAAGTATACTTCAACATGTCTCGTAGTAGTTCCTAACACGTGACATCTAATGTCACCTACACTTAACCTAATAATTTCTCCCACTTATACTCAAAGCGTATTGACAACGGTCTCTTGACACCCATTCCTTCCACATGTCTCTCGAATGTATTCCGAGGCGCACTTTGCGAATGGATCGCTAGGTTGTCTTCTCGACGCTATCTTTGCCAATTTATATCTCATCTCTTAACGATTTTCAGATAAGATGGTATTTTTCAATGTGTTTGTCGGCCTTGTGGGCTCTTGGTTCCCTTTGAATTTGCAATCGTCCCGACATTATCAAAATAAACAAAGGATTGTGCGGGCAAATTCGAACTACGCCCAAGTCCATTAGGAAGTTCTTGAGTCAAACCGCTTTTTTTCGCAACCTCGCAAGTTAGCCTACATATTCGACTTCCATGGTAGAATCTGCGATGCATTTTCGCTTAACGCTTCTCCATGTCATGCTGCTCCCCATGCAAAAAAACACACTACCGGGAGGTAGATTTTCCGAATCTAAGCCCCGATTGAAATCCCGAGTCCTTGTAGTCGATGTGGATTAGACTATCTAATCGATAAATTAACATTCTATCTCGAAGTTCTTTTTCAGATACTTCGTAATGTTTTTAATCGCCATTCAATGTTCTTTTCCCCGAAGTTACTTTTGATATCTTGCCACCATGCCAACAAGAAAAGGTATATCCGTCTCGCATACAAAGATTGCATACATAAGGCTTCCGACAAATTAAAACATATGAAATGCCTTTCATGTCATCTATCTCCTTTTGTGTCTTAGGGCACATTTTTCGATAGATGGATTCCATGTCCGAAAAGGTAAGCCTTTCGAATCAAGATGTCAATCGCTTCAAGATGTTGTCTATGTATGAAGTTTTGCGATAAGCCTATCATCATTTTCTTGAGATCTCGAGTGATCTTGATCCCAAGGATGTGCGCGGCTTCCCCTAAGTCCTTCATATCAAACTGTTTTGAAAGCCATGCCCTTACGTCTGATAACACCTTTACATCGTTCCCGATGATCAGACTGTCGTCTACATATGTACTAAGAATACCAATGCAGTTCCGACACGTTTTTTGTACACACAAATTTCGAACTCATTTTGATCAAACCCATAAGACTTTATAACATGATCAAAACATTGGTTCCAAGCTCTGGATGCCTGTTTGAGTCCGTAAATGGACTTCATGAGCTTGCAAAATAGGTGTTCTTGGCCTTTTTCAATAAAGCCTTGGGGTTGTTGCATATAGATTTCTTCATCAAGACTTCCGTTAAGGAAAGTTGTCTTGACATCCATTTGCCAGATTTTAAAGTCGAGATGCGCATCAATCGACAAGAGAATTCAGATGGACTTGAGCATTGCTACGGGCAAAAAAGTTTCCTCATAGTCGATCCCTTCTTTCTGAGTATAACCTTTCGCCACAAGCCTTGCCTTGAAGGTTTCAACCTTCCCATCTGGTCCTCTTTTTCTCTTGTATACCCACTTGCAACCAATGGGTTTGACCCTATTAAGTGGTTCGACTAGCTCCCACACTCTGTTATGATCCATATAACCTATTTCGGCTTTCATTGCTGTTTGTCAAGAAACTGCATCATTGTCTTGGATTGCCTCGCCATATGTCCATGGGTCCGATTCGCCTTGTCCGGGGAATCAAGTCCGAGGACTCTCCTATCCCCATGAATCTCTCGGGCTGTCTCACAACCCTCCCACTACGACGAGGTTCAAGTTGTGTAAGTGTGTCGTTTGGTATGTCATCTTGTACAGTTGGCACTGAGGTTAGCCCTCTTAGCTCATTTAAGGTAATCTCACTTCTGGGTCTTCTTTTGTTCATATAGTCTTCTTCTAAAATCTAAAGTGGGTGCTTATTACCACCTTTTGATCTTGGGACCATAGAACATACACCCTTTTTGTTTGGGGTATCCTACAAACAACCTTAATTTCGATCGAGGATCCAATTTTCCCGCTTCCTTGTCCAACACGAGGTCGGACACCCCCAAATTTTCATGTGTCTCAAACCGGGCTTAAGGCCGGTCCACAATTTTTGGGAGTTTTAAACCGATTCGATGGCACCAAGTTCGTAATGTTGGTCATTGCTTTTAAGGAATGACCTTTAAGAACGACTTGGGAAGATCCGCATAACTCATCATAGATCTAACCATTTCCAAAAGAGTTCTATTTTTCGCTCAGAACCCCATTTTGTTGAGGGTTCCGGTGCGATTAATGATGCAATCCCTTTATCGCACAAGTAGTTAAAAACTCATCGCCGAGGTACTCCGCCTCCACGATCGGATCGTAGAGACTTGATGATTTTTTTCCCTATGATTCTCTCGCTTGAGCCTTAAATTCTTTGAATTTCTCAAAGGTCTCGATTTATGCTTCATAAGGAAAATATAACCGCATTCTTTGAGTAGTCATCAATAAAAGTGATTTAAATACTCATAACCTCCTCTTGCTTTGGTTGACATCGACCACATACGCTTGTGTGAACGATTTCTAACACTTCTTTGGCTCTATTCCCTCGCTCTAATGCCCTCTTTGGTCATTTTACCCTCCAAACATGATTCACAAAGTTGGAATTGGTTCAACTTGGAGAAACTCCAATGAACCGCCTTTCACCAACCTTCGATCCTCTTTCGATTAATATGTCCCAATCTTAGATGCCATAGAAGTGTCTCGCTCACGCCCCGATGAACGCTTTTATTTTCTCGGAAACAGCTTGATGTGTTATAGGATGCATTTCGTGAGTGGTGTGCACAATTAATTGTATAGAGATTATTCGACAACGCTCCATGACGTATAAATTTATCACAAAGAGAAATGGTAACAACTTTATTAAAAGTAACCGAATATCCATCAAGGTAAAGTTTAGAAACCGAAATTAAATTCTTTTCTAAAATTTAACGTAAAAGAACATCTCTTAAAATTAAAACTCGTCTTCAAAAGACAAAGACATTCTCCCATCGCTTCAGCCTACCACCACGTAGAAGATTGCCCAAAGGTGATGAGGATCTCACTCTCACTAAGTTTCTCGCCCCTTGAACCCCTCAGAAAGTGAAACAAACATGATCAATTGGATTCCCAGATCCACTACCCATAAATGGGAGGCATACGCCGCTAAGCAAGTTTCAACAACTAAGGCGTGAGAATTACCTTTCTTTCCATTCCTTTTGGGTTTGGAACAGTCGACCTCCAATGTCCTTTTTTCACCGCAGCTTAAAACACTTCCCTTACCGGGTTTGCTCACCATGTACCTCCCTTTACCTTTTCTTTTGCCATTGGCAACACTTTGAGTTCACTTGCTTGTGGTTTTTGTCCTTTTTTTGTTCTTACCACCCCTTGGCCTAGAAGAAGAAGAAGGTCCATTTGCCACCAAGGCTTGGCTCTTTTTGCCCCAATATCCATTCCGCCGAGACCAAAGCTTCGAACAGACCTGCATCGAGAACTTCGATTATTCATCCGTAGTTCACCGAATCGCTCAAAACTTTTCGGCAGAGAGTGGAGCATTTAAATCGATTTGGGTCTCGATGTCGATTCGCCGCCAAGTACCTCAAGTTTGTTAAGGTGAGCCATCATCCGAGAACGTGTTCCCTTACGCGTGTTCCCTCCACCATTTTCATAGAGAGCAAGTCTCTCATGGTGATCCGACGAGCCACACGGCTCGATGTTAAAACATCGCTTAAGACTAGTCATGATGTCTCGCAGCTGGTCTCAACGCTCGGGTATTGGTGTTGCAACACATCCGATTAATCGGCCAAGATGATGGTACACTTTGCCATTTCATCGAACGCCCCCCAAGATACTCTTTTCTTAACCGCTTTAGTTGACTCATCTTTTCGCTTTTCCGGTTTAGGTGTAGTGAGAACCCAATTATGGCTTTTGCAAAGGAGGACAATAGTAAGTTTATTTATTCCAATCAACTAAGTTTTCACCAAGAAGCAAATTGTCTTTAAGTATATTGAATGCTGAATTAAAAAAGGTCACATATGATGAATCAAATAAATAATAATATGCATAAGCACAAAAATATCACAAATTCGATCACATGCATCATATTTAAAATCTCAAAAAATATGAACATGCATCAACCAACATTCAAAAACAAATTTTAAATAAGCCACGGGGTGGGTCATTATTTAAACACATTCAAGCAAAAGTTATAAACAAGAACAATTACAAACCTTTAATATCCAGATTAAT
This sequence comes from Stenogyne calaminthoides, assembly GCA_037126765.1. Lineage (NCBI taxonomy): Eukaryota > Viridiplantae > Streptophyta > Magnoliopsida > Lamiales > Lamiaceae > Stenogyne > Stenogyne calaminthoides. Next base: position 27,875,705 of record JBBCBC010000014.1, on the reverse strand, counting down.
AGTTGGCTCCCACTTGACCAATATAAAATTGATAGGGACTTCGGGGAAGTATATGCATATCAATTTTATACCTAAGTAATAACCATGATTAAATACAGAATTATTATTTCACTTTGAACGAGCCTCGTGGGGAGGATCATCATCGCCACTATTAATAATCCACAATCATCCATCTGGAATTTATTCATGTGAAAGCTATCTTTTGACCGTCCCGTGGGGGGAATTTCTCCAAAAGAATTCACAAATAAATAAATCATGGAGGTCAAAATTAATTCAATTTTATTATCCGAAATAAAATTGTCAATTAATTATTTAAACATACTTAGTAATTTTTGAAGGTGAGATTTTTCATTGGGCAATTCTCATGCAAACACATTTAAACAAATTAAATAAAACACAAGAAATCACAACAATAAATCAAGCAAAGCGGAAAAATAAACATATTGGGCATAAATTATCCAATTGTCATGGTTTGATTTTTCTTGGCTTGATTTTGAAGAAACGCCGTCTTGAATTTCTCCCACTTGATCGTCTCGAAAAGAACTCCGTCTCGAAACGCCACGCCAAGTAGCTCGCAGCCGGGATGCACGCCCGCATAAGGCCGGCCCCTTTGCCGAGAGACCGCGTCCGTGCGCCTTGGCACATCGCAAGATCCCCATCGGTCTAAGAATCTTCGCAAAGCCGCCTCGCCTGGCCGCCTTTCAAGGCAGGTTTGGCAGCGACGCCAAGATATTCACACAAGATTCAAGCGAATGGTTTCGCCAAATTCGGCCGCCGGAACTCGTTGTAGCCGCCACAAGATCCTGCTACCACGCGGCGCTTTCGCGGCCGATGGCCACAAGATGGTGCCATGAAGGCTTGCAGACACGCCCGGCCTCGCAAGACACGCTGCCTCGGTTTCGCCACGCTCAAGATGCATTCAAGAGGTATCACAGCGTGCCTCCCTTGGCACGCTTTTTGCGCGACGCGACGCCCACGCCCGTTTCGATCTATCCTTTAATTCTTCATCTCCCGCCCATTTCCGATTAAGTTATAATTTATTAACAAAAAAATAAATAAACCTAGATTAGACTAGTCTATTACATTTGATCAAATCAAACAAATCTTAATCTACTCGTGGATTTTCTCATTTAGGCAAAACTAATTCTAATCTAATCTAATTAAAAACCACAATTTATATGCATGCATAAATAAACACATTAAATTCCATGACAATTGGATACCAAAAAAGATCTAGCAATTCTACTATCCAATTTCAAATTTAATGAAAATGAATTAAATTACATTTTAAAATTCAGAGTTCAAACCGAGGCTCGATACCAGCTTGTTGGGGAATTAATTGCATGACGGATCTATTCGAGATGAATATTTAAATACAAATTTAATTCTAACAATTATTACTAAAGATGAATTAATCCTATATTAATTCAACAACAAATCATGATATAAAATAGTTCACGAAATCCCACGACGCGAATAACTACGAAGTTTATGTGAACGCATTCTCTTGAAATGGGCAATGGACTCATCGATGAAAACACACCAAAAAGCCTTCCCAAGTATTCCTTTAGTCCTTGCTCGACAATCCGGTGGAAGGATGCTCGCGAACAATTAACAAAAGGAAAAATAAAAAAATTATTGCACCACCTTTGTGGATTTACTAATTTTTCCAGCACATGGAATTGTAGTTGGGAATGAAAGAATCATCCCCTATTTATAGATGGGTGGTGGTCAAAAATTTTGAGGAAAAACCAATGTGGGAAAATCTTTTCCTGATCTCCAAGAAATCTTGAATATATCTCATATATTCTTTTCTCCATAATTAAAATATTCCACAAAAAATCCCAATTTCATCATCTTGTTATGGAATTTTCAAAAATTAAGAGGAAAGAATCCAAGATTTGGATCTTCTTGAATTTATGAGATATACTTGTATTTCAAGAAATATATATCATTCATAATATCTTTTCAAGAAAATCAAGAAAATATTTCTTTCCTTTAATTATTCAAAAATTTCAAAATTTACTATATGAATAACCAAGTGGGAGATTTCTTGAATTTAATGAGATAATCTTGTATTCCAAGAATACATATCTTCATTCTATAACAAAATTCAAAGAAAATCTTTCTCACCCTTTATCCATAATTTTTGAAAAAAATACTTAAAAAAAATAAGCAACAAATTTATTTTATTTTTAAACACCTTTTTCGCTTATTGGACTTTATGTTGACTACTTTGGGGGCCTTTTAGGAGAATTAAGATCGACCTTCAAATGGATCTTGAATTATCAATATTGAGCCACAATATTATTCAAGCCCATAAATATTAATTAATCCCACTACATAATTAATATCAAGACTATCCATCTTAACCCATATTACAACCAATATGGCTCCTTGGTTATTATTATCCGTGTTTAAGATTATCTAGCCCATTAATTAATTCAAGCCAACCAAATAGTTTTCCATTAATTAATATATTTTGTCCTTGGTTAGGAACGGTTCAACATTATTATCCATACCGAAACTAGTTTCACTTGCAAGATTTGGTATGATAAATCTTATGAATCTCCCAAGGGGCAAATCAAAAAGTTTTACTTGCACACCATTCTCTCAGATAAATCTTAGCAATCGACGTGACCAATAATATTGCCCAAGATATGAAGTATTGAATCTCGTTGATTCTCTACCCGTGATACGCCAAAGTAATAGTTACCAACCACACGTGATCCTATTTAAGGTACTTAAGATTAAGAAATAACTAACCACCGAGGTCTAATTCTTCCTTGTTCGGGCTCAAGAATTTGTCCTCCTCAGAGGTCCTATTCAAAGGCATCACCATGCACTAGTGTAATCTCTTGGTCAAGAAAAGACAATCTGAGCCTTACACTTCAACCTTTCACGATGGATTGTTCATTTCCATCTTGGTCGTGAATGGTGTACTTTTGGTTACAAGGACGCTTAATTTAATCTTCGTGATCCGTATCACTAAATTAACTACAATGTAACACGACTATTTATTGAACGCTTATGCAAGAAATATATGTAACATTCGATGATATTTAAAGCATCAGTGATAAATAATTTATTTCAGTAAATAAGTCCGAAATTCAGTTTTGATTATACAAAGTAAAAGCATACTTTCCAGTATAATCCCAACATATTGATGAGATGTATCTCATTACATCAACACCACCTACTGTAAAAGAGGAAGATCCTAAACTTATTGAGTTACTTCTGGCCTATCAAGATTTTTTGAAGAACCAATGGAACTACCACGGGGGGTTGAGCACCGATAGGCTCAAACCTCGAATGTTCCAAAAGTAAAAGAATATCTACAAAGATGTCACCTCACAAGGAGGAAATTGAGAAGATTGTGAAGGATTTGCTAACCACTGGGGTGATTCAGCATAGCAAAAGCCCATTTGTTTCACCTGTGATCCTAGTTAAGAAGAAGGATAACACTTGGAGGCTATGTGTGGACTACATGTGTTGGGATATTTTAGTTTTGATGAATTATGCCAAAACATTATCAACTTGTGTTATTTAAGTTATTTTACAGATAACAAGTTGAGGGGGAACGAGAGAACAAATTGAGGGGGAACTCACGAAATCAGATGTAGATGATCGAGATCAGACGAGGTTACAGACGAGACTGATCGAGATCAGATGAGTAAGATGAGTTCCCGAGTTAAGATGAAATGAAAGCAAAATCAAGAGAAGAAAAAGTTAAGCCATGATCGTAAGATCGATGGGTAATTCGACGATGATCAAGAATGCAGACGAGTTGATCCGGTGATCGTAAGAGCGCATGCCGATCGTAAATGAACCAACCGTAAGATCGAAGAGAAGGCACAGAGATATGAAGATGAGCAGATGATCAAGATCAGACGTGATTGAGATCAGATGTTCTAAACTGATATGCTAACCTAATATGCTAAACCGATAGATTAACTGATGCAGATAAACCGATATGTCGACCGATGCTATATCGATTCGATCATGTGAGCCGATCGATCAAAGTAAGAGAAATCGATATCATAAAACCGTAAATCAGATATCGATCAGAAAGAAGTCATCAAGAGAAGTCATCCTGAAGTCATATTCAGAGAATTAGAACCGATGAGCAACTCGAAAAGTGACTGAGGGTCGATTGTCAAGTCAAGGTTCGAATCGAGTGTTAGTACCGACGTATCGGCCAAGAGAAGGCTGAATCAAGAAACTCCGAGACTCAAGATGTCACCTAACCGAGGCTCAGAGACCAAGGAGAGACCAAGGCTCGTATTGCACTCAAGGCTCGATAGACTCAAGGCCCTGGATAGAATCAAGATCTTGAGACTCGTAAGAATCAAGAATATAGCCGCTATGTATTCAAACCGATATGGACCAATGAGAGGAAGACAACTGCCCGAAAAGCCGCAAGAAGTTACAGAATAGTATGGATTTGAATGTGACTCCATCCAACGGAACATTCAAATCCACACTATAAATACAAGATCTTCCTTCATTATCAAGTGTGGAAAATGCGTGAAACATCCATCAAGCCAAATTATCTAGCATTCCCACCCTAGAACACAAGTCCAGAGATATACACGCATATATTCAAGAGTGTTCTAGAACCCAATCTAAGCAACTCACGATGTATCCTAAGCTTAGAGAGATTTTCCCAACCTTAAGATTGAGGCTAAACAAATGTAAGGGAAAATCTCACCATAGTTGAAACCAAACAAACCTTACCCAAATCGGCCGGTTAAGTTTGTAGGTGAGTGTGAACCCTGTAGAACATCTAGCAATCCCGAAAAGGGAGGGTAGCAATCCCGTGAGGGTGATAAGTCCCGCTTTGAGTGTGAACTCCCAGAACATTTGTGGGTGTTGACTAACACGTTAAACTAAGTCCAGCTTGGTTAAGTAGGTGCCCCGATGATAGGGAAGAGTGGATGTAGGAGTTGGATTCCAACCACTATAAAATCGCGGTGTTCTTTTATCGCTTTATGTTCTTACTTGCCATATGCATTCACCTACAAAAAAAAAACAACACACATGAGCTTAAAACACCAAAATCTGTAATCACTCTGCCCTCACCCCTGTTTTATATGCATCACATGAAATGTTTGCTTCCGCACGCGCAAAATCGGTTTTAACCGGGACCTCACAACATGTATCTTAATGAGCTTACAATTAAGCACAATTATCATATTCCTATCATTGATGAACTATTGGATGAGCTAAAAGGTGCTAAGGTCTTTTCAAAGATTGATTTGAGATCAGGATATTTTCAAATCCTTATGAAGGAGGAACATAGGCACTTGACTGCTTTCAGAACCCACAATGGACACTATGAGTTTTTTGTGATGCCATTTGGGCTGTGCAATGCACCAGTTACATTCCAATCCTTAATGAATCAAGGGTTCAGGGAACACTTGAGGAAGTTTGTACTAGTTTTCTTTGATGATATACTCATCTATAACATGAGCATGGAACAACATTTGGTTCATTTGGAAGTAGTAGGGTCAACATGTTATTTGCTAAGAAGAGTAAATGCAGCTTTGGTCAACCCAGTGTGGAATATTTGTTGGGATTATACTGAAAAGTATGCTTTTTACTTTGTATAATCGAAACTGAATTTTCAGACTTATTTACTGAAATAAATTGTTTATCACTGATGCTTTAAATATGATTGAATGTTACATATATTTATCGTGATAACTGCTCAATAATTGTGACGTGTTACATTGTAGTTAATTTAGTGATACCGTGATCACGTAAGATTAAATTAACAAAGCCCTCAGAACTAAAAAAAGTACGCCATTCATTTACCTAGATGGAAATCAACAACCATCGCGAAAAGGTTGAGGGTAAGGCTCAGATTGGTTTGTTTTGACCAAGAGATTACACTAGTGCATGATCGATGCTAATGAATAGACCCATGGTGAGGATAAATTCTTCAGAATCAACAAGGAAGAATTAGACCTCGGTGTTCATTATTTCTTAACCTTCGCCCCTTAAATAGATCACGTGGGATTGGTAACTATTGCTTTGACTTATCATGGGTAGCTTAATCGAGAGATTCAATACTTTTTATCTTGGGCAATATTATTGGTCACATGTGATTGCTAAGATTTAATACGAAGAATCGCAAGTAAGTACGCTTGTTTGATTTGGCCCCCTCGGGAGGTTCATAAGTTTTATCATACCAAATCTTGCAAGTGGAATTAGTTTCCCAGATGGATAATAATGTTGAACCGTTCTCTCACCAAGGACAAAAGATATTAATTAACGGAAAGCTATTTCAAAGGGCTTGAATTAATTGATGGGCTAGATAATCTTAAACAAAAAAATAATGACCGGAGCCATATCGATCGTAATACGGGTTAAGATGGATGGTGCAATATTAATTATGTAGTGGGATTAATTAATATTTATGGGCTTGAATTATATTGTGGCTCAATATTAGATATTCAAGATCCATTAGAAGATCCAATCTTAATTCTCCTAAAGGCCCAACCGAAAGTAGCCCAACAAATAGTCCAATAATAAAAAAAAGGTGATTAAAATAAAATAAATATTGTTGCTTAATTTTTTCCTCTAATTTTCAAATTTATGGATAAAAAGAGGAGAAAAATTTTCTTTTTGAATTTTGTTATGGAATGAAGATATGTATTCTTGGAATACAAGATTATCTCATTAAATTCAAGAAATCTCCCACTTGGTTATCTATATGGAATTTTCGAAATTTTTGAGAATAATGGGCAATAAAGATTTTCTTGATTTTCTTGAAAAGATATTATGGAAGATATGTATTTCTTGAAATACAAGAATATCTCATAAATTCAAGAAGATCCAAATCTTGGATTCTTTGCAAGGCAATATTTTTTAAAAATTACCATAACAAATGAGTAGGTGGGATTTTGTGGAATATTATAATATGGGAAAAAGAATATAGGAGATATATTCAAGATTTCTTGGTGACCAAGAAAAGTCTTTTCCCGCATTGATTTTGGACCCAAAATTTCGACCACCTCCTATCTATAAATAGGGGATGATTAGTTCATTCCCAAGTACAATTCCATGTGCTGGAAATATTAGCAAATCCACAAAAGTGGTGCAACAAAGTTTATTTTTTCCTTTTGTTAATTGTTCGACAAGTGTCCTTCCACCGGATAGTTGAGCAAGGGCTAAGGGAATACTTGGGAAGTCCTTTTCGTTAGTCCGTCCGACCAAGTCAACGCCATCCCGAGATACGCTCACGTAAACCCGTAGATTCCGTGACGCCAGAGTAGGTTTTACGTGGCTTTTTATATGCATGATATGTTGTTGCATTATTATTTGAATTAATATAGGATTAATTCATGCTAGTAATAATTAATGAATTAAATTTGTATTTAAATATTCACCTAATAGATCCGTAACTCATTCCCCAACAATCGTATTAGAGCCAATCGTTTTTTTGCCTCAATTTTTAAATTGTAATTTAATTGTGGACATTAAATTTGAAATTCGATAGTAGAACTATTAGACTTTTTGCGTATCCAATTGTCATGAATTTTAATGTTTTATTTTTTGCATGCATATAAACTATGGTTTTTTAATTCGATTCGCTCGGATTTGTTTTGTCTCGCGGGAGAAAATCCACGAAAGTAGACTAGGATTTGTATGATTTGATCAATGTAATAGACTAGTCTAGATCTAGGTTTATTTATTTTTTGTAAATAAATTGTAACCTGATCGAACTAAGAGACTAAGAATTAAAGGATGAAATCCGTAATCCAAAGAGGGTCATACGGCGCCGCTACCGGCATGCATGGGTGTAAGGCGAGGCGGGCGGCCGAGCGAGAGAAGGCGGTCATACAAGACGGGCGCAGGCGCGCCGCAAAGCCGAAAGCAGACGGGCGGATACACGCAGGCGCTGATACGATACGCGGCGCCGCCGAGGTCGCGGGCGAGGCGGGAGGCGGGCGAAATACATACGCGCGCGGATGGCTGCCGCCGCCGAGGCATGCCGACACCGCCGAGGCATCGGCGGCGGGTCACGGGTGGTGCCGAGCCGCAGAGGGTCGCCCCAGCCAAGTGGCCGCACGGATGCGGCAAGCAGATCCCGGCCGCGAGCCGCTTGGGCGGGCGGTTCGAGATTTAAGTATTTTTCGAGACTAACGAGTGAGAGAAATTCGAGATTTGTTTTTCAAGATCAAGCCAAGAAAAATCAAACGATGACAATTGGATAATTTGTGCCCAATATGTTTATTTTTTCTGTTTTGCTTGATTTATTTGTGCTATCTTATGCTTTATTTAATTTGTTTAAATGTGTTTGCATGAGGGTTGCCAAATGGAAAAATCTCACCTTCAAAAATTACTAAGTATGTTTAAATAATTAATTGACAATTTTATTCCGGATAATAAAATTGAATTAATTTTGACCTCCATGATTTATTTATTTGTGAATTCTTTTTGGAGAAATTCTCCTACGGGACGGCCAAAAGATAGGTTTCACATGAATGAATTCCAAACCGATGATTGTGGGTTATTATAAGGGCTTATTTATGACCTCCCCCACGAGGCTCGATCAAAGCGTAAATAGTAATCCTCAGATTTAATTATGGTTATTACTTAGGTATAAAATTGATATGCATATATTTCCTCAAGTCCCTCGGGCTAATTTTATATTGGTCGCCGAGAGCCAATTATTAACTGATATTAAAGGTTTGTAAATCGTTTTGTTTGTAAATCGCTTGAATGTGTTTAAATAATGACCCACCCCACGGGCTTATTTAAACTGTTTTTTGAGATGTTGGTCGATGATGTTCATATTTTTTTTTTTGAGATTTTAATATGATGCATGTGATCGAACCTTGTGATATATTTGTGTTTATGCATATTATTATTTATTCCAGCTCATCATGTCGCAACCTTCTAATCCATCCATTTAATGTACCTAAAGACAATTTGCTTTTTGGTGAAAACTATTTTGATTGGAAATACAAACTAAAACTTGTCCTAACCGTGATCATCTTCCAAATGGGTACTTGATACACCAAAACCAAAAACCAACTAAGGATTTGAATATGGGATGAGATGATTTATGGTGAATGGAGCCGGGCAAACGGATTGTTGAAGGAAACAACCGCACATTTGTCGATGCGCTGAGACACCTTCATCAAGAATATGAGTCACCGCAGACATCATAAAGAATCTCAAGTCGATGTTCGCACATCGTAATCCATATGGCAATCCAAAGTGTGAAGCAAGAAATTGCTCGCTTAAAGTTGGAAAAAGGGACAACCGCAACAAGAACACGCCCCTGTGGTTATGGTGCTATTTGAGGAACTTGAGATCCTGGCTAAAAAATGTGATTTCAAGGCTAAGATTGATTTCATTCTCCAATCCTTACCAAAGAGCTATAATCACCGCTATCTTGAGTATCTAATGGAAGATCAAGATTTTACAGTGGAGGATCTTATAAATGCTTTGACTTTGGTTGAAAAGGAAGTGGAGCGCGAGGAAAAGAACTTGGGAAAACGGAAATCTTCTCTTCATCCTAGATCAAGTGGTGATAAGGATGATGAAAAGAGAAGAAGGTTAAACCAAGAAGACTCAACATCAAATAAAAGCATGGGATCAAGTATGAGGAAAACTTTGGAAAGCGGGAGAGTAGGACAATCGAGGTCAGCTTGTTCCGATCCTAAAAGGAAAGGAAAGAAAGGTAATACTCATGCACTAGTTGTTTGAAACTTGTTTAATGGCACAGATGCCTCCCATTTTGTGGGTGATGGATACGGGATCCACTAATCATGTTTGTTTCACATTACAGGGGTTCAAGCGGACCCGCCAACTTAGTGGAAGTGAGGTCCTCATCACACTGGGAGATGCTACGAGAGTGGCAGCTGAAGCAGTGGGAGAAGAGCACCTGTCTTTTGAAGACAGAGTTTTAATTTTTGAGATATTCTTTACGTTTTGAATTTTAGAAAGAATTCATTTTCAGTTTCTAAACTTTTATGATGGATATTTGGTTACTTTTTTAATAAAGTTGTTACCATTTTTTTTTGATAAATTTATTCCGTCATGGAACGTTGTTGAATGATCTCTATACAATTAATCAGGCACACCACTCACTTAAATGTATCCTATAACACATCAATCTGCTTTCCGAGAAAAGAAAAACATTCATCAGACTTGAACGAGACACTTCTTTGGCATCTAAGATTGGGTCATATAAATCCAAAGAGGATCCAAAGGTTGGTGAGAGACGGTTCACTAGGGCTTCTCCAAGTTGAACCGATTCTAACCTGCGAATCATGTTTGGAGAGTAATATGACCGAGAGGGCATTTGGGGCCAAGGGGAATAGGGCTAAAGAAGTGTTAGAGATCGCTTACAAAGATGTGTAGTTCAATGTCAACCAAAGCAAAGAGGAGGTTATGAGTAATTTTATTGATGATTACTCAAGGTACATTTTCCTTATGAAGCATGAACCGAGACTTTTGAGAAATTCTAAGAATTTAAGGCTCAAATAGAGAATCACAAGGAAAAAACGATCAAGTCTCTACGATCCGAAGCGTGGAGGCTAATACCTCAAAGAATGAGTTTTTGAACTACTTATCCGATGAAGGGATTGTATCCCAACCATCGCATCTTTAACCCCTCAACAAAACGGGGTTGCAAAGCAAAGAAACATAATTTTTTTGGAAATGGTTAGATCAATGATGAGTTATACGGATCTTCCCGAGTCGCTCGGGGGTCATACCTTGAAACAACGATTTACATTCTAAACTTGGTGCTATCCAAATCGGTTCCCAAAACCCCAAAGATTTGTGGACCCAAGCAAAGCCTAAAGATGAGACACATAAGAATTTTTGGGGTGTCCGCCCACGGTTGGACAAGGAAATCCAGAATGGACCCTCGATCGTAATTAAGGTTGCTTTGTAGGATACCCCGAGGAACAAAAAAGGGTGTATGTTCTATAGTCCCAAGATCAAAAGGTGGTCATCCGCACCCACTTTAGATTTTTGGAAGGAGACTATATGAACCAAGGAAAACCCAGAAGTGAGATTACCTTAAATGAGCTTAAAGGGCAAACCTCAGTGCCAACTGTACTAGATGATATACCAAACGATATGTTTTCACAACCTAACCTCTCATAGTGGGAGGGTTGTTAGCGGATGTTCGAGAGATTCATGGGAACAGAGAGTCCCTGATTTGATTCCCTTAATCGCATCTATGGTCATATGATAAGGCACTCCAAGATAAGGATGCAGGTTCTTGACAAACAACAATGAAAGCTGAAATGAGTTCTATATTTCATAATAGAGTGTGGGAGCTAGTTGAACCACTTAATGGGGTCAAACCCATTAGATGCAAGTGGGTATATAAGAGGAAAAGAGGACCGGACGAAGGTTGAAACCTTTAAAGCAAGACTAGTGGCTAAAGGTTATACTCGTAAAGAAGGGATCGATTATGAGGAAATTTTTTCACCGTAGCCATGCTTAAGTCCATCCATATTCTCTTATCGATTGTCACAAGACTTCGACCTTTGAAATCCGCAAATAGATGTCAAGTCACTTTTCCTTAACTAAGTCTTGATAAAGAGATCTATATGCAACAACACCAAGGTTTCATTGAAAACAGCCAAGAACACCTAGTTTGTAAGCTCAAGAGGTCCATTTACTTGACTCAAACAGCATCCAAAGCTTGGAACCAAAGTTTTGATTATGTAATAAATCTTATGGGTTTGATCAAAACGATTTTTGAAAGTCAGGTGCATAAAAGCGTGTTGAACTGCGTTGGTATTCTTAGTACTATACGAGATTACATTGTGATCATCCGAACGATGTGAAGGTGTTATCGACGTAGCGGCATGGCTTTCAAAAACAGCTTTTTGATATGAAAGACTTAGGAAAGTCGGGCACATCCTTGAGATCAAGATCACTCGAGATCGCAAGAAAAGCGATGATCGGGTTATCACAAGTTTCATACATAGACATCGCCTTGAAATGCTTCAAAGATGCAAGATTCCAAGAAAGGATTCAGACTTTTCGGGACTTGGAATTCATCTATCCAAGAAAATGTCCCCTAAGACGCAAAAAGAAGATAGATGACATGAAAGACATTCCTCAGGCTTCTACCGTTGGAAACCTTATGTATGCAATGTCAGGTAGACGAGACCCGATATCCGCTGGCCGCGAGGCATGGTAGCAAGATATCAAAGTAACCAGTGGAAAGCGATCGACTACGCTTAAAACATTCAAGTGTCCGAAAGAACTCTCGATATAATGTTGATTTATCACCAGATACTCCAATCCCCATCGGCCACACCTGACTCGGATTTCCAATCGTGTTTAGATTCCGTAAATTATCCCCATTAGTGTGTTTCCATTTGGGAAGTGTAGCCACCAAATGGAGGAGTGGAAGGTAAATGCATCAACGACTCAACCATGGAAGCGGGTAAGAATCGCCAGAAGCATGCTGAAAGAACCGATTGGGCTCTAGATCTTCTTAGTGGACTTGGATGGTGTTCTCAATTTGTCTAGCAATGTCCGCTAAGGGGCGCTTGCAAAATTCAAGAGAACCAAGAGTCCACGAGTCAAACAAACACACTAAAGGAAAAGACATCTTACACGAGAAATCAAGTTAAGAAAGGAGATATAGATGGCAAAGATAGCGCCGAGGAGGAATTTCAGCGCAGATCCATTCACAAAGCCGTCCCTCCTCAATACATTCGAGAGACATGTGAGTGGAATGGGTGTCAAGACCGCTGCTAACCGCTTTTAGTACAATCGGGAGAAATTATTAGTTCGTAGTAGTGACATTAGATGTCACGGACTACTCGAGACATGTTGTAGTATACTTAAAAGCGATTTTGAGTATAATTGGGAGATTGTTGGGATTATACCTAAAAAAGTATGCTTTTTTACTTTGTATAATCTAAACCAATTTTAGACTTATTTATCAAATAAAAATTGTTTATCATCGATGCTTTAAATATGATTGAATGTTACATATATTTATCGTGATAATTGTTCAATAATTCAGACGTGTTACATTATAGTTAATTTAGTGATACCGGATCACGTAAGATTAAATTAACAAATTCCCTTGTAACTAAAAAGTACGCCATTCACTTACCTAGATGGAAATGAACAACCATCGCGAAAAGGTTGAGGTGTAAGGCTCAGATTGGGTTTGTCTTGACCAAGAGATTACACTAGTGCATGACCGATGAATATGACCTACTGCGAGGATAAATTCTTCGAATCGAACAAGGAAGAATTAGACCTCGGTGATTCGTTGTTTCTTAACCTTCGTCCCTTAAATAGGATCACGGGATTGGTAACTATCGCTTTGACTTATCATGGGTAAATAATCGAGAGATTCAATACTTTTTATCTTGGACAATATTATTGGTCACATGTGATTGCTAAGATTTAATACGAGGAATCGCGGTGCAAGCTTTTTGCTTGATTTGCCCTTGGGAGGTTCATAAGTTTTATCATACCAAATCTTGCAAAGGGAATTAGTTTCCTATGGATGGATAATAATGTTGAACCGCTCTCTACCAAGGACAAAAGATATTAATTAACGGAAAGCTATTTCAAAGGGCTTGAATTAATTGATGGGCTAGATAATCTTAAACACGGAAATAATGACCGGAGCCATATTGATCGTAATACGGGTTAAGATGGATGGTGCAATATTAATTATGTAGTGGGATTAATTAATATTTATGGGCTTGAATTATATCGTGGCTCAATATTAGATATTCAAGATCCATTAGAAGGTCCAATCTTAATTCTCCTAAAGGCCCCCCGAGTAGCCCAACAAATAGTCCAATAAATCAAAAAAGGTGATTAAAATAAAATAAATATTGTTGCTTAATTTTTCCTCTAATTTTCGAAATTTATGGATAAAAGAGGAGAAAGATTTTTTTTGAATTTTGTTATGGAATGAAGATATGTATTCTTCGAATACAAGATTATCTCATTAAATTCAAGAAATCTCCCACTTGGTTATCTATATGGAATTTTCAAAATTTTTGAGAATAACGGGCAAGAAAGATTTTCTTGATTTTCTTGAAAAAATATTATGGAAGATATGTATTTTTTGAAATACAAGAATATCTCATAAATTCAAGAAGATCCAAATCTTGGATTCTTGCAAGGCATTATTTTAAAAAATTACCATAAAGAAATAGAGTATTGGGATTTTGTGGAATATTATAATTATGGGAAAAGAATATAGAGATATATTCAAGATTTCTTGGTGACCAAGAAAAGTTTTTTCCCACATTGATTTTGGACCCAAAATTTAACCACCTCCTATCTATAAATAGGGATGATTAGTTCATTCCCAAATACAATTCCATGTGGCCGAAATATTAGCAAATCAACAAAAGTGGTGCAACAAAGTTTATTTTTTTCCTTTTGTTAATTGTTCGACAAGTGTCCTTCCCTTGGGATAGTTGAGCAAGGGCTAAGTGGAATACTTAGGGGAAGTCCTTTTGGCTAGTCCGTCCGGATGTGTTTTCACCGCCATCCCGAGAGGTACGCTCACTTAAACCCGTAGATTCCCATGCCTAGGTTTTACGTGGCTTTTTATATGCATGATATGTTGTTGCAATTATTATTTGAATTAATATAGGATTAATTCATGCTAGTAATAATTAATGAATTAAATTTGTATTTAAATATTCACCTTTAATAGATTCAGGTAACTCATTCCCCAACAATATTTGGGTCATATAATCTCACAAGATGGGGTGGCCAAACGACCCAGAAAAATTGAATGTATGGTTCAATGGCCAAAGCCACAAACCATTAAACAATTGAGAGGTTTTTGGGGTTAACTGCTACTACAGAAATTTGTAAAGCGGGTATGGTTTCATCAACAAGCCACTTACTTTTTATTGAAGAAGGAAAGCTTTAAATGGAATTCGGTCGATTTAGCTTTTCAAAAGTTGAAAGAAGTTTATGGTGAGTGTACCAATGCTAGCATTGCCTGATTTCACAAAAAGATTTGTAGTAGAAACAAATGCTAGTGGAAGGGGAATTGGGGCAGTACTCATGCAAGAGGGAATACCTATTGCTTATAGAGTAAGTCATTGTGTCCTAGGAATCAAGCACTCTCCATCTATGAAAGGGAGTTCCTAAGAAAGGCTAATGGCTATCGACAAGTGGAAACACTACTTACAAGGGCATAATTCACAATTAAGATCGATCATCAGTTCTTAAGCACCTTTTGATCAAAAGGTGGTCACCCCTCCGCAACAAAGGTGGATTACTAAGCTTCGGTCTTGATTACTTAGATACAAAAGATAAGAAGAAGAAGGAAAAAAAGCAGAAATTGATGCAATCGTCCGTATGAATTACTTGGAGGGTAGTTTTGCTGCTATAACTACAGTAACACCTACTTAGCTGAATCAGGTCCTACTTATCTATACTGATGATTACTACATCCAAGAGATCATCCAATCCAAAGGTACTGATTCTACCACATATCCTCTATTTCAATTCATTAATGGAGTTTTGAGGTACAAAAAAGAGGTTGGTTGTGGGTAGCAATCAAGGATTAGGGGGTTAATCCTTTCTGAGATGCACTCCACCCCATATGGAGGGCATTCAGGGGTTACAGGTACCTATCAAAGGCTGAAGAAGATGTTCTTCTGGCCTAATATGAAGGAAGATGTGCTAAGTTGGGTTAAAAAGTGTGAAGTGTGTGCTAAAAACAAGTTAAGTCCCGGGTTTGTATCCGTGCCTCCCTACAACCCTTGCCCATTCCGCAGAGCAAACTTGGACACACATCTCTATGGATTTCATAGAGGACTCCCTAATTCTTGGGGAAAGAATGTAACTGGGTAATAGTAGACATATTCACTAAATACTTACACTTCATAGCTCTCTCTCACCCCTATATAGCTTCCTCACTTGCTAAGGTGTTCTTGGATGTCATTTACAAGTTACATGGTTTACCAAACCAAGTATTGAGAGTGATAGGGACAAAATATTTACTAGCACTTTTGGAGGAACTATTTAAGTTGGGTGGGACTCAACTACACTTATGCTCATCTTACCACCCTCAACTGATGGCCAAACTGAGAGGGTGAATCGTTGTCCGAACAAAGATATAAGGTGTATGGCAAGTGATAATCCTAAGCAATGGTTGAAGTGGTTATCCTTGGCTGAGTACTGGTACAACACAAACTACCATTCCAGTTTGAAGATGACACCTTTTGAAGCTCTCTATGGCTATACTCATACCGGTTTTTTCCTATGGACCCTATTCGATTCTACTCGGGAGGAGGTTAAGGATTTACTTCTACACGCATAACACATCATAGAGCAAATAAAGGCTAACTTACAAAAAGGCACATAAACGCATTGAAGACATATGTAGATAAACACGCATAAGAACATTATTTTGAGGTAGTGAGACTGTGTTTTTTTTAAACTTCAAATTTCTTTCAGTAACTCGCTTTAATACCGAAAAGAACCCGGGTTGTCATCGAAATATTTTTCGCCCCCTAATCGTCCCCGCAAAGGGTGGGGAGTGTTCTTTTATACATTAGATCTACCTATCGGGCTAAAATTCATCCAGCTTTTCCATGTTTCTTTACTCAAGCAACATATAGGGGGGTTGAGTATGCATCTTCGCAGATTCTCCCAGGATGTTGACGGGCGACGGGCTTTTTCCCCGATTCAACCCCACCTCATCATCAATCACCGCAGGTACTTAGAAAATGGGAAAGAAAAAGATCAGATTCGCATCCGTTGGGTTACTGAAGACTGGAAAATCGACTCTTGGGAGGATACAATCTTTGTTACACGAAGCTTTCCTTTAGCCCATCCTTGGGGACAAGGATCTTTCAATGGAGGGTGTATTGTTGTGTTAATGGAGGAGGATTGATGAGAGGCGAAAGGGAAAATGGCATGCTCGATCTAGGTTTTTTTTTAAGCGTGAAGAAGACTATTGTCTCAAATGAGTGTCTGAAAGTCGAGAAAGGGATTTGGCAAAGAGAATTGGGCTTGGGCCCAATTATTGAAGAGGAAGAAGGAATTAATTTAGAACTTGGGCCAAACACTACTGGGCCAAAAATTAATTCAGTTGAGGGTTAATTATTAGTTTTAGCCCATTATCTTAGATATTTATATTTTCAGCATATAAATTACCTAAATTACCACTAGAGTGGTCCCCTATGTTGGTTACATATTGGCATGTGGCCGTGAGAAAGAGTATCAGAAAATATTATCTCCAAATTCTCTCTCTATCTCCTCTAACTAATTTCTCTCTCACTCTCACTTGTTTATCTTCTTGTTCTAGTTTTCTATACATCTTCAACAAATATTCCAGAAAATCAAACAACAAATTTACATAAACCCAGAAAATAACAAAAAACATAACACTTTACCATTAAATTTGGGACAGAGGGAGTATTATTGTGTACAAAAAAATTTATTATTTAAAAATATAAAATTTCTCTAAATAGTAATTATTTTTATTCATAATAATAATAATTTTTATATATAATAGTAATAATTTTAATACATAAAGTAATATTAATAAACTCGAGTTTAATAGTAAACTCGATTCACAAATTTTTTTGTCTTTTTTAAAGTTGGAAATACAAAGACATTATTATTATTTTTATATTTTGTTTTTCCTCAGATGAACAAGAAAGACCTAATATAAGTTTATAACTACAAAGTGAGCCCTCTACACATCAAAAACAAAACCGAAACTTGAAAATAGACATCGAAAAAAAAAAGGAAAAATGGCGATTTCTGGGAGATCTCTTCTCCTTTTTGGTGCGGTGCTCTTCCTCACAATCCTAGGATCTCAGGTTCTCCTTCAACAGATTGCTTTTCAATTTTTATCATCCCATACTTAATCGTCATTCTTATACCGAAGATCCATGAATTTTGTATCTTTTAGATTTGATATTTTAAAATTCAAATGTTCGGGAGAAAAAGATTTATTGAGCTGTTGAATTGTTTTGCGGTCTGCGTTTAGAAGTATGACTAGATCTGATCGTAGATCTTCAGTTTACTTGTCGTTCTTTAAAATAGTTTTTGTAATTACCTCTCTCCTTCAGCTGTAATTTCTGAAATTTGTATAAATTGAAATGAGTTTTCATGGTATTCTTCCTACTTTAGGCGAAGAAGTCGAAGGAGGATTTAAAGGAAGTGACTCATAAGGTCTACTTCGATATCGAGATTGATGGAAAACCTGCTGGTATGCTCTATGTCTCCTGAGTGTTCTGTATAGTTAACAAAATAGAGTGGATTCGTGGGATTAAGATCTCTGTTGGATACTTTGCTGCTTCAATTGTAGGTACTTTCTTTTCAGGACTCTTGTTATGAGATTTTAGATGGTGATCCATATTTGATGTTGTGAGCATAGTTATTAATGGCGCAAGGCGCCATAAGAAGAGAAGCGCTTTAGCGCCTTTAGGGCCGCCAGATCCCCGAAAAAAACAACATAAGACCTCGATAATTTCTAAGAACCTAACCATGGCTTCAGAAGAATACCCCAAGTCAAATTTTCAATTTAGTGAACCAACTCATCTTCATCTTCCGTTAGACCAACCACCCACTCATTGCTTTCATCTATATCCCTCAAAGAGATACACACGATTATACTTGATAAAAAGTGAATCTTGAAACCCTAGATGTGATTTACTTAAATATTAAGACTTAAGAGATAGTATTTTTTATTATTCTGATGTTATTTGACAAATAAAAAATGTTTTTTTATTTCAAACCCTAGATGTACACAAGGCACGCCTTAGGCGCCTTTTGCCGAGTCAATATACCGAAAAGGCGCCTCAAAGTAGCGCCTGAAGAATCCCAACCGCCTAGGGCCTATGGCAGAAGGCGCGATGGTGCTGGCGCCCGAGTGCTGAGGCGCGCTTTTAATAACTATGGTTGTGAGTTTATGTGTGAAGATAGTGTGAGTTAAAAATTGGGTTATTTTTAATGCAATGATATTAGTTATTCCAAATACATGAGGGTAGCTGATTTAGCACTATCGGAATGAGAAATGTCAAAAGGATGTGGGAAACATGCCTTTCATTGTGTTTGGAGAAGCTCTTAACTTCAGAGTCGTCTTGCTTTTATGCTGTATGAATAGTCAATGTTCCATTTTGGAATTGGTGGGAAAATGCCCGTGTTATTATATAATGAGTAAATCAGATGACACCTATACTTTTTGTAATGTTTTATATTTGTGAAAGCAAAGGAATGTATTTCCAGATTTTGCTTCAACCTAATATGTGGAATTCATCCCTTGTTTTTAGGTCGATTATTATGGGTCTATTTGGAAAAACTGTTCCAAAGACAGCAGGTGAACTGGAATTATTGGATGATCAATTTCACCGAGTTCATCTATATTTCTTACTGATTATTTTTCCAATTTCTTTTCTTGCAGAAAATTTCAGAGCCTTGTGCACAGGTATAATGCTGTCATCTTTCTCAGTGTTTCTTATTCTACCACCATTTTGGTCTCTTTCACTTGAACTGTTTAAATTTAGATTTTATAAGTTTGATATGCTATGTCATCTTATGGCTGTCAACTAATTATTGCAAAGACTTAATCATGTTGATTTTGATACTTGAACAATGTTGGCAAATAATACTCCCTCCGTCCCATACTTGATTTTCCATTTTCTATTTTGGTCCGTCTCATACTTGTTTTTCCCTTCCATAAATGGCAATAAAGCAACATTGTTTTTTACAACTATATCCTCCCAACATCTCAAAAATTACACCTCATGACATTACTTTATATACACTAAAAAACCACTTTATCCTCTCGCCTATTTTAATGATAAAATTGAAAGGTCTATAATACCTCAACTAAAAACCATTTTATCCCTCAAATACTACTGAACAAGTCTTGCATTAAATATTGTGCAAACAGTAAATGGAAAATCGAAAAGGGACGGAGGGAGTATTATTTAAGGACTTCATTTACTGTGACAGTAACCATTTTCATACTTAAAAGTAGCAACATTTTGACTGTCTACTAATGCACTTCAATGTAAAGGGCCTGCACTAATATCTCTTGTATTCAGGGGAGAAAGCTGTTGGCAAACATGGGAAGCCTCTGCATTACAAGGGAAGCATTTTTCACAGAATTATACCTAGCTTCATGATTCAAGGAGGTGACTTCACTCTTGGTGATGGAAGAGGTGGGGAGTCAATTTATGGAGAGAAATTTGCTGATGAGAATTTCAAGATCAAGCACACTGGACCAGGTAATAATCCATGTTTATCGAAAAAGGAACAATTAAGAAAAACACAAACTTTGCTGATTTCAATTATGGATTTTACTGATAAGACAAGTAATATTATGTGGATCAACCGGTTGGGTTACTAAATATGAACATGAACATAAAAATGAGGGTAACAACAAAATGCAAATGTTGAGACTTGAGATTGATGTGTAGACTCAGTGAAGTAGATAGAACAAATAATGAATGCCTTAGAAAGAAGGTGGGGTAGCCTTTAATAGATTTAGAAAATTGATAGCTTCAAAGAAAGTGAATTGGATTATAATCAATTTCTCCACACCACCATAGGCATGTGCCTAGGAGACCTGGACCCTCCAATTCAGAATGTAGAAAATATAAAATCTTTAACCAAAATTGTAAGGGTAAGGGAAGGAGAAATGACATATTATGTTTAACTACTAATGATAGCATCTGTCTTGAATGAACCGACGCACATAGTGGGATTATGGACCAGTTTTGTTGTTTGATGTCTAAATTATAGTGTCACTCGCTCGATGATTGCAATGTTAATTCTGCATATCTTTCAGGGTTTTTGTCAATGGAAAATGCGGGCCCTGACACCAACGGTTCCCAGTTTTTCATCACAACTGTGACCACAAGCTGGTAACTACTTACTCTTCGTTTTTATTCCCAAAGCTCTAATCCGCTTCCCGCATTAAAGGTCTCACCAAATTCCTTGTGGGTCTAGGTTGGATGGTCGTCATGTTGTGTTTGGAAAGGTTCTGTCTGGAATGGATGTGGTGTATAAGGTTGAAGCTGAAGGTAAGCAGAGTGGAACACCCAAAAGCAAAGTTGTGATTGCTGACAGTGGTGAACTTCCCTTGTAATTTAATTCACTCACAGAACCTTTCCCTCTTCGTGTTCTTACATCGATCTAAATCACACCAGATGAAAAGCTTGATTTGTCAAGTTGCTTTTTTTTTTTTCTTAAATGAGCTTAAATGTTCAAAGCTAGGCAGAACCATGTACTCTGACATGACTATGTTTTCTGAGTCATGTATGTTTTTCTGTATTAGAAACTCGGTACTTCTCAAATACGTTCGAAAGGCACAGGTTGTGGAATTAAGTTCTAAAGTGAGGGAGGGCTATATTAAGAAATTAAGATCTCATTTAAGTATAAATCTAGGGTTTGAAGTCTATCGTTTGATGGATATTATTTTAAGAACAGTTGGCTGCACCAATTGCATCGATCAATTGTTACACAACTGATATTGTTCAGTGAAAACAACTAATATCTTCTATATAAAATAAGTAATATACCATCTAAAAATGAAAGCTGTTCATATTGTTTATTCATTTAAAAATAAGTAATATACAGATATAATATCTATTCTTATCACCCAAAATATTTGTATTTATGATACATGTAGCGATTCATATCAAACCTTTTTGTTTGGGAGAAATGCATATTTTTATTGTATTGCCATATTGTTTTCAAGTCCAAGGATACTTCATTCATGTAAAAAGACTAATGCAAGATACATCAACGAAAACATGCAGAAAACACCATCTCTCCAGCTAGCTACTACAACATAAAACAACAACAACAAAATTTACTGATTTCTTGCTACTCTAAAAACAAAATGCTCCCAAATTGATACTTTTGCAGCTTTGGAAGGAGACGTAACGATGGACGAAAGGCGGTCGATTTTTTAGGATTTGCAGTGAGCTTTGCACATATGCGTGCAGTCATAGACACAAGGCCCCCCGCAATGTAAAGGACAATCCAATCTCATTCCCTTACACCTTCCTTGGACCATACATTCACCAAATTCCCCAATCTTATACTCCTTACTTTCCTCACCTCTCTTCTTCTGATAATGCTGCCCTCTTTTCCCTGGTTGTTTTTTACACCCCCCTCCACCGCCGCCTCCTCCTCCGCCGCCGCCACCCCCATCCATATCCACCTCCACCTCCACCTCCACCTCCTCCGCCACCTCCGCCACCCCCACCTCCTCCATTCCATCTTTTGTTATCCAGTACAACTTCATTCCCATGTGGAAGCTCAGCATTTTTTGAAGATGCAACATTATGTTGAGTTTCATTGCTTTCATTTTCTTCCCCCCTCAATCTGACTATCACCACACCAAAGACCAAAACTATCAACAATATCCTTTTTCCTACTACACTCTCCATTGACTTCATATTTTGTATCTCCATTTTCCCACTATTCCATCACCTATTTATAACCAGATTTTTAACCAGACAAGAAATGAAAAACAATCCATAGACAATAGATCATGCCGCCAACTTGTTGGTGAGCAATAGTGGACTAGTGGAGTATCTATTAAGCTAGATATATAGCTAATATCAGTAATCACAAAAAAAATAAAATAAAATAAAATCAAATTGAGAGAGTGCAAGATTTCTTGGGTTTCACTTTGTCCCCACTGCAATGAAACAGTCCACGCTTGCAAGAAAAGTAGGATGTGGTTTTGTTTTTATTATAGATGAGATTTACTCGTGATCATCTTTTTTCTGATTATATTTTCTTTTTTTCTCCCATTTCTTCAACTCTTTTTCTGTCACTATTTGATCTTAGCCTGCAAAATCTTTTTAATTTAGTATGGTCCTTAATTGGCATGGCCGGGTTAATACAAATTTGGCATGAATTAGTATGGTCCGTAAAGGGTTCATCTACTAATTTATTATGGTCCTTCATTGGCGTAGTATATAGGATTGACATAATGTTTATCTTCACTCAATATCTAGGAAAATGAGGATAAATAAATATATATATATTTATTAATTATAATAAGGTTTCTAGCTCAAGAGTTGGTATGCTGTGAAACTTGTTTACCGTGAAATTAGTTTTTTTTATAGACATACTCTTTAGTAATATAAGTCACACCCTTCATTTATCACTACGACACTCTTTGATATAATATAAGTCACACCCTTTACTTTTACGAAGAATACTTTTTATAGTAAAAACGTCACACCCTTTTACAAAAAAAAAAGTCACACTCTTTAGTAATAAAAGTCACACTCATTAACCAATTTCACCGTAAAACTTGTTCACACTGTACTTTTCCATTAACTTTAGGAAATTTGAATGGCAAGAAAGTCTGAGCATAATTAATCCTAGAGTTAAGAAGAACATCACTCCAAATTTATTTTTAAGGATCCGGAGTGAAACGCATTTGGTATGATCCAAGCTGAATCCACCAATTGTAGATCTTTTCTTTTTTTTTTTTTTTTTTTTTTGAAGCCAATAGATCATTAGAACGTAGAGTTGTAGCAGAACAATATTTGGCCAATTTCGCCTCAAATCATTATGAATTAAATTATAATGATAAATATAATTTTGCGTAACTAAGACACCAAATTCATTGTAGTCTAGTTGGTTAGGATACTCGGCTCTCACTTGAGAGACCCGGGTTCAAATCCTGGCAACGGATTCTTTTTTTAGTTGTTATAAAGTATACATATTTTATTTTTAGGATTTTTTTAATTTTTCATTGTTATATAGGATACCATTGTTGTCGCCTATCATCACTAGGGTAAATATATTTGGGACCTGTGTAAACTTCGGATTGAAAAGGTCTAAATCGACACATACGCTATATCCTCAAGTTCGACATGTGATAGATTTTTTTAATAGGCTCAAGCCCAACCATTTTAATAAACAAGTGGGGCTTGAAAGTTGTTTAAATTATTTTTAAGCCTATTTCAATTTCGATATAAAATTTAAATAAAAAAATTAAAACTCCAATAATAAGATAGGTTAATTATGTTCTAATTTTTAACAAGATTTAATATTTATTAATGATTAAACTTATTTAATTGAATAATTTATTTAATTATATATTAATTTATATTAATATTATTAATTATATAATTTTATTAATATAAAAATAATTTATGAGACTTCTTTGGTAAGACTGCCTCTCACGATGGCATTAAAATATAATTTGGACATCGACGCTTTTAACACTTGGGAGAGTTAGGTGTTGATTGAATTAAGCCAGATCTTTTCTACGCATTTAAACCGCTCATACAAGTTTTTATCATAATTAGTAAATACATATTTTTTGTTGAATATTATATATTTAAACAAGACCTGTTAAGCTTAAAAGACATTGAAAAGGGTTAATCCTAATCTATATAAATAAATACGCTTTTAAAAAAGCCCAAGCCTGACTTGTTTGCTAAAAATGCCGAGCCGTCAAGTTTTAGTAAACCGGGCCTTAGGCACTTGTTAGGTAGTCTCGCCTATTCCTTAGCTGTGATCCGAAAGACCTGGGTTCAAGTACCGGCAATATCGAAAAAAGTAACTAATTATTTCTTTCATTTACTAATCTCACATTTACCTAACGAGGGTTAAAATAACAAACGCCAATTACCAACAATACGAGTAGAGAAAGTATCATGATCTAGTATTAAAAATCAGTCTTTTCAGCAATAATCAATTAATACATGTACACTATATACATGAATGTGTACCTCTACTACCCTACTTCCTGCATATTCGTGTACCAATAAGTCGTCCAGCCACAATTGTAACGATGATATCGACCTGGAGGTGAAAATGCAGGTCGGAACAGCTCCACGGAGTACGCAATAAATCAGCTTAGAGAATGAACGAGCCCTATACGATCAAAGTTCTAGCAACTACGTACTTCACCTTGTTGCATGGCGATGATGTGAAGAAGCTGCATGTTTTGAGGCTCTTGTTCCTGTTTCATGATGTATATCGTATATATCCCCACTTAAATTCTTAATCTATGATTTTTCTCCAGTTGAGAAAAGATTCCAGACGACGGTGCCAACTAGATAAAGCCCTACTGAAACCTTTGAAGACGTCGCCCCAAGAACCTGAATAACGGACAATTAAATACTTCATTTGAAACATGAGGGCTTTTAAAATGAAGAAACGAGCAGTAGAAACGAATTAGGAACTCCTAACTATAATCATGCTCAAAGGCACATCTGCGCATCAATTCTTATTTTTTTTTTTTGTTGATTAAATAAGACCATTAAGGTGAATAAATTTTTTTTGGTTAATTTTCGCTTCAAGAGAGCTCGTGAAATAAAATTTTGATACTTAAAAGAGCTTTTTAAAATAAAAAATAGTACAGGGACCTATGAAAACAAAAGTTAATAATTTAGGGACCTTTTGATGCATTATGCCTTTAATGTATTATACTGCATTTCAGGCCGTTAAAACAAGGGTGGCTCAAGTAATTTTAGGCAGGAAAATCATAAAATCAAATCATAAAAAATCTCATTCTGCTTGAGTGAGTGATCAGATGAGTATTTCTCCTTCATTCAGTTTTACTAATTACTGAACCCAAAACAACAAAAAGAATTTGGTAATTTGATCAAACCGATAAGTTTCTATGGTAAAAATTGGTTCTGGTATACACCTTGGTAAAATCCCCTAGCAAAATTTATGTAGGTAGGTACCCTTTACCAAATGTATTATGTATGTAAAGAATTTTGAAAGTGAACAAGGCTTTTAGCATAATATCCATCAATCTAGGACATTTTGTTTACTATGTATTAAACAGGTCACGCAAAATAATTCAAAGGACATACTTACCATGCTGCAAGATATAACCTGTTGCAGCAGTACCCAAAACACCAGCCAGCACTCCAGCTGTATTAGATAGACCAAGCAATACACCCTGCAAAGGTTTTCATATAGTTAAACTATAATCAATAAATAATTTATTTTCTTAACACTTCTATATTTATTAACTTTGACCCATATTTTCTTTTTAATTGTTCCACCCAGCAATTTCATTTTTTTAAAAAAAAGAAGCTGTCTTCACCAATCTGAGTCTTAGCAGGATGATCCTCCATGACAGTTATATTTTGAGTAAATTTTTGCTTATTGTTCTTCTGTTCTTATCTTGTACTCCCTCCATCCCCCACCAATCTTCACACTTGCTTTTGCACACATATTAAGAAAAAATGGTTTTTTTGTGTGTTTTGTTGACTTTTCAAAGGGATGAAGGGTGGAGATTGTAGGGTGGAGATTGTGAGATACTTTTTGTCATTTTAAGGTGTGCAAGTTGGTAAGGGACGGATTTAAAAAAGAAAGTGTGCAAGTTGTTAAGGGACGGAGGAGTATTAGACTATTACTATGTATCAATTTATTCCAAAAATACTAAAAAAGATCTAAGTTTTCTATTATAATTACTACCAAAATATTAGCATACAGCTCCTCAAAGAAATATCTATACTATCTTTCTGCTGACTAAAAAACATCAGTCTACCACCGTCCATTCCTACTATGATATGCCCTTTGCATGCTATTTTGTTTACAAAACCTATTTGCTAATTCTCTCTAAAGAGGGACAATCATAATTAGTCCTTTATCTTTATAACTAATTCAATTTCATACCCTCGTTCAGCGCCAATTAAAATTTAGTCCTCAACCCTACACTTTTTTTATTTATAAAGTTGGCACATGCTGTTGATGTTCCAGATTAAAATTAATTAAATTCAGATTTAAACTATCGTTTTTTTAAAAGCACATATTCATGAGCGAAATAGTGATTCAAGATCTAGATAGATCCCTATCTTTATCTCTGTCCACTTAAGAGCAATTTCATTAGTACTTAACAGAAATCAGAGCTTAAATAGTTATGACGATTTTGAATTGAAAATGAAAAGTATGGCGAATAAATCTTGAGAAGGCTGAATGAGAAGGCCTGAAAGTCTGAAACTGAAGTCCTAACACTGATTTAGGAGCTAAAATGATGGGATACATATGTTACTGTCCCATTTTACATTTTTTTTTATGTATTTTTAGAAAGTTCTCTATAATTACTTTAATTTTCAGAATACTAAATCTGAATATTAGTACAGAATAGGAGAGAATACTTACTGCGTAGCGGGGTGCAATATCTAGATGGTTTGAATATAATCCTGATTGTGAAAAAGCATCAGTTCCCTGCACAAGAATGCCTTGAGAGAGTTAGAAGAGATTTAAACGAGAACTATTGAGACTAGCTTAAAAACGAGAACATTTTTCAATTTGACAAGATTACTGAAGGAATATGTAAAAATTAAAAGGAAATGAAGAAGATATAGCATAATATAACGCTTCTCAATAATTAAACCACAATAAAATCCTAATTTTTCCCTTTACAAAACAAATTAATAAGAATGTATCGATTTGTGCTTTCTTGACTACAACCCAAACGCATGGTCATTACGTAGAGTAACATTTGGGTGCACCAATTGCACCGTGCAATTGGTGCACAACTAATACTGTTCAATGAAAACAACAATATTGTTCAGTAAACACTATTGATCAACTAACACCTTTTAGTAAAAAACAGCTTAACCGGTGCATAGAAGTATTTGTCCATTTGACAATTACGTGAAAATCCACATCTATTATAGAACATAAATTGGAAACTAAAGGTTTTGAAATTCTATAGCACTGAAAACCTCTTTGATTAACTATTTAATCATATCGAATCTACCATATAGCAAAAAAATACCTCACAGTCATAGGAAAAGCTTCAGAAAACAGAAGGGTTCATCTTGTCTTTTCCCTCAGTTATAAAGAAGTAAATATGTAAATTTACAAAGTTAGTTGAGCATTTTGATACACTTTAACACAACAAAACAGCAAACCTGGCTGCATGCCATGCACAAAACTGCCATTGCAGGGGAATCAACATGGCTCAACTGAGTTAAGAAGAAAGCCGGGCCTAAAAATCCAATTGTCTGCATGATCTGCACAATAAATCAAACAAGGCAAAACCTTTTAATAGCTGCACTCTCTAACTCTTTCGCTTTAAAAGTTAATTTTAAAAACTATTATCAATCATAATACTGTTTCAGCTATATTAACAAGTTTTCGATTTGATTTTATATTAAAAGAACACTGGTTTTGTGGTATATACACACATCTTTTTTTTACTATGTATAGAAAAAAGCTTAATACCTTTCTGACCACGGTTACAGAATAACCTTTTGCTCACAAGCTTGTCTGCAATCCAGCCACCCAAATTGGCAGAAAAGGCCATAGTAAGCCATGGCAACACAGAAAAAGTCCAGACTCGTAAGGTTAAACTTCAACACCTACACAAATTCTCATTACAGAAAACTAAACTTAGGCATCAAATTATGCATTAAAAGTGAAAACAAGTAAAGAACTGTATCATTGTATGAATCAACTCTGATTCTGTCTCCACAATAATAACAATATTGCTCATAATTTTTCCTCCGCCAAACATCACATGTTACAATTCTTTAACAACAGCCATTGCCATCAAGTATCCACATGGAAATCCATTGATTAACCATCATCCATGCATTCTTATTGTTGAAATTTCCTATCTTCGCTTTTTGACTCTTTTATAGGCTTGATTTCAATGAACCATCAGCTAATTGGATTTTATTTCATACATATTATTAGAAACGGATAAATGATTGGCTTTGCATTAATAGCACTAAAGTAGCAGCTGCTGGAAGCAAGGGAATGTAAGTTTCCATCAAAATATACCTGATGATAATACGCTGGCATCCAAGTAAGAAGAATAAATGTTCCCCAATTGTGGCAAAAATGAGATACTATCAGGGCCCACACAGGTGGTTTGGATAGTATTGATCTCCATGGTATTGATTTAACACGCCCTTTGATGTGCAGTTTGCTAAAATCAGCTTCTTTTCTGCAGGCAGCAGTTCAGGATCCTCAAGAGGTGAGCTTTGTGCCTACATTAGCAGACCCCTTGTCACTGAACAAAATTGACCAACTAATACCTTTTAGTAAAACATCTAATACCATGTAAAAATGCACTTGAGTGGTACGGTGCAACTGATGCATAGAAGTATTTGCCTTTCGTATGTAAAAGATGGAAGAGACATTTTGGAACAAGAATGAACAGACTCAATGTAAACAAGTGATTAATCTTATGTTGAAACTCATGATAATTGAGAACTCACCTTGCTAAGCCATAAAGCAAACCAAACAGTGCCTAGAGAACCAAATGAAAAAAAGACAGATGGCCAGCCAAACTTGTGGATCAACATTGGTGAAAAAGCCAGACCAGTTACAGATCCAAGATACATCCCACTGTAAACCAATGCCAACTAACCTACTTCTCTCTGATACCGAACCCATTTTGACAATATATTATTCATCGCTGGCATCGCAACACCCTGCAAGAGAGTGATCTAATTTTACTTGACGAGAGAGAGAGAGAGAGAGAGAGAGAGAGAGAGAGAGAGAGAGAGAGAGAGAGAGAGAGAGGGGGAGAGAGAGAGAATGAACGAATAAAAATATCGAGTGAATGTGAAAATCAAGCCCTACAACCAAGAATGATATCGTCTATTCCACTTTCGGTTTTCCAATTTGTGTTTCACAGTCTGGATTTATGACACGTGGATGGTTAAAAAATAATCAAAGGACTGTATATACCATACTGTCACGTGTTAATGATCCAGAAGGTGGAACAAAACATGGAATACGAAAAGTGGCACAGAGGAATTGAACTGCCATAAACCACACAATCCTCGTCACAGCATTATAAACCAAGGGCATGTTTGGATTCAAAAACAGAAAGAAATGCCACTAACCTCACCGACACCCATGAAAGCACTTAACCATTTAGTAAATAAGGCAAACCAAGTTTTGCTGCAATAGGTGTGAGCATTGTAGCTATGGACCACCAAACTACACCAAATCCTAACACAAACTTGCCACCAACAGTGTCCGCCCTAAATACCTCCTGCAATCTGAATTTCATGTCATTAAGTCATTAACAAATCTATAAAATATCAACTGCCCAAGTTAAAGACTATTTGAAATTTATTTACAGAAGTACAATCCTTGTAATGTAATGCAATATCTGATTCTTTTCGTAATCAATCACACTGCAACAACCGCCAGTATTAAGTTTATTTTTATAGATACTTCTAGTTATACTATTTATTTAAATTTAATATCGATGATTAATTAGTTCACAAAGATTTATTATTTTAATTTGTCTCATAAAGTTTTTCTGCATTTCATTAATTCAAACCCTACGATAAGGAAATGTACACTTTAGTTTTAGTTAAACAAAAATACCCTCAATACGTTTAAAAAGTGGTAATTGCTACTATCAATGATAAATTATTCGTTTCAATGACAAAAGATCAATATATTCAATTAACATATATAAATGGCATCATGTGATGCATAAAAGGTCACCTCAAACTCGTGTTAAATTTATACTACTATGCATTGATAAAGCTATACAGTTCATGTTTCATAAGAAAATTTTAAAAATGATTTTGTTATGGAGTTATGTCTATTTGGTAAGAATATTTATATAGTAAATTATGAAGTAAATCAACTTAAATTGCCAAAACCACACACCAAAGTATGGTTCATATTTAGTTCGAAAAACTGCATTTTTTTACTTCATGTCAGTAACCTAACCACACTAGGCAATTCGGTTTTGGAAATAGTGGAAAACCGCCCAAACGGCACTTTAGTCACTTCTAGGTTAACAATGAGGTAAACAAGCTACATTTAGAAAAAAAAAAAGTTAAAGCTAGATGAACAAAATGAAACTAAGACTTTGAACTCATATTGAGCATCCCACAAGTAGCCTCCGCATCAATGATGTGAATCATAAAATGGGTTGCAACTATTAACTCTTCATAAAAATTTAAAAATAAAACAAATTACTACTTCAGGCCTCAATAAAAAAAAATACATTTTTTTTTTTTCTTAAACAAGTAGGGTTATACCAATACCTGAGTCAGGAGGTAACCCCAGAAAAAAAAGAAGATTGAATTAAGCCAACAGTTGTGGGACTCCAGTTGAACTCTGATGCCATTGGAAGTATTGCAATGCTCATGTTTACCTGCAGGAGTATATATATGCTTAGTTTTTCCAACTGAAAACTCCCACTTTTGATCTCAGGAAAAATAAACTGGGAGATTAAGACAAAGTTTCCATGAAGAATCAAATTTTCCCCAATTAGGTAGCAACAATACATTTTTTCTCATGAAATGAAATTTCTCCTCAAATTCAGAATTTTATGCTGGAATAAAATCCTGACAACGCAAAATACCAAAGGCCACCTTACAGTATAAAAAGAATATAAATAATTCTGAACACATAAAACTAATAGAAATCTGGAATACATTTCTCAATCACTGTAGGACTTTTTAATTACAATTAAAGGCCAATGCTAATTAAATGCAGACAGTCATTACAGACAATGATGTTTTGCATCGATGGCTGGATGCTTCAATCCATTATTCATCAACCATCAGATAACTATCAGCCAATGCTACAAAAACAGGAATGTAAAAAGTTGGTTGACGGATATACAAGTGAATGAGACGACAGCAATAGTAAGAATAAATAACATTCCTGTCCATGTTATTGCCTGTCCGTTCATTATTTGGGCATGAAAATAAAAGGACTCGGTGAATTTGTGAACCTTCCTAAAGTTGCTTCATATTCAATTCTCAATATGTAATACCAAGGATGTTTATCGATCACCTCATTAAATTTATCCTAGAAGCTCTCTAATTCTTCAAGTACCTCCCTAGTTAATAACAGGCGCTCGATGCCTAAAAGCTCTACATAGATTAAAAAACTAGACTCGAAGCAAGCTCTATTGTTCATCCTCAATCAATTCATCCACAACACTCCAACTACTATTTCCAACCACCTCAAACCTAAAGTTTCACACACAAGTCAATATTTCCCTATTGAGAGTAATCACTAGAATTAGCATTTAGCACAACCCAATCACACAATAAGAATGTAATCAATAAATGCTGCACCAAGTTTTCTAAACTACGCAACTGCAAGTTGAATCTCAGGCCCACAGATCATAAAAGGAGCAGGAAAATCTTTCAATTGATTGATTAATCAACAATAGAAACGCCCAAATTAAGCAAAAATCGATGCACACTCACTCTATCCATATTGCAAAGCAGGAAAGCCGAGAAGCAGAGAAGCACGATGACCCATCGCCTCGGGAACAGATCCCACCACGGAACCACAATCACCTCCTCACCGCCGCCATCCTCCGCCGCAACCACTTGCTGAAACTGAACAGACTCCGGCGCCGATTCCGCAACATCGAGGCGCTCAGACTTTACGTCCGCCCTCACCCTTCCCCCCTTTATCCTCCAAACAAAGACATTCCTACCATAGATTGAGCCCAAATGTGCACTTCGACAAGGGCATAATTGTAATTCGGGCCGAGATTTTGGGGGAAAAGCAGTTCTAGCGGTGACAGTGTGGTGGGTTTTTGGGGCAGAATACAAGGAAATGAGCAGAGCTCTGGCGTTCATAGCTGAATAGCCGAACGCACAAAATTACTCTGAATTCAGATGGAATACAAAATTACTCTGAATTCAGATGGAATACAAAATTACTCTATTCATTCATTCTGGTGAAATTGAAGGCTGTGGGGATTTTTTTTTTTGTACTGGTGGTTGCTGAAACACGTGTCGCTGAAAGGATCGAAACAGGATAAAATAGCTGCCATCAGATCTTAGAGTTTTATTTTTTTTGACAGAAGATCTTAGATATTTTAGTTCAGTGATGAATTATGAATTGATGATGGAATATGCCGTTGGTTTTTTTAACTGAATTTTGAGTAAAAATGCATAATTTGTGGTTAAGATGAGTTCTACAAATCCCCAGTTAGTTTTGCATGTGCTGACAATACAATATGTTTGGCTTGTGATGGTTTGAAGAATATGTTAATTACACGTTTTAAGATGTAATTGAGTTCATCTTTAACACGTACTTGTATGATAATAATGTTGTATATAGAAAGGTTGACTTTTTTGATAAAGAAAGTTGAAATTAATTATATGTTTTTTAATTGAATTAATTAATTATCCCTAATATTTTAGAGAAAGCATATTTTCATGTTTATTTTGCATTCATCAAACACAGTCTCATATGCAACTGGTGCACGGAACTAAAATTTGTGCACTCGCCTCAACGCTATATATGTATCCATAGAACATGCCTAATATATTCAATGAGTCAAATATTTTTTTAAATCGATCATTCAATCGTATGAAATAAGATTTCCGGCACAAAAAGATCTAACTTTAATCAAATGTTCAATTTGAACAAATTCTGTGGGGGTGTTTTTAACCTCAACTCCAAAACCGCAGCAAAAAAATCACTTCCTTTTAAAAAATTGAGTTATCAATTTAAAAAATGTGATTCTAATTTCTACATTATTGGGTGGTGTTTTTATGTCGAAAGTGCCTTTATATGCACCCCCAAGACCTGCAAGACTCATAAACAGATTTTGTGGTTGCCAAGAACTATACAAAATAGAAACATGCAACTATTCCAAATGGGTAAGATGCAACTATGTTCCCATATTAACAAAACAGACTTTTCAGCAGAATAAGAAAGATTTTTAACATAAATGTTTCAGATATTTCTAAACGACTACGAAACTTCCATCTTGATGCAAGAAAGAAGACCTAGCTTTTTTATGTCTATCTATGTCATGTTGCAACTACTTATTTTAAAAAATTGATGAAAGATTGGATGCTTGTCACTTGCTCGAAAATGTCTTTTTTGATGAATCTGATAAAAAACAAAAAATTATCCTTTATGTGTTTGGTTATGTTATAGAAATGTTTAAATTTGTAGCTTGTATTGTGAATGGACACCAGGAGAATTAGAATAGTATTATTTCGATTTTAGAACAGGGTTGAAATTTGAAAACTGTGAATCGTATAATCTCAAATCTGATATCAATTTCAAATCAAATATAAATAGTGTTTATCATTTGAAATCAAATAATTTCACTAATACGAATTCAATACATTGGTATTCGTTCATTTACATCTCAATGCTCAGATATTGAACTTTAAAAAATTGTTCACAAGTTCAG
The DNA here is from genome assembly GCA_037126765.1 of Stenogyne calaminthoides. NCBI lineage: Eukaryota > Viridiplantae > Streptophyta > Magnoliopsida > Lamiales > Lamiaceae > Stenogyne > Stenogyne calaminthoides. Next base: position 27,841,585 of record JBBCBC010000014.1, on the reverse strand, counting down.
TGTTTTTTTTAATAAAATTGTAGATAAGATCTTTAAACTTATTTATCATAAAACCCATTCTTTTTTTTTAAGTGCATTTAATTCTTCAGCTTACGCACGCACCAATATTCATTTGTAATATAAGTCATAATGACCATACCTTCAAATTATCACTAATAATACACCCTATCAGTAATATAAAGTCACACCTTTTAATAATACATTTTATAGTAAAAAGTCACATATTTCAATTATCACAACTAATACCATTCAAGAATATAAGTCATACTCATTAATCGGGCTTTTATATTTTTTTTATTTAAAATTTGTTCCCCAATACTTTTGTCTAAAAATAATAATGATCGGGTTTTTTAACGATTCACTTTGAGAAGTAATCATAAATAAAAGAGATTAAGTTTTTTATAATTCCGTAAGTTTCAGATCGCTTTTGAAATCGATCCCGTGATATTTTGACTTTTTTGATTTTGGTCCCTGTAAGTTTTAAAATTTTTGAAATTAGTCATTTCACCGCTATAAAGAAGTCACCAATCGAATAAACCATATATGTAATTATTTTATTTTTATTTTAATTTCAAATACAACCTAAACTTTTTTAATCGCTTTGAAAGGGCCTTTGCTTATTCGTTAGCATTAGTATTCTCCTTCTTAAATAGTAAAAGAAAGATTCTCGCTGCTTTCTTCGCCTCACCCTACCTTTTTATGTCGGGATTTTTTGTGTGTTTTTTTAGGCAGAAATAATGATTTTCTACGTATTTTGGTTTATTTTTTAATTTTTTGGCCAGTTTAGACCCAATAAACTGACCTGATTTGTTTTGTCTTTTAATGTACAAATTGTTTTTAAACCCGATCAAAAATTTGGCTAAGATTATTATGATTAAAAAAGTTTAAGTGATTTCTTCAAATTAAAGGAATAACAAAATAATTACATATGTAATAACATTCGCTTCAGTAACGTCAGAAGAAAGCAGAAAAATGACCAATTTCAAATTTTTTAGAAACATACAAGACCAATTTAAAAAAATTTAAAAATTTACAGGACTAAAATCAAAAAGTCAAAACGTACGGGACCAATTTCAAAACGAAGCAAAGTTACAGGACTACAAAAAATTTAATTATGAATTTTGAGTTTAAGAATAAATTTTAACACTTTGGATTTGTGTTTTCGCTTTCAAAAACGTTCTTCAAAAAAAAATATGTAAAAAGATTCCGATTGTGGGGACTTGAACCCGTCTCTCGGGTGAGAGCCGAGATGGGGGTGGATGGTACAAGATACCAAAATTTTTTCCGCCATACCATATCAGACCAAGAAATTTTCGTATACCAAATTCATACTGTCATATCTAAAATTTCGTAGATAATAAATTTCGACATCGAAAAATATATCAAGAATATAATTTAAAATTTCAGAGATGTCAAATTTTCTAGATGACAACTAAAGATACCTAAAATTTTGATATATCGAAAAATTTTGGTATTTTTGGTATATCAAAATTTTCTTTTGATGCCAATATTGATATCGACATCAGAACATTGCAAAAAATTGCTTCTACTTCAAACCAAACCAAACCAAACCAAAATTTGAAAGATATTAACACCCCCAACAATTAGTATGCAATTAAAACCAAACCAAACCAAACCAAAAATTGGTATGCAATTCAAACCAAACCAAACCAAAAATTGGTATGCAATTCAAACCGCATAATCTCAAAGATATTAACACCCCCCAACAATCTTTAATTTAACACCCCAAACAATCCCTAATTTAACAAATTTCTTTCTTGCATAAAAAAAAAAAAAAAAAGCGAGATGTTGGTCCTGGTAAACGAGTCTTACACGTACGGGGGAATACACGTGTTCAAAGGTTTTAAAACTTTTTTCATCGAGGTCACTTGGGTCGATAATCCTCAAGATTAGGTCCCGAGAAGACAAATCACTCGAGTCAAAGTCTCATCGAGACAATTGATCCTCGAAGCCGCTTTAGATACCCTTTATAATCCCAATCGAGTCCTCGAAAAGTCAGAGATCCCGAGTTGCTTCGATCGATAACCAACTTATCAACCCTCGTAAGAGTAAGTTCGGTTTGGTAACTATCCGTTTCTAGCTACTTTCGATCGGAATGGTTGGCCCTTTAGTTTATACTGTTTTTAAACTTTGGTCAAAACCTTCCCCGAATGGAATAGTGATTAGACCGAGATTCAATTACATGCAACTTCAAAGGATTGATTCCAACTCAATATCGTTGAAAAAGTATGCTTTCAAAAAACAAGTCAATGCAATAGCTTAAGACATGTATAAGGAAAGCAATAAACAACACAAAGAATTATAGTGGTTCGTAGACTTAAGCTCCTACATCCACTCTCGATCCCGAGAAATTCACTAATCACTTCTCGAAGCTCGACCACTACCAGAGTTTATTTACTCAACTCGCCCCCCGAGTTTTTCGACTACTCCACGAGTTTACTTACTCAACCCGACCTTGAGTTTTCTCGACTACCTCCATAGTTTATTAACTCAAACACAAACAAGCTTTCAGACTACCCTCAGAGTTTTATTAACTTCTCCTCTAGAGTTTTCACTACTCCCGCCAGTAGTTTACTAACTCTTTACAACTCTTCTCACCAACAAACACACTCCAACCACTGCCTCAAGGGTTTGGGGTTTCTCATGGTTTCAACTAGATGAGATATCCTTACAATGAAGTACAATGCAAAGTGGTTAGGATATCTCACTAAGCTTTGGATAAATCTTATCAAGCTAGGCTTAGTTTAGTGAGCTCTCTTCAATATAGAAGCACTTGGGAAATTCTAAGTTTTTTGAAAGTGCTTTAACTTTAATGATAATAAGTTTGAGCTCTGAGTTGAGTATAAATTTCCGTGAACCTTACAAATGCAGAGGGTCACCAAGATTTATAGGCATACACCAAGGTCACTTTTGAAAAACTATCCGCTGGAGAGATAGCTTCGTGAGTTTCCTCTTATGGTGTGTGAGGAACATTTATATTTAGGGTTTGAACCTCCCTAACACATTTTAGGCAATAAGATTTCATGTAGCCGGTCTTCACTTTTTTGCAACGGAACTTTTGTACATCCGACATCTTTTTTCAAATGGACTTGTCACCGTCAAGGTGTCAATGATGGTACAATGTTGTCATCCTCTTTTTGACTTTTGTCGGGGCTAAAGGCAGGTAGACACCTTCAACGGCTTTTTGGTTACAAACTCGAGTTGATATAACCTTAACAACACTTCCGACTTAGTTCCTTTTGTCGTGATTTGAATGTCTTCGAAAATATCTATTTTCTAAGGAATCGCGATCTTCTCAGTATTGCATCCTTCAGATAGATATATTCAGTGCCTCGAACATTGTGTTTATATCGAAAGCATTCAAGACATTATCGAAGTCTTCAAAGAATTATCGGCCTTCAAAGATTTTGATCTTCGTTCTTCGCTCAAGATCTTGATTTTTTTCTTCGTAGTCTTTCGAGTCTTCAGTGGTCTTCTCGAGATACCGACCGATAATCTTAATCTTCATCTCGAGTCTTCATTCAAGATTATCTTTATCTTTAGTATCGACCGTTTTCACCGAGTCTTCAGATTCTCGGCCATCGAAGAATTTTCAATACCGATTTCATCGAAACTTCCGCTTTCTTCTAAACATACGAGTTCTTCGAGTCTTCGTAACCTATCCTTAACTATATCTCACGACTATACATTTTGCGATAACATCCCTAATACTCTAAAACCTAATCCTCGACTCAACTATCAAGATCATTCTGAACATGTCATACTTAGGGGTTTTGGGATCTAATCAAAATCATATATCTTTTATTAAATTCATCTCCCAACATTTCCCTTTGATGATGCCAAAACCTATCTTGTTACAAACATATAACCTATACTGTGTTTAAGTTTATCCTATTACAAGATTGGTTATGTCTTTTAACAATTTCCTAAATAGAGAAACTCCCAACAATTTGATAGAGAATCTCCCAACAATTTTAAACATTCAATAATTTCTTTAAGAATGAATCTTCTTAAATAGTTCATCACCAAATACTTAAACAATTTCCCTAAACAAAAAACAATCAAATTCAGAGACATTCATTCAAAGATATCAAATATAAAATATATGTAAATAAGATAATGAGATATTATCTTTTGAGCATAATGATAAATCTTCATTGATGGTTGGTTTGAGTTATAGATTACAATGAGTTTATCAAACAAAATCAAAAAGATAAAAATTTAAAGAATACGTAATCTTCTCGAGTCTTCGGGCCTTCTATTTTCCGACGGCGCTCTTCTTTTTTCTTTTTAGTTTTTTTTATTCTTCAACTTCATCAGGGCACCTCCTGTGTCTAACATTCCAAATATCTCTTCTTCAAATTTCATTTTTCTCCTTAATGATGTCCGGACAAGCTTTCGTTAAACCCAAATCGACCAAAGATATCGAGCAATTTCTCGAGTAATGGTCTTTCATTCACCAAGTCATTACCAAGTCTTGGAGTGAGGTAGGAATATGGACCGTGGGCTACTATCGTGACTCTCCTTCATCCGCAAGGTTAATCCAACGTAGATATTTTGATAGAAGGTTAGAGATATTCAATGAATGCTTCATTCTCGATCCGAGCTTTCCATTCCTCTCCACTCGAGAACATCATAATAGAACCCGTAAGGTTCTTCGACTTCTTCCCACATATCGCTGAGTTTGATAGCATCCATTTATCAACGCGGGACCACTTCTGCTTTTTGATGTCCCTTTCCTCTTGCTCGCAAACTTCTTGAATTCACTCATTTCGCTTCGCTTCTTCATCTATCTTCTTTCCGATCACAGAGACGCTACCGAGACCGGCAAAGAAATTTTTCTTAGCTTGTTCTATCTGGAGTGTCTTCAGAGCATCTCTTGTTGAAGACTTTCTTCCGAGGTTGAGACTCGATTTTTCTTCATCTTCATCCGTAATCAACTTTTCTCTGGATTGGCTTAAAGACTTTGCGACGCTTGTTTTCAAAGTTGAACAACGCCCAAGGCTTTCTTCTTCATAAAGTAATTCAAAGCGGCTTTGTTCCAACCTTTGTTCCAGCCCTCAACCTTTCTCTTTGCAACATCAACATGGTTTGCCTAAACTCGAGTGTAGATAGGTTTCTCCACCGAGCGAACTTCATCTTGTCAAGAGCTTCGACTTCTTTTTAAGCTGTTTTGATAAATTATACATTTCAAAGATCCTTCGAGCCTTCTTCTCCAAAGACGCGCTTAATAATTTCAAGTCTTCACCTTCCTTTTCCCCATTCGCACCGTAATTTGGAAGAAGTCCGGAGAGGCCTTGGTCCATGTGATATTGTTCTTTGCTCGCCACAACAGACCTCTCCCGCTATCCCGATCTTTGTTCATCTTTCCACTTCCCGAGATGGTTCTTGGCCACGTAAAAATTCTTGAGATAAATGGGCAACCGCCAGAGAGTGCTTCTTTAAACATCTCAATATCTTGGTCATGATCATTGAGCTCATTCCTCAACATCAGATTTGATCAACACTTCATTCTCTCTCTCGCTAATTTCACTCTAGAAAGAAATGACTTCTCGGGCGCTTCGTTTCATTTCAAAGATCGAGCTCACCTTGACTCCTCCACTTTTCATTCAAATTTTATCTTCCATGGAGGTCATCATCTCGAGGTCGAGTGTTTTGATTAGCACCAACTCAAGAGTGACTAAGACTTTCCATCTTCTCGAGCTTGGTTGACCAATGTTTCTTCCATCCGATCAAATTTGTTCATCATCGATCAACCTTCTCTAGTTTTCCATCAGGGAGCGAGGTCAATCTCAGAACCTTCACCTTCAGGTCTTTTGATCATCCCGAAGCCAAATTTTCATTTCATCTCCTAACCGAGCCTCCATTTATCGAACAATTCAGAATTAAAAGATAGAACTTTCAGTAACTTTTGCATAATTGTTAATAGTGCGAAATTACCAGAAGAGCTTGCTTTCTTCCGAGGATGGCCGATTTCACTTTGATCAAGACCAGAATCTCCTTTTCCATCTCGAGGTCGATCCCAAAGATCTCCCCGTGGTCCTCATCTCCATCTTGAGATTTGTCTCCGTACTGGGGGCACCAACTTCAGTTGCTCTCTCCTCTCGGTATCTTCCTCGAACCCACTTTCATCAAAAATCGAGTTTTTCATCCCGGCTTTGTCCTCCGAACCCCGAGAAGTCGGGCCAGTGGCGTCATCTCCTCATTCCACCGGTCTTTCCCTAATGCAAGAACATCAAGCATCTCGAGAAGAGTCTCGATTGAGGATGAACACAACACCTTAACTTTAATCTCAAGAAAAACATCTTGCGGTCGTAGATATGAGTTGAGCTTCGTGGTGGGATCAAGAATGAACCGTTCTACCTTCCTCCTTCGCCTTCAACCTTTCTTCTTCCATCTCTTGCTCTCGGGTTCAGCTTGAAGCATCAACCGAGGATCGAAAGAGATCACTTTCAGAGATCATCAAGAATATTCGCTCCTCGAGCGACCAGCACTTCAAGGTTGAACAACCAAGTCCTCACCAGATCTGGCGAGTGGGTTCCGAGGTCTCGAGCTGCATATCCTCGATTGGAGTCCGGAAGGCTCTTTTTGTCCGTTCGAGCCAAGACTTCTTGGTAGGAATCTCGAGATGAGTTCCTTTGAAAATTTCCTAGAAATTTTATCCGACTTAGAATGCCTCAAGCATCTCAGAGAAAACCTGCTTCCTCGACCGTTCTTGTGCCTGGGGAAGATAACTTCGAGCAAAAACTTGCAATGGCGAATTCGGTTTGTACTCGGGTTGAATCTCTTCCGATTCATCGCCATTCATCGGTGAGAACCACCAATCTTACGCTTTTGGGGCAAGGTTCTAAGGTTTTCATCATTTTTGCACCGCTTTCCATCTTTTGCCTCCAACAAAACCTTCCCCCGGGTTTGTTGAGTCTCTTCAAGAGGCTTTCTTCACAAAGAACTTTAGGTGATTCTACTTTCAAAGATTTCCTTCTTCCCCTCCAACTTCTTCAAAAAAATTTTGGTCATGGTGGATCGCTTTTATTGAGACTCACCATTTGAATCAAAAATTTCACCCCACCATCCTTAATCAAAAATTTACCTATTTGAAGTGGCAGGGTGAGGCCTCGATCGCCGCCATCAACCGGAGCTTCGGCATCGATCCGCTTCAAAACTCCCCAAGAAGACACATGATGCTTTTTGCTCACAATATCCATCAAAACTCGATATTGTGGCTTCAAGTGCCTTTTTATGCAATGTCGCCACAAATTTAACAGATTCTCAAAGAATCCTATCTAAGTACTCCCCGCTTCTACCCAACATATACATCGCAGATCCTCCTCTATCACAGAGCTCAAAAACATCATTCAAATTTTTTCGAACTATATACAAATCCTCTCAAAAATCGATGTATTTGGACGATCGTTTCTAAATGTGACACAAGAATCTTTAGAATGCATACAATCCTCTTCATCTATCCTCAAATTATAGATGAATTTAATTACCTCTTTTGCAAACTCTTAGTCCGTCGGTTTTAGATTAGATGGGTGAAGTTTAGCCAACGAATCATACGCAGAGCCTCCTCTTCTTGCTTTGAGTTGGTTGTGCTATCGAAGTGAGACAAAGAACTCGCACTCAAGGCTTGTTGGTTTCGCTAATCTCTCTAACAAGGTTGGGGCCATTTTAGAGATTGATTGGAGAAATGAAGATTTAGGGTTTGGGATTTTCCGGGCAAAGGGGATTTTATTTGCAGAGGATTTGGGGAACTAAGGGTTTGATAAAATTTTGGCTTGAATGGCTTATTGGGGTATATATAGCTTTTAGATCGTGGGGAATCACGTTGGTTAGGTGAAAAGCAATGGTTGAGATTAATCTCCCATTAATCCTAGTATACGAACGTATCGATCTCCTAAAAGTAAGCCGCCAAAAACATCCTCATTGGTCAAAAAATGTAACAGAGCATTTAATGACCGCTGACCTTCTTCGAATTTCAAACGATCCCGGCAAAAAACATTCCTCGTGTGTTTTGTATTTATTTGCAACGATTATCGAAGTTTTACTTAAGCAATAAACGAGTCGATGAGTCATTACTTCTTCGAGACTAATTTCCTCTATCGCCTTTATCGAGTAATCGACTTGATAAAATGTCAAGATAATCGAGTATCGAATGGGTTCAAGATACAATGAGTAATCGACCTTCAAGAACTGAGCTCGAGACTCACCAAGATTTCCATTTTATCCGAGTTTTCTCAAGAGAATTCGAGAAAACTCCATGCATATGAAAACCTTCAATTTTTAGATTTTACTCTATACACCCGATCTAACATCCCTAATTCAATCGAAAAGTTCTCAAATCTTGATTCAAACCAAAGGTTTAGTCAAGATATCACTTCCGCTTATCAAGATGAATTTTCTCCATCCTTATGTCCTTCTTTCGACATGATCTCCGATGAAGTGATGTCCGATATCCACATGCTTGCATCCGTGTGTGCAATAACGGATTTTGTGAAATAGCAATGGCACTATTATTGTCACAAAATATTGGTACTTCATCGCTACAACTTTATAATCCCTTAATTGTTGTCTCGAGCTAAAGAATTGGAAAGCACAGCTTCCCTCGCAAATGCATGATTCAAATTTCTCAAGAAGATCAAGTTGTTACACGAGGTCTGTTTTTCAAAAACCAAGATATCACCATTTCCAAGAAATTGACAAGTTCTCGAGCGGACTTCACAATTCGCAATCCTCCATAATCAAAGATCCGAGTAACCAGCTAATTCAAGGTTATCATCACCGATACCTTTATAATCCTCTATTCATTTTGCCCTTAAGATACTTCAAGATTTTGGCAAACTTCCACGTGACTCTAAATTTAGGATTAGCTTGGTATTCGCATATCCCAACAACAAAAATGTTATATCCGCCTACTTGCCGTGAGATAGAGCAATGATCCAATGATTCCTCTATAATCAAGATGACTCAATCGATTTTCCTTCGTAATCAGATCCATCTCAGAAGTTAGTATTCATAGGAATCCTAACAAAGATTGCAATTCGCATAACCATATTTCGCAATCGATCTCGGTGTACTTTTGCACCCGTTGATGAATATTCCTTCCTTTTGATTGTTTCAATTTGAAGACCTAGAAAGAAATTCATCTCTCCCATCATTGACATCTCAACTTGTCTTTCATCGTTGTTGAAAACTTTTCACACAAATTGATGGTTTGAGATCCAAAATGATGTCATCAACATATATCCGAACTAAGAAGATATCTTCCCCATCCTCTATCCCTTTAACAGAAGTTCTATCAACAGCCTTTTCGACAAAAACCATGGTCGGTGAAGAACCGAGAAAGAGTATCATACCATGCTCTGGGTGCTTGTTTGAGACCATACAAAGTTTTTTTGAGCTCAGAACTTGGTCATTCTCGTTTGAAACTGTGGAGGTTGTTCCACATAAACCTCTTTTTTAAGCACACCGCTTTTAAATGCACTTTTCACATCCATTTGATAGATTGTGAACTTTATGTGGTAAAAGATATGCAAAAACAATCGATGGCTTTAGTCTTGCAACAAAGCAAAGGTTTCATCATAATCCAAGCCTTCTTCTCGGGAATAACCTTGTGCAACTAATTTTGCCTTTGTTTATTACAATGTTGTTGTTTTCATCTCTTTTTATTCTTGAAAACCCACTTGGTTCCAATGACATTGTGCTTTTGAGGTTCATCTACTACCCTCCCATACTTCATTCCTTGAGAATTGATTCAAATTTCATCAGATATAAGCAAGAATCCAATGAGAATCTTGTAGAGCTTCACCAATCTCAAGAGTTTCTTTCTCCGAGCAGGCGTTATAATAAAGTGCACTCTCACCATGGAACCTTCTTGTTTTAACACCTTTAGTTAGATCACCCACAACCGACTTGTAGGATGACTATCTAACCATTTCCTTCTTGATGTTCCCCTTCAACATTATCCTCAACATTTAAAATGTTAGGTTCGGGCTTAATTCAAGAACTCAGGAACAACAGAAAAGGAGAAAGAGAATCATCTTCCTCAGGGAAATTTATCTGCAACATTGTCGAGACATTTGTTCCCTTTGGTTGATAGATTCAAATTGCCTCACCAGACTACATCTTCATTGGCATCACATACCCCGAGTCCTAAATCGGTGTCTGCATTGATTGGTCACCTTGAGTGTTGGTTTTCCGAGTCTCACCATCCCGAGTTCCATCCGGAACTTCTTTATTCAGTCACTCCAATCATAGGATGTGATCGACTTCTTTCTTTTCGTGTTCAATTGGATGATTTATCTTTCTCGCTTCAGTTTAACTGTGATCCTCTTAGTCATTTCATCAGAGATCATGTTCCTATTTCTTCCAACACAAGTAGATTCATCAAAAAAAAGATGAGGTGTTTCCTCCATAATAAGAGTCCCATTTGTAAACTCGAAGTTTTTATCACTTCGTAATATCCTAAGAATATTCCTTCATCGCCTTTTACTATCAAATGTTTTCAATCGATCTTTTACCATTATTGTGTATGAAACACTTGCAACTAAACACACGAAAGAAAGAAACAAGAGGCTTCCTTTCATTCCAAAGCTCATAAGGTGTTTTGCTTGACTTTTGGTCAAGATGGATCTGTTTCCGAGAGTAGTATGCAAAGGTTGATTTTCAAATTTCAAAACCTTTTAGGAATATCAACTTCACCTATCATTGTCCTTGCAGCCTTCTTTTTCGTGAGTCCCTGTTCCTTCTTTCAAAGAACACCATTTTGTTGAGGGGTCCTTGCAACCGATGTTTCATGTGAAATTCCATTTGTCGACAATAATCAAATATGATATGATTTATAAATTCAGCCTTTGTCGATCCGATTTTGACCACACTAGATTTTTCTCAATACGAGCCTTTTTCAAGAATTCCGCAGCCTTTAGTTCGAGTCTCTTTCATCGAAAGTAAGAATATGACCTAAGTATATCTTGAGTAGTCATCAACTACTACCAATGTGTATTTCCGCCATTAGTGCTCATCGTGTTATAGACCAAAAGATCCATATGCAAAAGAATCAAGTATTCTTTCAAGAGAAACATCAACTTTGCTTTTAAATGATGCTTTTATTTGTTTTCCTTTCGCACGAGATCACAAATATGTTCCTTCATCAACACTTCATTAGGGAAACCCTCTCACAAGAGCTAATCTTGCAAGCTTGTTCGTGGTTTTAAAATTTAGGTGATTCATTCTTTTATGCCATAACCAATGGTATATGTGGAACTTTTAGCAACCAAACATGTATCTTTAGGAGTTGAACTCCAATCAACAAGATACACATTCCCTTTCTTGTACCTACCAAGAAACTTTTCGTGATGTATCATCTTTCACAAAACATAAGTTCTTAGAGAACTCAACATTAAAAACCCTTATCACGTAATTGGCTAATTGAAAGCAAGTTATGCTTCAATCCGTATACATATGAAACACCATGGATATGAATCGAATCAATTTCAAAGTTCCATATCCTTCGGGCCTCTATCCCTCGAGTTATTCCAAAAGTGATATGTGGGCCTCTTTTGTTCAACATAGTCACCGAGTATCTTTTGAATCGTCATATGTCTTGAACATCCACCGTCAAGATACCATACATCGTGGGTATTTTTCATCTCGGGCCATCGGTCTTTATGTGATCTTTAATCACTTTTGTGCCCTTGTTTTCCTCCCCGAAAAAACAGATCAATTCTTAGGTACCTGGGGCCAGGTAGGGTCCTACAAGGTTAGATGTACCTTCGAATCCTAAATCGCCCGACAACTCTAATCACTTTAGAGTGGCTAATTTGTCTTCCATAAACATCAACATACACATCTACTACTCTGGGTGCCTTAGCGCTTTTTACGTGTATGTGTGCTAGCTTTAAGCATGAACATGGCTTTTGAATTTTTCTTTGGTTCAGCCTTTTGTTCGGATTTAGGCTTTTTGTGCAAATGGGTCTAAATCTTTGATGACTTTGGTTCAAATAACCTTTACCCCAGCAAGTGGGGTTCAGTTGTCTCAGATCGAACTGGTCTTCAAGAAAATCGAGGACTTGGTCTCTTCAGCTTGAGAATGTCTCGCTGAAAGTGTTTCTCATCCGAGGATTCCTCCGATGGTTCAAGGTGGAGCTTTTCAGTTTCAGATTCTTAGCCCCGAGGCTTTGAAGCACTTGCTCGAACTTTCTGAATCGAGTGCTAGTTTTCTAGCCTTCACCGAGGTTTTGGGCTTTCCAACCCGATCATTCAGTTTTTTTATCGAGACCATAGTCCTTTTCCCTTGTCTACAACTTGGGCATTTCTTTAGTTTGAAGTGTAGGTGCCATCGGTTTTACAAAGATTGTTTTCGCTACTTGATGCAAAGATTTAGATGACCTTGTGAGGTTCCCCCGAATGTATCACAATCCATATTTTATAGTCACGATCTCCGGTAACTCAATTTTATCTATTACATTAGATGCATTATTCAATAGAGTTAACTTCTTCATGCACTATCCTCACAATTCAGTAGAGTTTCATGCTTCTCGAGAGAGGTCATTGAACTTAGTCCCGATTAGTTGAATCTCTTGGTTGATTTCTAGCTTTTCGGGCTTAGGGTCATTATCAACTTCTTTTTCTCGAGAGTTGTACTTTCGTAACATCCGTTCATCAAGTAGCTCCCATTAATTGAGAAGTGATCTCTAGAGTTTTTCCATTTTAGATTTTCTTTCCATTTTAAATTTTGAGTTCTATTTATACCAGAAACAAAGATAGTCCTTCATTGATTTCAAAAGAATCCATCAGTCAAAATGACTATTTGAAACTTGAAAGTCCTTCATAGATTCTCAAAAGAAAGTTTCCATCAATGGCCAAAAAATGTCATCACTTTCACCGTTCGAGAATACTTGAAAAGTGTTCTTTCCGCAACCATGGCCTTTAGGAGAGAACAATAGAGAAAGAATAGTTTTCTTCTCCCTCAATGGCCGGGATTGAAATGACCTTTCTTTTTTCAATTATAACAATGTTGGAGAATCATCTCATCTTAAAGAGCTAGATCCTTCCTCGATCATGTTCTTCTTCTGAACTTGGAGTCTTTTTTCGATGAAGATCCTCAAATTTTGTCCTTTCTTCTTCTTAAGACTCGCTAGGATAATCTCGTGTTTTTTTTCGCAATTATATCCAGAGAACAGTTTTTGTATTTTCCAATCGATATCCTTATTAAGCTCAAACCTCCTTGCCATCAAAGTTTTTCCTGAAAATTTTTCCTTTTTCTCTCATTAAAATTTTCGTAATGGGGTGACAATCTAGTTTTTACAGTTTTATCTTTGTCTTTTAAAGCCACATTCTTACTAGATGATGAATCATCTGGTCCAAATTTTTGGATTTCTTATCAATTACAAATTCATAGGCCTTCGCCGAGGAAGACTTGTTATTATGGCATCAATTAATGTTTGGTGTTTTCAATCACCATCGCATGAATATCCCATTTCTTAGAAAGACCTTCTAAGAATTTTCAATGCAACTTCTCTTTGTGGATATTTCTTTCCAAGCTTATTTAGATCATTCATGATGCTAGTGAATCGATTTCCAATTTGTCTATTGATTCACCATCATCCATTTCAAAACTATCAAACTTTCCAATTGCCACCGAAAAGTTTGTTTTTTTTTATATGATCTTGCGCTTTGGCACATTATACTAAGTGTATCCCAAATCTCTTTAGCAAGATACAAAGGAGAGATCATTCCCATCACACCATCATCAATGTCAGATCAGATAGTGTGTCTTTTGCAATGTAGTCTAGATTGACTAACTTTCTCTCAGAGTGGAGCTTGGTCATCGATTTAGGAAATTTCGCTTTCAGATCAATTCTCTCATCTTCTGCTCCTCCGGATTCACCAAAGAAATTGAACGGTCCTTGAGAGACCACTTCCACATACGCCATGTTTGGAATACATTGAGCCTCGCATTCTCGGCCCCCATAAATCATAGTTCTCCAACGAGAACATGGGAAGTTTTTAGAAGACATTTTTATCCGATCTTTGAAAAGAAAAAATTCAAAGAAATAAGATCGGGCCTCAGATAGTACCACAAGTATTTTTGAAAATAAAACTTTGTCAACAAAGCAGTGGTCAAGTTGAACCAACGCTTCGATACCACTTGTTGGTCCTTCCCAAGTAAACGAGTCTTACACGGTATGGGGGAATACACGTGTTCAAAGGTTTTTAAAACTTTTTTTACCGAGGTCACTGGGTCGATAATCCTCAAGATTAGGTCCCCGAGAAGACATATCGCCTCGAAGCCAAAGTCCATCGAGATGTTGATCCCGAGTCGCTTTCAGAACCTTAGATAATCCCAATCGAGTCCTCGAGTATCAGAGATCCCGAGTTGCTTGGATCGATATCCAACTTATCAAACCCTCGTAAGAGTAAGTTGGCTTTGGTAACTATTTGTTTCTAGCTACTCAACCGCATGGAATGGTTGGCCTTTAGTTTATACTGCTTTAAACTTATTTAAAACCTTTCCTAAATGGAAATAGTGATTAGGATGTGATCAATTACATGCAACTTCAAAGGATTGATTCCAACCAATATCAAAGGAAAAGTATGCTTTCAAAATCAATGCAATGCTTAAGCAACAAAATAAGGAAAACAATAAACAACACAAGAATTATAGTGGTTCGCAGACTCAAGTTTTACATCCACTCTCCGATCCTCGAGAAATTCACTAATCACTTCGAGCTTCTAACCACCTCATGAGTTTCCATTTACTCAACTCGCCCCGAAGTTTTTCTCGAGTACTCCACGAGTTTATTTACTCAACCCGACCTTGAGTTTTCGACTACCTCTCGTAGTTTATTTACTCAAACACAAACAAGCTTTCAGACTACCCTCAGTAGCTTATTAACTTCTCCTCTAGAGTTTTTCACTACTCCGCTGTAGTTTACTAACTCTTTACAACTCTTCTCACCAACAAACACACTCCAACTACCTTCTCAAGGGTTTGGGGTTTTTCATGGTTTCAAACTAGATGAGAGATATCCTTACAATGAAGTACAATGAAAGGGTTGGGGATATCTCGACTAAGCTTTGATAAATCTTATCAAGCCTAGCTTAGTTTAGTGAGCTCTCTTCAACATAGAAGCACTTGGGAAATTCTAAGTTTTTGAGTGCTTTCAACTTTAAGGCGTTAATAAGTTTGAGCTCGGGAATGCGATAAATTCCCGCGAACCTTACAATGTAGAGGGTCACTAGATTTATAAAAAGATACACCAAGGTCACTTTTGAAAACTATCCATTGGAGAGATAATGAGTTTCCTTATATGTGTGTGTGAGGAACGGCTATATTTAGGGTTTGAAACTCCCTAACAAATTTTAGGCAATAAATTTTTCATGTAGCCGGTCTTCACTTTTTGCAACCGAACTTTTGTACATCCGACATTTTTTTCAATGAACCACATCACAATGTCAAGATGGTACAATGTTGTCTTCTCTTTTTTTTTTTGTCTCCGGCTTAAAGGTGCAGACACCTTCAACTAGTTTTTTTCGTTACAAACTCGAGTTTGATATAACCTAACAACACGCTTTGACTTAGTTCCTTTGTTCCATTCAACGTCTTGGCAAAATATCTATTTTCTATGAATCGCGATCTTCTCAAAGATCAAGATCCTTCAGATAGATATATCCAAAGGTTCTAACATTCGTGTTTATATCGAAGCATTCAAAGACATTATCGAAGTCTTCAAGAATTACCGCGGCCTTCAAGATTCTTGATCTTCGCCAAGGCCTTCGCCTTCGCCTTCAGAGAGCCTTCGATTGAGTCTTCGATAGCCTACCGACCATTAATCGAATCTTCATGTCGAGTCTTCGAGTCTTTTTGATCATAATCAGTCTTTAATTGAGTCTTCACCGAAGTCTTCAGATTCTCACGCTATTCAGTCTTAAATCGAGTCTTAATCGAAACTCCGCTTCAAACTCACCGAGTTCTTCGACACTTCTAACCTATCCCCGATCTATATCTCACGACTATACATTTTGCGTGATAACATCCCTAATAATTTAAAACCTAATCCTCGACTAACTATCAAGATCATTCTCGAATACGCTATACTTGTGGTTTCTTTGATCTAATCAAAAATCATATATCTTTTATTAAATCTATCTCCCAACAGAGAGTATAACTTTATTAGACGGAGGGAGAAAGAGATGGGCGGTTCAAGCCATGACGGGCGACGCAAGGTGGGTCACGTAGGACGGTTGATTATACCGGCCGATTGAAGAAACCGAAAATGGAGGAAGAGAGCGGTGGTGCGAGGAGGTCGGGCGACTACATGCAGAGGGAGGCGAGGCGACACAAGTGGAGGGAGGCGGGCGACGATCGCGATAGGGGAGGCGGGCGCAAGTAGAGGGAGGCGGGCGACAAAGCAAGGGGAGGAGAGAAATGTATGTGAGTCGAGGGGAGTGGGGGATGAGATGGAGTTGTGGGCACTACAAGTGAGAGGCCGGGTGAGAAGGGAGAAGGTGAGAAGGGGAGGGTGTAGACGAAAGTTAGGGTTTATTTTTGTGATTTGTGTGTGTGTATATATATATATAATATAATTATTATTTATTTTTTAAAAAATATATGAAATTGAATATAGGATTTTCTAGATACCAAAAATATTTCAGTATATCGCGGTATATACTAAATTTTTATATTCATATATGTTATCACATCAAATTTTCGGTAAGTATTGATACCGCATCGAAAATTTCGTATGCCTAAAATTTTCATAAATTCATATTTTTTCTATACCGGGTATTTTCAGATTTCCTCCAAATTTCTTTGCCGAGCAATTCTCCACCAATAATACTACAAAACGGATTGCGTGACAGCAGTAAAAGTTTATTTATTACAATTTTATTTGGCCAAAAGACAAACGTATAAAAGAATAATGGTATCCATTGTTCTAAATTTTAACGACATGTATAAGCGCTTCTAAATAATTCCGGTTGGATCTGGAGAAAAAAATCGTCTATATTAGATTTCAGATAGATTAGAGTTTATAATTCCAGATACTCATTCTCCAAACTGCTTTTTTTTTTTTACCCGACAACAAGTATCCTCGAGCTTTTAAATTCACAAACATATACGCTTCAACCACTTAAATTATTCCACTTTTCTTGGTTCTTCAAACTCTATTATATATATAAGATCATCCGATTTAATTATCAGAAGGGGAGTATAATAATCTATAGTTTGATAAATTAAGAGCATCAGTACAATCTTGTTGTAATGAAAGCTAGAATACCAAATCACTTTATTTACGCCGATAATTTTGAGATACATAAGTAATGAGAATGTAAGAAGAATCGGATTACTTTCACTCACTTCAACCCACCTTCCATAATAACGAATATTGTTGATATTCCAACCAAACAATAAAACGCAATCAATAACCCTACTGGGATTGAGTATCTCAACGAGCATCTTTATTATTACCATTCCCTAAATTAAGTACCAAGTTCGGACCTTCAATTTTCTTTTTGAGAATGAAGTCTTAATCCTACACATTGTTGTTCCAATCTATCGGAGCAGAATCTATACGTAAAGGAGTTTGTTGCTTTTTTTGATTTATTCTAAGCATTGGAGTATTCACAAAAGGAAACCAATAAGGCTAATGATTAACGAAGATTTAACCGTGTAATTAGTTGATATTCTTTTTATTATATTTCTATATTTCTCCCATTAATTGTGATGTTTGTTGTATTTTGTAATTACTCTGTATATAAAGAATTCCTCCTATCACCAGCTTAACATGGTGATTTAATTATCTTCTCCATGCCCCCCAAATCTTTCTCTATAGGAAACCGACAACTTAAAAAAATTATCACATTCAAATTTGGTGCTCACCAAAGAGGCAAGAAGAAAATACATTTTGATCAATATATATACTACACAAGTATCATCTCAGTATATATACTTTCCAAAATAATGAAATAAAAAATGTCCATTTCAGTACTTACATGAACATTACATAAACACAACAAACAACCCCCACATATGTAAAATTAACTAAAAAACTCCAACAAACATGAAATGACCAATTCACCTCCCACACGGCGGCTTGCAGGGCACCAGCTCCCGCTCCTTCAAGCACACCTTCAGCCCATTCTTCATAAAAAGGTCAACGATATCTTCTGTTGACACGGTGGCCGGGCACCAGCGCCAGCCTGTACCGGAGGAGCACCGCCGCTGCCACCGACTTCATCTGCAAGTAAGCCAAGTCCTTCCCTGCACGTCCTGGGCCCACCATTAAAGGCAACAAACTTGTACCCATCCTGGCGGTTCGAACTGGTCCCCGCCGGTCGAGAGCCACCTCCGGTTTAAACTCCATGCAGTCGTCCCCCAAATGCTCTTCATCCTCCCAATGGAGTATATCGAGTACGTCACCGTGGACCCCTGCGGGGACCACGCTGCCGTCTGGCAGTACGTCGTCGTTCACCACGTACTTGAAGTCCTGAGGCACGGAAGGGTACAGCCGCAGCGTCTCGGCGATCGCGGATTTTAGGTACACGAGGCGGTCGGCCTCGTCGAATGTCAGGGCCTTTCGGTCCATTTGGCTGTGTCGCGGCCGCGCGTGTCGTGGAGGGTGCGGAGATCTCGGCGATGATCTTGTCCTCCACGCGGCGCGTGTTCATCACGAGCCAGAAGAACCAGCTCAGGGCCACGGATGAGGTGTCCTGACCCGCCAGGACGAAGTTGAGGGCGATGCGCTTCAGGACCGTGTTTCGGAATGCGTTCCTGTCGATGTCTTCTTCATGAAACGGGATAGGAGGTCGTCGGACGGGGTTTTTTTCCGCGCCTCTAACGCTTCTGTCATGTACTTTTCCACGACCTGTGTGTAGAGTTAGATTTTTATTTAAAAAAAAAAAAATAGGATGAACTGAAATATTAGAGCGTACGTGATAATAATATTTCGGAGTTATTTTGCAAAAGAGACCAGATTAATTGCATTTTAATCTCATAGGAATTTTAGATTGTCTCACAAAATTGGTCCTATTTTCACCAATTTTGATGCCATGGAAATTTTCGGTAGTAAAATTAACGAATATTTATGACTGAGCTACGTGACATTAGATATACGAAATCGATCCTTCTTTCACCAATTTTGGTCCCATACGAAATTTTGCTATTTTGATCAACTAATCCTGTCAAATAATTAGGGACCGAAATTGCTAATTTTTTTTTTTTTTATTGAGACGACTTGATGAGACATTTCGCCTTTGCATGCAGATGGGACATAAGTTGTAAGATTCGACTCTTTTTAACACTTTTGGGAGGAGTGAGTGCATTTGTACTAAATTATACCCATCTCACGCATTTGCATCGCCTCATATGAAGCTTTTTTTATTTTTTAATATATATATATACCAAAAAAATTAAAGTTTTTTTTTACCCAAAAGAGGTATGAGATATAAAGGGTGGTTAGATCATTTTGTTTTACAAATGAATAAGTGGAAATGGGTGCAACTTGGTAAAGTGTCAATCTGAGGTTAAGGTTCGATACTTTTCTAGCTAGACTATTGAATATTTTTTTTATTTTTAAAAATATATATATAAAAAAAATTATAAAAGTTGAAGAATGGGTTATATATATACAGTACATTACCTGTAAGCTCCGGCGCAACCTCCGTTCAGCCCAAAGTCAACAATCTTCTTCAACCGCCACAAAACCGGGGGTACAGCAGCTGCTGTAGCGTGGCTCGGTGGCGGAATCGAACGCCACCGCGAAGGGATTCTCCGGCATGTCCGGCGACAGAGTCTCGGGGTCTTTCCCAAACGTCAACCCACAAATATTATCAAACGTCAATCTCAATAACAAATCCTGAATATCAACCGCCTTGTGCTCCTTCTCCGCCTTGTCCAAAATAATCCACAACCGGGTCCGGATAGTCCGGTTGACCCACCGGGCCATGGCCTGGCGGAGCGTCCGTGTCGTGAACTCCAGGGCGGCGGTCTTCTCTGTATCAGCCACGTGTCGCCGTCGCTGTTGAATATGCCCTGACCTAGGAGGTCTCGGAAGGCGGTCTGCCACGTGGGGCCCTGGGGTAGTTGTCGAACCGGGTCCGGAGGATGTGCTCGATGTTCTTTTGGGTGGCACGTGATCGTGTAGAACCCTTGTTTCCAGGCTTAAACTAGGGATGGCAATGGTGCAGGTCTGGTAAGTGGCTGGCCTGCCCGTTGATTTCAAATTGTCGGAGATCCAGTCGTGAAACGGCTGCGGTTCATGTATAGGGAAGGGAGGGATCCCACGAAAGCTTAGGGGCTGTGGGGCCCGTCAGCTTTCGGGCCAAGAGAAAGAACCATATTAGGTAGGCTGCCGTGGGCCGCAGTTAGATGAAGTATAAGAGTATGGTTTCCATTGATTGTAATTGGAAAGAAGAGAGGGGGATGGAGGAATGAGGATGGTGGGAAGTGTAGTGTGTTATTTATAGAAAGGAGGATAAATGGGGAATTAGGAGAGAGTTGTTGGGAAATTTTGAAATGGGCAAGATTTTAGGTTTGATAGTAACACTTTTGGGGTTTTCCAATTTGTACGAAAAAGGCATGCATGCATTGTTATATGAGGATGAATCAAATACGTATGGATTTAAGTGGGACGCGTGTGCAATACTTGATTCAATTTTCTTTCTTTAGGTGAGGATTGTACTGCTATTGTTAATGCAACATTTAAGTAATTAAGAGGTGATTAGCTGCAGGAGACCATGTCACAACTCACATGCCCTATTTGAAAAAAAATGTTTTTAAATTAAGAGTTACTCCTATTAATCAAGATGCTACATGAATTAATTATTTGACCATTTCACTTATTCCAACACATTTTTCTAATCCACTAAACTCGAATCAGATTATACATGATAGGTTCAAATGTCCGTGATTAAAAATAAGGTACATAAACCA
The DNA here is from genome assembly GCA_037126765.1 of Stenogyne calaminthoides. NCBI lineage: Eukaryota > Viridiplantae > Streptophyta > Magnoliopsida > Lamiales > Lamiaceae > Stenogyne > Stenogyne calaminthoides. The sequence continues at coordinate 27,820,632 of JBBCBC010000014.1, read as the reverse complement.
GATCTACAGTTTTATTGTAAATTAAAATATCTGAATTTAAAGCTCTATTTCACGGAATGCAATTTATATAAATTTAGCTCACAAAGAATAATATTGAGACAATACCTATAAAATATACATTTTCTAAAGTGAAGATGAAACTAAAGAGAATTGCAGAATGGTCGCATTTGATTCAAAAAGTGAAGAAGAAACTTAAAGAATTGTGAGGACAAGAAAATATCGTTAATTTGTGGGACGTATAATCTTATTGAAAGTGGTGTTGACATCTTTGCCGATTTATCAATTATCCGCCATATGCCAATAAGATCCTTAAAACTTTGATATCTTACTTTCTTTTGAGGGCGTGAGAATAGAAATAGGATTGTTTAGATAAAGTGGAACAAAATTTGTGATCCAAAACACTTTGGGGGTATTGGGATGAGGGATTTAGAAAAATTCAATAAGGCTCTCTTGGGGAAATGGTCATGGAGGTTTTTTGCAGGGTGGGAAAATATAGGGGTGAGGGTGGTAGAGTCAATTCATGGGGATTTGGATGTGGGAGGATTGAGGGAGAATGGAGGGAAAATAGTAGTAGATGGTCGAGCTGGTGGAGGGATGTGGTAAGAAATGGGCCTGGGGAGGGTGGGAAGTGGTTTTGGGGAAACTTGGAAAAAATTATGGGGAATGGGGAGGAACCAAATTCAACAAATTTATAAGGTGGAGGACACTCGCGGGAGAGTCTTAAATCGTGTTTTTCGAAGTTTTTAAATATTTGTGAGGACATGGAGTTGAGGTTTAGGGACATGGGGGTTTGGGAGGAGGGGATGGGTTTGAAATTGAGATGGAGGAGGGCTTTCTCGAGAGAAAAACTAATAATATTATCAATCTTGAGTCTTTAAGCAAGTTTCCATTGAAGTTAAACATGATGGACAGGTGGTCTTTTGAAGGAGTCCAAAGATGGATATACACCACGTAAGACATCATATTTGGCGTTGATGAACAAGAGTGAATGCAACGTTGATACAAGCTGCTAAAGTTGAGTTCAAGGGGTGTGGAACAACATTGCACCTATTAAAGCAAAAGAGTTTACACCATGGAGGATACTTTGGGACAGAATTCCAACAAGGCGCGAATCGTCAAAAGAAGAATTCGAAGCAAGTGACGACGCCAATCGCCCCTATGTAACATTGAGTCGAATCGACAGCGCACTTACTACCGGAGTGTCCCGCACGCTCTCCCGCTCCGGGTCGGAAATGGTGAAATGGCTTAGTGTGTCGGTAGCTATGAATAATAATATCGTGAACGTTATTCAATTTTTTCTTTCCTATTACGTGGGTAAGAAGGAAAGAAATGAATTTTGTAGTTTTAGTCATTTGGAGAGGAGAAATAAATTAGTTTTTGAGGGAGTACCGCTTTTAGCGTAAAAGGTATTAAAGTGAGATTATGGAGTTGGTTCTCAAGACGTTATCCTAACATTTGTAATTTTTTCGCTCAAAGGTTCGCCTCAAACCCAAGTCTGTGGTTGAGTTTGTAAAATTTGTAAGCTATAATTTTTGGCCTCGGGATATTGTTTATATCCAGTGTACTATTTTTGAAATAATAAAATTTCATTTTCCTGATAAAAAAATATATACATTTTTAAAGGTACAAAATTTATTTTACCCACAATTTTTTTTTTTTTTTTATCTTTTTATATATTAGACACGTTTCATAATTTATTCTATGAGCTATGAGCTAGACACGTTTTTTATTTATAAAATGTCCCCAAAATTTATTCATTATCATCGACCCGATTCCGGTCTATCTTCGACGAGTCGGGTCCTTTTTTATATATTGTCCTCAATTTGCCATAAAATGGTCAGAAATTGGTCAGGAAAGCACTATAACAATTGTGAACATACAACCACTGGCGGATTATTTATCCCAAAAATATTTTACTTACTATTTTTGGTATCCCCAAATTAAAATTCTAAACCCGCCACTCGATACGACATTGGCGCGTACAAATCATGGTGATATGGTATATGGATTTGAGTGTGGAGTAGCACTTTACGGGCTCAATGAGAAAGAAGAGTTTCGTGCATATGGGGCTCAACCTTCAACTTACCCGGAAAACAATCGAAAATTGGTTGGGAAAAACATTGTGTAGCGCGCTGATCAAATCCATTCATGAATCAAGACCATTTTATGCCCATTTTTTTCTATGAATCGAGGGACGAGTCATATATGAAAACGACGGGTTTGAAGAGCTGATTAATTTAATGTTGTAAAAATCTATACTGATACTTTATTATTCATTTTAAATGCAACATTAATTGGGTTGTGGTGGACAACTGAGTAGAAATAGATTTTCTTTTATAAAGGATAATAGAGTAGTTTCATGAAGAAAATATTTTTTTTACATTTGGGGTTGGGTAAGTTAGACTTCAATAAATGTATAAAAGTTGGTTTTTAATTAGATTTTCAAAGGCAATAAGTCACAAGTTTCAAAAGGCAATAAATTGTAAGTTTTAAAATACACTATAAAAATACACGATGCACTCCAAGTAGATACAAGACCTAACTTTAAATTTATCAATTAATCTATAAAATTAATGTCATTTTTTTTTTGCTACTTTCAAAAAAAAAAATTATTAGACAATATGTGAAGGCATCTGAAAGTATTGCTTATGTTAGCCAGCCGATACTGCTTAGTTTGGGAGCTAATATCGTATGTTGAAAGAACTAATATTGTTGGGTTTTTCAGAAGGGATTTGAAGACCATTTTTTGGGGGACTTTTATACAACTTAGGGTCCATGTATGAGTCTACTTCAAGTGGTGGAAGTCGTCTCAATCGAGATTATTCTTCAAACATCCACAAAGATTACGAAAAATCACATGCATCGCCAAGATGCATGGCACGCTGGTGTAACCGAATGCGCCGCAAAAATCGTTACATGGTTAAAGATTGGACGGCAGGGCTTGTAATTTTATCGTTACATTCCATTTCTCCGATAGTTGTTAGATTCATCGTTTTATCTTCTTCATTGGGAATTAGGTTCTTACTTGATAGTTGGGGCTTGGGTGATTCGAATTGGGAGATCTAAGCGCTTGTAATCAGAATAGACTTTATTGTGATAGTATTGAAAGTGTCCCGATCCCGTGGATGTAGGCATTTTACGCCAAACCACGAAATCGCTGGTGTTCTTCGCTTTTTAGCTTGTTTTTCGCTTTTGATTGTGGATTTGATCGTGGTTTTAATTGTGAGTTATTCGATTCATCTTGTTTGAACTTACACTATATAAACCAAGAGTTCAAAAGATTACAGAATACAGGTGCTTACGAGAACATTAACAGAAACATGATTTTCAACCAAGTAGATGAAGGAGGTATTGGCATGAATAAAGTTCTTCACCAAGAACTAACTCCAACGACGTCTTTTTTTTTTCTCATCTAAAATTTTCGCTACTTTTAAATTTAGTACCATATTTTTAACAATGTATAATTTATAGCATATTGTTTGTAGTCACCTTTACCAAAAGATAAAAATTTGTTTAGACTTGGTTCATATTATGAATCCTTGTTTTTAATTCTATTTAGGTATGATAATGATTTAGAAAAAATGTGTTGAAAATAAGTAAAAACGAAGTTAAATAATCTAATATCATAAATAGATGATCCGGTTCATGGATATCAATTCTACCAAAAATACTTTTAGTTCCTTATGTGGAGTTTGAATCACAATTGGTCTCATAAGTTTGACTCAAATAGATTTTATTTTTTTGATCAAGCAAAGTTAGATGTTAGTTGTTAAGACACCAAGACCCAAATACTCCACCTAAATCGTCAATCCACTTTATACCTCCCATAACTCCAAATTCGCCCAGAGGGAATCTAACCCGGGTCTCCCACTCAAAATGAGTAGCCCAAGGGCCGTGGGTCTCATAAATTATTTTTTTTTCGGCCGACATTAATCCCAATAACTTTGACTATGTTCAATTTTAGTCCCAGTTTCGATTCAAAAACTCAAAACGGCCTTGTTTTGCCATTTTAATTTGGGGTTTTCCGCGGATGTTGTTCCCGGACTGCCACGTGTATTTTTATTTTGTAACAGCTGGAATTTAAGGCATATAATTAAAAGTTAAAAATTAAAAGAATTTAAAATTAAAACAGAATTGACGATAATAATTAGTCAAACACACTTAAAAATAGAGTGTGGCAATATGTGGCTCCTGGCCACAAAATCCGTTTAAAAAAAGCCTCAAATTGAAAACAAAGAAAACGACGCTATTTTATAGTTTTCCGATCTATTTGGGGATTAAAATTGATATCGCCAAAATTATTGGGACTAAATTGATGATAAAAAAATTTATATAACTAAATCTATTTAAGGCTAAAGTTATGAAATCATTTGTGACTCAAACTCACCTTCGGTGTAACAGTCACATAATTATATCTCATAGCACTGGTATTACATTGTGATATAGTGTCTATAAGAATGTTTTGGGTATATCTCATAGCACTGGTATTACATTGTGATATAGTGTCTATAAAATGTTTTGGGTAAAAGTGATTAATTAAATTACAGAATAAAAAAAATGCATCATACATAAAAGCTAGCTCTCGTACTTCATCTACAGGATTAATACACAGTATATAAGTTTCAGTAGCAATAAAAACGGTATAAATTCCAGAAGTGACTATTTCTCATTTCCAAAAAAAAAAAAAAAAAAGGAATGAGGAAAATACTGAGTAAGAAGAAAAAATACACCCTACATGTTTGATATATATTAGGCACAATGCAGGGGTGAGAATCTGACGTGTTGAGTCGGGCTTCGTTAAAAGGTCCGATCTAGTAGGTGTTAGACTCAAATCGACGGTTAATTATGATAGTCTTTATAGTGTATAGAAAACTCATACTAGATTTTTTCAATAAATGAGTCGACTTAAAATCTATTTGAAGTTTTTTTTAATTCAATATCACTTTATACAAAAAAATTAAAAAAATAATTATATTAATAGTTTGATTATACTAATCTATTTGTTTTATTCTACTTTAAGAAATCGCATCAAGGAGCAATTGGTCGTAAAAATTATGTCTCATTAGTCATTGCACTTCATTTTATATTTCATACATAACTACATATATATCAAATGTATTTCCATTAAATATGCATTGTACTTTTAAAATAGAATAATACCATGGAATGACAATAGGGAAGTCATACCTCCATAACTCTTTTATTATTAATCTCAACGTTCTAGAATGAATTCCACCCCCCACCCATGGAAGAGATAAAAAATATTGGTGGGAAATTTGAAAATGAGTAGAGATTAGAGATTTTGAAGAATGATATTCAAATATATAATAGAGGTTAAATATTCTTACGAATATAAAATAATTTTGTGACAGAAATATCAGATTATTTTTTGTGAAATG